>OZ034971.1:34339803-34747303 GCA_964030785.1 Siderastrea siderea
GCACGTAATATGACGTAAGAATTACGCCATGTTCTCAAATGGCAGCCATCTTGGATCCGCTATATTGGATTTTTTTTATTTTTTTTTCAAATCCTTCAAAATGCACCAAAATTGATCAATAAAAGAATACGAAAATGATCTAAAAATTTCTTTAACAAAGTCATAAATTTTCATTAGAAAAAGGAAAATTCTAAATTCTAAAACAATTGGCTGTCAGAAAGTCGTTGCTATGGCAACGTCAAACTTGATGGACGAGGACTTGCTAAAACAAAGTGTTACCAGATAAATTTTAGGAGAAGTCCTCAAGTTTGATGGCTTTAGTTCTCATATTAAAAAAATGTAATAAACGTCCAAAGCCCGTGCAGGCAGAATCTGCAACCCCCCCCTTTCCCCCCCTTTTCCCTCCTTACTTCCCGTTCTGATAGGTCCATCAAAAATAATTATTTTTGATTGACTGATTGGTTGATTGATTGATTGATTTATTGCTGACCTGTTTATTTATTTATCTATTTTTATTTTTCCTTATAGAGAGGCCCGGAAAACTTTTGTTACACTATGGTTGCGAATGGCGGGTGATCATACACGAAATCGAAGTTAACATTAACTCATTACATTTCGTTTTACCACAAGAGCCATACGATGCCGAAACTGATAGAAATGAAAAGACGAGAAAGTGATTGATCTCTTCCCCGAGCTTAAATTTCACCAGCATCTTTCTTTATATATACCTATAGGGCACTTCGACATTGCTGATCCTAGCAGTATGCAGGACGCAAGTCACCACGAACTCAGTAAAAATGTGAGCTGTGCTCGCCACGAGTCTCCCAGTGGGTACATTGGTTAGAGCGTCCGACAGGTGTACGGAAGTTCATGGGTTAGATTCCCTTCGGGGACTCAGAATTTTTCTTTGCCCACGCTCGTGACATGTTGAATACATTCCATCTTTTCTTACAATTGCCTAATACTCTAAAAAAGTAGAAAACAGAAAGAAAAACAAGAACATTTTTTTTCTTTTCAGGTTTTGTTTCGCTGAAGGTCAGTTTGTCGTTCGCTTTTTGCTCTGCGTGCTCAAGATTGCTTAGTCGGTTCTAGAAGCTTGGATTTGGTACATGTGATTGGTTAATCCTGTGGAAGCTTTTCTTTTTTGGATATCTTTGCTGGAAAAATATTTCAACATTTTTTCTACAAGTTTTTACGAATGTCCGTTGGTCTATTGTTAGAGAAAATTGGTCGGTTTGTCTATTGTTTGCCTGTCTTGTTATTGTCGTCAATAAGTCGTTTGTAAGGTGCAGGTAGCTGTTATTATTTACCGGTAACGCCTACCCTTCGAAGCCGAAGATTGATGGCGTTGGCAACGGTTCAGTGGTGTTTGTTCTAAGTTAGTAAACCAGCTTTCCAGATTGATTCGTTGGTAGTAGTCCGTACTGTAGGTAACGCATTCAGCAGAGTCCCAGTCGATTCTGTGGTTTGTTTTTACATGGTGCTCAGCAATGTGATTGTTAGTATCACCACTTCTAGTCGCTCGTTTGTGTTCAGTCAGTCATGATCAGATAACGGACATTTGACTAACAAAAGACGGGTCGAAACTCACCAATCACGTTTTACAGTCTTCGCAGCCAATAACCTCAAGGCTTAACTGACAGACGAGCAATAACATCACGAAGTCGTCGACCAATCAGGACAACGCCTAGAGACTTATAACATCTATTGACGATTCACAGTTCACTTGACTCTGATGATGACTTCCGCTCAGGTTGTCGAAACGTCAGTCAATGTCATCACTGTAGTCCTTCTCAGGACTACAATCACCCAGACGATCATAATTTACCAACCTATGGTATGACTCCTGGGTTCAAACCATTTACAGTTATATGAAATGTTCTCTCTGTTTTTCCGGGGCTTTGGCTCTTAAATAACATCCCAAACCTCACCTCCGTCAGTTGTCATGTCGCAATAGACTTTCAAAGGGTTTCCACTCTTCTCAGGGTCGATCCAGTACTCCCCGTCTCCTCTTGAGTCTCCGGAGTCCCGGATGTCTTTGCAGGAATTAGCAGGCTGACAGGAATTCAAACCTCGCTTTGCTGTAACAAAATACTGACTTAAGGTGATTCCATTCAATTGCATTAAGCATTCTCTCTGCGCGTCACTTTTTGCGTGATTGCGCGCGAAGTTCGAAATTTAGTAGGTTTTGCATGAAAACTGAGCTGTTCAGAGAAATAAATGGTCGTTTCCTCCTAAACGAGGACGGTGGCCCTCCATGTTTTAATACATAATTTAAATGGAATACAATTGAGTACCACATATCGCGATGTTAAGAAAAGTTAAAAAATCTGCTTTGAATGCCGAAAAAACACGATGTTAGGTACAGCAGGGTATGTGCGCATGCGGCAAATTCTTCAATTTATTTTATAACCTTAATGCCTGTTCAACTAAAATAGTTTACAATGCAAGATGAAGGTCTTTTTTTTTGTTGAACTGCTCCTACATTTAAATGCAGGGAATGACGTTTTAAAGAAATTGAAATTGAAGTTTCATTTCTGATTGCTGGGCTTTCTCCAAAAAAAAAAACTTTCGGGTCGCGTAGTTGCTATAATGGTTATTCCTGTTGTGCAAAAACGAGCACGGTGACTCCTATTTTGTTAATTGCATTTTTGAAGCGTTCAAACATAATTACCAACTGGACCAAGTTCTATAAAATATCCCTTCTCTTTCGATGGATTCATCTTAAGTCCACACAAGAGACGAAACATTGTCGTGGAAAGATTTCCCAAGACGTTTGTTTACCCGTTTGTTTACCCGTTAATGAAAGCAAAATGTTTATCAAACTTTCAGAAACAACTTTGCTTCTCAGTGTAAACTTTTGCCTTTGCAAAAACTGCAGGGAGGGTCGAACACAGAAAAAAAAATTAGCGATAGTGAAATCCACATTTGTTTCTGCAATATGTGTTTTCCCATTTTCGGAGAAATTTAGACATTCTTAATTTCTTCTCGCAAAATTAATGTTTTACAATTTATAATTTTATTATATATTTCCTAATGATGAAACGTATCAAAGAGTAGACCTAAAGCTGGCACGTAAAAGGAAATCGAAAACCAAAGGGGGACATAAAAAAATAAAAAAGATCCAATTACGATCTTTTTTTTTCTTTTTTTTTTCGCAACTGCATAACTGAGTTGCGTTAATAACTGCGAGGATCTTCTTTACATTTATTTTTAGTTTCGCTTCTGCGAAGAAGATTTTGTTTTAGTAACAAACTCTGCGAACGAGCACGTACACGGAGAAACAATTACAGCATTATTATTGAAATTCAATAAATTTTCCTTATTTGGAGAGAAAATTGACATCTTTTCTTTTCGCAACATGATACTTTTGTTATATATTTGTAAGTTACTTACCGATCTGGCATTGTTTTCCTTTGTAATCCGGATGACAATGGCCGCTTCTATCTTGATTATACTTATCACGGGAAAACATCAACGCAAGAAATCTGGTTTCATTTATCAAAATAATAATTAAAAAAGCTAACTGACGCGTAAAAACTAAATGTAAATCTCGGATAACTGCAGGATACCCTGAAAACCGATTAAGAAAAAAATGTGCATAGCAGGATACGCAGTACAAGACAAAATTTTTTGTCAGTTTAATTTAGGCAAAAAGATATGTATGATTGTAATCTTGCAAAAATCCCTATCAAAATACCATCCAGCCGCCACGGATATTTTCAACAGTTAAGCCATTTGACTTCAAGGAAACGATCAAGCGCCATCGATAACGCCTTGACGCAGGGCAAGTAGAGATATAAAATTGAGATTTATCGCTTTTTTTTGTGTTTGTGTGAACAACAAAATGATGACGTAACGACATCAGACATGTCAGAATACGTGTTGTAAGCAATATTATGTAAGGAGGGTAAAAGTTATGAATGTAGGCACAGTGTAGTAACTTCAAAGGTTTTAACAAAAATGTTTGTTTGAATGCAATAAAAGTTTAAAATATCGAATCAAGCCAGGCCGTTTACTGAATATCTGAGGAGCCATTCTCACTTACATAAGGTTTGCAACTTTAGCAGGCCACTTTTCTCGCACCCTCATTCGTTTCTTCAGAACTATAGCAAGTTGTACAGAAAAAGGAACAATTATTTCGAATTTGTCTAAATAGTGAAAATACTTCAACAAACCTTGACTGAGCCATAGTAGTTAGATCCTCTCTTCTTTTTGAAGTCACCTGGTTTCATCTGCCGTGTTTTGTTGTTTAGTTCGCAAACGCGTTTTGTGTTATGATCAGCCCAGGGATGAACATTACATGACTTGCAAGTTTGGTTTCCGTAACATTTTAACTGACATTCAAACTCATCAGCAACAACAGTCGTCTCCATTACGTGACCAATGAAAGCATGATCTGAAACGAAGTGAAAGTAGAATTTTTTCAACAGCCTAGAAAGAGTTCGTATTTAAAAGCTATCGTTAGTACCTCAATCGCTTTCAAGAAATAAACTCCAGTGCAATTGACCAAGGATAAAATTTAATTGAAAGAAAATTAAAGTTTATCATGTAATGCGCTAAGACAGCAATCTTTAAAAAGAAGAAAAAAACGTTTGCAGATGTTTACTTACCGACTTGCGTTTCAAAAACATTTCCACGAAAGTATGTGTTGGCAACTGCAAATAAAACTCCAAATAGAACGTTTGTACTCATAAAAACCAACCAACTTGGGCCCAAAACCGCGGCCATTGAAAACAAAATATGTTGTTTGAGTTTATTTTATTTTATTAAATTACCCAGTAGCTAATTTTTAAACTTTCAACCAGAACGTAGGCTGTCAAGGCACAGATTCGCGTCAAAATTAATGAAACCTGTCAGTTGGCGGCTTTTGTGCTTAATAATTCACAACTTAGTTTTGGACAATTTTATGGTGGCACAGCATCCTCATAAGAAAAATAACACAAACAAGCGCAGAAACTTGAATAGAAGAATTGATAAAACAAATTCAGCTTAAATAGAATTTTAAAGTAAATAAAATGAAATAACTAAATAAGGAAAATGGAACTAAATTAAAGTAAAGTTTTGAAATCTTATGCCTTTTGTTATTTTAATTCATTATTTCAAATTTAAAAGAATCAAAATTAACTTTAAAAAAAACAGAAATTCCAGAGCCTGCGTTGCACGCGCCAAAAGGGGAGGGAAACGGTAACCGCGAGCGCAAACCGCCACAGAAAGGCGGGGGCGTCTGCTACAACGGAATTTTTTCGTTTGTTTTTAAATTTTTTTTTCGTTTTTCATTACCGCCCCCTAATAATTTTTTCTGCAATTTTCCAACGCGATTTTTCATCCGCACCTGGAGTTTTCAGTAGCCGTGTACGCGTATCCCTTAGACACATTTTGACACAAGTTTGGTAAGAAACAGTTGCCATGGTATCGAGATATGACTTCATGAGCCACTTGTCGGTAAAAATGTGTAGTACGTTTTTTACTTTTTTCGGTAAATAAAAATCACAAGTTGTTCACAAAAAGCAGCAAAGCGGTTTAATTATGTCATATTTTACAGGTCTAGTGTCACAAATTTTCAATCTCAGCCGTTGTTTGATAATTTCTAATGTTAGACTGATGAGGAAGTTCAGGCATAAAAGGACCTTAGCCTAGCCACTGACAGCTCTGCTGTCGAGCAACCTCGGTAGAGTGAACATCTCCGATATCTGTCATCCTAGAGCCTCGACGACATTGAGGTGTGAGACGAGAGTCTCACTCACATAATTTATATGTGGTCGGTGAAGGTTTTCCTTCCCCGCTGACGAGTAAACAAGTACAAGAAATTGAACCTAGAACTAGCAGGCTAAAAACTGAACTAAAATCAAAGCAGTCACAAATTTGCATTCGTTACCTGTTTGGTAATTACAAACTCCTTGCGCAAAAAATTGCAAAGCTAAAACGTGGATTACTATACTCTGATGTAAATTCATTTTTACTTATACATTCAATAAATTTACATGTTTAAACTTTTTTATTCCGATTCATAACATTTTCCTGAGTTGAAATATTTAAACCAATATAATAATCTATACTACTTGTGTGAAAAACTAATAAACAATCAAGCATTTGTCACATATGGCGGAAATTTCAAAGTGCTATCGGTTTACTCAGGAAATGTAGCGTTTTACGCGCACATTTCGTCCCGAAGACGTTAAAAAAATGCTGCATCAGTATTAAGAGAGACAATAGGTAGAAAACAGGTGGAATTATCTTTATTTAATCTGTTTGTAGCTCATACGTCTGCCTAACGGATACGTCAACGTCGTTTCCAGGGCCCTTTCTCTTCACGAGTAAGGACCCTGGTCTCTCCTGATCACGTTACTACTTTTGGCGAACAATTCCTCAAAAGGGTGAACTCTCTTTTCAAACACAGGCTGCTGCTGTCACCTGCCAAGTCAGTTTAGAAAGACAAAAGACAGATTTTCCGTCTACAGGAATTTTATAACAAGGAAAAAGTAGCCAGGAAACTTAATTTTTAATTTTCTCGACAATTCTTGGACAGCTTTGTATATCTTGGGGGACTACGCAGTCGATTACTCTTCGCAAGACAATAATTTCTGGGATATAGGTTTAAAATTTTTTTGCCCCCCCCCCCCTGGTTTAAAACTGAAAAGAAAAAAAATACAAGATGACTGTTGAGACCACATGGAGCCTACGTACTTGCCTATGTTAAAAGCCTGGCGAGTCAAGAGATTTTTTTGCGATTCGATCCATGTTTTGAGCAGATGGTATGCAACTTCCAGCAACAGATGAAGGAAAAAAGAAGAAAGTAATTACTCTATGTATTGTTTCGTTTGTTTTGTCTTTTGTTTTGTTTTAGTGCATTTTTTCTTTCTTTTTTATGACTAAAGAAGCAAGGTCTTTGGAACAGGCGCTGGTTTTCCACGAGAAGGGCATCAACGCCTTCCTAACCCCCCACCGCCATCCCCCTCATCCCGTATTCAAAACCAGTGAAAACAGCTGATATTTACGAACTTAAACCTTTAATATAGGTTACAAATCCTTCTTACAATGTTTTTTGCAACGCCTTCCCAACACCCCTCCCCCCAACCCCACCGCAACCCCCCTCATCCCGTATTTAACCAAATTGGAAACAGCTGATGATTAGGGCGATGTCGGAGTTCTTACAAGGTCTTCTCTAATTTGCTGAGAAAACAATACACCAAACAACAAAACAATGGACCTTAACCCCGAAAACAATAGAGTGCGTGATACCAAGGTCCAATGAAATTAGAGTTGCGGGGCTACTCGATGATTACGAACGTGAGCCTTTAATATAGGTTAAAAATCTTTCTTACAATGTTTTTTACAAGCTGAGCACGAACAAACTACCCGTTTTGCTCTTTGCAACCGGTGAATATGCGAAAACCTCCTGACTCGAGATAAAACCTCTCTGCTCCAGAGTGTCAAATGTGGTAGGGGAAAATCCCTCCCAAACAAGGAGACAGGAGGAGTGAACATTTGTGTGTTTATAAATAAATGCACCTACAATTTAGGTTCGAAAACTTTTGGATACTGTTACAAGTGAACTAAACGTTTACTCTATAGAATAAAATTAACCGCATACAACAGGCCCAAAAACCCCAGGGCGCAGAGGGGTCAGATTTGACCGTAATGCTGGGTATTTTCATCGCGCAAATCGATCTTGTTGGTTCAAAACAATGAACATGACTGAACAAAGCGTCATGCTATCTTATTACGCGTCTGGTGAAAATTCTATCCGCAAGACGAAAACCGCAGTCAGCAATTACTGTGGGCGTAAAGAAAGAGGCTTGTCGTTTTTTTGTTCTCCGCACTTTGTGCCTCGATCGTTTAGGAAAGCTTCGCTTTCCGATAACGTCGCCCTTCGGGCAACTATTGTCGGCCTTTCGTCCTTGCGGATAGAATTTCACCAGACGTGTAACTAAATAGCTTGTCGCTTTCTTCAGTCACGTTTTTGTTTTGAATTAACAAGATCGATTTGTGCGATGAATTTAGCCAGCATTAAGGTCAAATATGACTCCTCTGCACCCTGTGAAAAAAAAAACTGACTAGAGTCCCTATGTAGTACCTGCCACTAGCAAATGAGCGAGTGACCTGGATAACTAAGTGCTGAGGTTCTAGGCAAGTTATTCTTTGGTCGGTAAAGTTTGATCGTCCGGGTGAGTGTAGTCCTGAAAAGGACTTTTTGTGGTGACGTTGACTGACGTTTCGACAACCTGAGTGGAAGTCATCATCAGAGCCAAGTCACTTGGCTCTGTTGTCGAAACGTCAGTCAATGTCACCACAAACAGTCCTCAGGTCTCCGACTCACCCGGACGATCATACCTTACCAACTTATGATATGACTCTTGGGTTCAAATCATTTACAGTGTAAGGTATTCTTTTCGTAAATAAAGTCGGTTGTCTTCAATTGATTACTCTCGTATTACTATTTATTCTAAGGGTGCGTTTTTGGGGAGAATCTGAAAATGGATTTGCGATCCCAGATCATATGGATTTTTCGACACCAAAATACGCAAAATCCGAAAAAGGATCATTTTGTTATGACAAGACAGCCTGGAGGCACGCAATATTTACATCAGAACGATATTTCTTCAGTACTGCCCAAGAATTCGACTAGAATGGAATACAAATAATTTAGAAACAAGCACATTATCTGCAGTAGTTCAGGTGAACTCACTATTTGCTCGATATTTGCGTTCACAGTCATCAAAATAGTTCCCTGAATCACAGAAATGGTAGACAAATGAAGTTATCCTGACGTGTTAATGCTTCTGTCTATACTTTTGGAGAAAACCTTACAAATATACGGATCGGAATAATCACCTGAATTTTCTTCTCCAGGGTCCGAAATTAACTTTTGAAGTAGGTTGCCCATTGGACAACCATCTTTTCAGATCTAGGCGTCCGAGATGAAATCTAGTCGTCAAACAATAAAATCAAAGTGAAGTATTTAGTATTGCACAGCTGAATAAAATGAATGACATACAATGATTGTTTGTGTTTTGTCCATCAATGTAAAATTAAATAGTTCATTCATGAGTGCCATCATCATCATCATCATCGTCATCAACATGTACAATGGCATTCATTTCCATTTGACGGGGGCCATAAGGTTGAATGCTGGGGCGTCGTGCCCTTGTCCCAGCATTCCACCACAAAAGAACTCCTGGCATTGGGTTGAAATCTTCAATTAATCTTCTCTACTCCAGGTCCACATAGCTTGACGCTAGTTAAGCCACGGTCGACCAGTTTTCCACCGTGACTGAAATTTTTGAAGCCGTGAGTTTTGCTGAGGCTCCGAGGCTTCCGTTCGCTCTTTCTTGTTTTCTGATTCTGCCCCAGTTTCTCCTTCTGAATCTTTTCGTTTTCTTTCACCAACCTTTGTTTTCTCAGATGCGTTACATGTAAAATACCAAAACAAAGTGTTACGCTCCACTGAATTCTCCATTTTAGGAAAAGCACATGGCATATACATGAGAAATTTTTAAAAGTTTGGGTGTTACTGCTCAGCGGTAGAACACAAAACAAGATGGCGGAGAAAACAAATGTTCGTGTGCGAATCATAACGAATGGACTGGCTATTATACTGTTCCATTTCTCATGCAGAAGCCTTGACCCAAGATTATAATTTTTAAGGTCCTTAGCCTAAACTGTTTATATCTTCAAGAGGCTGGAAGCTTGAATTATGGTCGTCCAGTGGGCAACCATGTTCTGCAATTTGGTCGTCAGTGTTAAATTCTGGTCGTCTCTGGCGACTGGACGACCGTAAATTTCGGACCCTGAATTTTTCCACGATAGAATGTTTTGCCACGCAAGATAGAGGGAAAATATGGGGAGACCGCTTGACAGATGAACTATTGTCGGATCCTCCCCCTCCCCCTCCCCCCCCAAAAAAACGCTTGTACCATGAATCTCAAAAATCTAGTTTTATATTTGATGTGAAGAATCCACTCAGAGTGTGGATTCTTTGAGTTCGTGATCCGTTTTTGGGTTTTAGTAAAAAAACAAAAAACGCAAAATCGGTTTTTGGATTCAAGAATCCGGATTCACATTCCCCCCTCCCAAAAAAAAAACGTACCTAAGTTTAACAACTTTGCGTTACATCTATGCTAACCACTTCAAATCCCATATCTAAGGCCAATGAATGGCTTCTTAATGCCTACAATGTAGTATCGTATCGATAGGAGTACAATATACCGTAAAGTTCCAATAGTACCATCCCCCTCAGTCAAATCTCACTCATCGTAATGGGGCGAGGCAAACCCGAACGGGACTCGATCACAGCTGACGAGCGTTCAAACTCTTTACGAGTGCAGGAGAGTCAATGACAGTTAACGAGAGTTAGAAGACTTTCAAAAGCGAGAGTATTAACCCTTGGAGGCACCAGCAAAGTCACACCCCCACAGTGGTACAGGGGGGTGGGGGGGGGGGTGTTGATGGATCCCCTCCCCTTGGTTTCTTATATGTCACAATATTTCAAAAAGGTTTTACGTTTAGTAGAAAGCCTGAGATGTGCTCTTAATGTTGAGGTATACATTATGAGTTGCAACGCTGCTGGGGGCTCATGATGTCACTCAAGATGGCGGCCATCTTGGATTTTACCCAAAATTAGAATTATTAAAACACGGCGGAAATTGACTGTTATTGATGCTAGACATTTAGAATAGGACATAATTAAGCACTTTGCTTCCTTTTTTCATTTTTATCACCTAAAAAGGTGAGAAATCCCTTTTTCGGTTGGAAATGAATTACCAGTAACTTTCAAGTTAAAACACACGTTGAATAAAACTGGAAAAATCGCTAAAAGCGAGTTATGGTTAGCCCTCTTGGTAATTCACCCTTAATGGGTCCTCTTTACGTTCGTTATTGTCATACGTGTGGAAGACGTCAGGGCAAACGTTAGAAGATTTTTGAAGAACAGACTCCCGATTTCCTTCCCTCATCCCAGAAATAGTAGCTGGAGATGGTAATATTGCTTTTATGAATTTAAAAAAATGTTTTGACTGGTAACAAACAAACAAATCATAAGAGAAAAAAGGCTATGACTACAAGCAATGTATCAGGTACCTATCGAACAAATACTTTCCAGAAATCAACAGAAGACACTCCACCATTAAAATCATCGCATTCCCATCGATTGGGACCATATGAATCAAGCACCCAATGATACTTGAATCTTACATAAGCAGCGTGATTGTATAACCTGTCTTGATCTTTGTTTTCAAGCCCCCACGCAGCATTGGACCACTGATTGCAAACACTCGCCAACTTCGAGTTGTCATTTTCTATTCTGACAAATGAGCCACACGAGGCAGGCTGGACATCCGTCTGACCGCTGAAGTACTGGACTACAGCTTCACCAGAGCTGTTAGCAGCCGTGGTGATGTGAAAAGTACGTCCCTGTTGTTTGCTGCAGTAGAATCTTAGTTGAGTAAAAGACAAGTGCGTCCTCAGCTCATTCATGGCTGTTTTGGTGAGAAACATCTGGTCGCTGTTTATTCCACGGTATGAATTACTCACTGGCAGCTGAGATGGAGGGGTTGAGCTCTCCATCACAACGTTAGAGATAAGAAGCCAGCCTCCTGAAATTAGGCAACGATTACGGGCCATGTAGTGAAACTGAGGGCCATACAATATGTCAATAAAATAACTACTGATTTGAATGAAGAGTCACACTGACAGCTAAATTAACTTAAGTCTAGCATTCTCTCCAATGTAGCGGCTTTCACTGATTGTTTCTCTTAACCCTATTTTTTGGCCCTCTGATCCAGGACAGCGAAACTTAAAGGACACATACTACGTGCACGTAATATGACGTAAGAATTAAGCCATGTTCTCAAATGGCAGCCATCTTGGATCCGCTATATTGGATTTTTTTTTTTCAAATCCTTCAAAATGCACCAAAATTGATCAACAAAAGAATACGAAAATGATCTAAAAATTTCTTTAACAAAGTCATAAATTTTCATTAGAAAAAGGAAAATTCTAAATTCTAAAACAATTGGCTGTCAAAAAGTCGTTGCTATGATAACGTCAAACTTGATGGACGAGGACTTGCTAAAACAAAGTGTTACCAGATAAATTTTAGGAGAAGTCCTCAAGTTTGATGGCTTTAGTTCTCATATTAAAAAAATGTAATAAACGTCCAAAGCCCGTGCAGGCAGAATCTGCAACCCCCCTCCCTTTCCCCCCTTTCCCCTCCTTACTTCCCGTTCTGATAGGTCCATCAAAAATAATTATTTTTGATTGATTGATTGCTTGATTGATTGATTGATTGATTGATTGCTGACCTGTTTATTTATTTATCTATTTTTATTTTTCCTTATAGAGAGACCCGGAAAACTTTTGTTACACTATAGTTGCGAATGGCGGGTGATCATACACGAAATCGAAGTTAACATTAACTCATTACATTTCGTTTTACCACAAGAGCCATACGATACCGAAACTGATAGAAATGAAAAGACGAGAAAGTGATTGATCTCTTCCCCGAGCTTAAATTTCACCAGCATCTTTCTTTATATATACCTATAGGGCACTTCGACATTGCTGATCCTAGCAGTATGCAGGACGCAAGTCACCACGAACTCAGTAAAAATGTGAGCTGTGCTCGCCACGAGTCTCCCAGTGGGTACACTGGTTAGAGCGTCCGACAGGTGTACGGAAGTTCATGGGTTAGATTCCCTTCGGGGACTCAGAATTTTTCTTTGCCCACGCTCGTGACATGTTGAATACATTCCATCTTTTCTTACAATTGCCTAATACTCTAAAAAAGTAGAAAACAGAAAGAAAAACAAGAACATTTTTTTTCTTTTCAGGTTTTGTTACACTGAAGGTCAGTTTGTCGTTCGCTTTTTGCTCTGCGTGCTCAAGATTGCTTAGTCGGTTCTAGAAGCTTGGATTTGGTACATGTGATTGGTTAATCCTGTGGAAGCTTTTCTTTTTTGGATATCTTTGCTGGAAAAATATTTCAACATTTTTTCTACAAGTTTTTACAAATGTCCGTTGGTCTATTGTTAGAGAAAATTGGTCGGTTTGTCTATTGTTTGCCTGTCTTGTTATTGTCGTCAATAAGTCGTTTGTAAGGTGCAGGTAGCTGTTATTATTTACCGGTAACGCCTACCCTTCGAAGCCGAAGATTGATGGCGTTGGCAACGGTTCAGTGGTGTTTGTTCTAAGTTAGTAAACCAGCTATCCAGATTGATTCGTTGGTAGTAGTCCGTATCTGTAGGTAACGCATTCAGCAGAGTCCCAGTCGATTCTGTGGTTTGTTTTTACATGGTGCTCAGCAATGTGATTGTTAGTATCACCATTTCTAGTCGCTCGTTTGTGTTCAGTCAGTCATGATCAGATAACGGACATTTGACTAACAAAAGACGGATCGAAACGCACCAATCACGTTTTACAGTCTTCGCAGCCAATAACCTCAAGGCTTAACTGACAGACGAGCAATAACATCACGAAGTCGTCGACCAATCAGGACAACGCCTAGAAACTTATAACATCTATTGACGATTCACAGTTCACTTGACTCTGATGATGACTTCCGCTCAGGTTGTCGAAACGTCAGTCAATGTCATCACTGTAGTCCTTCTCAGGACTACAATCACCCGGACGATCATAATTTACCGACCTATGATATGACTCCTGGGTTCAAACCATTTACAGTTATATGAAATGTTCTCTCTGTTTTTCCGGGGCTTTGGTTCTTAAATAACATCCCAAACCTCACCTCCGTCAGTTGTCATGTCGCAATAGACTTTCAAAGGGTTTCCACTCTTCTCAGGGTCGATCCAGTACTCCCCGTCTCCTCTTGAGTCTCCGGAGTCCCGGATGTCTTTGCAGGAATTAGCAGGCTGACAGGAATTCAAACCTCGCTTTGCTGTAACAAAATACTGACTTAAGGTGATTCCATTCAATTGCATTAAGCATCCTCTCTGCGCATCATTTTTTGCGTGATTGCGCGCGAAGTTCGGAATTTGGTAGGTTTTGCATGAAAACTGAGCTGTTCAGAGAAATAAATGGTCGTTTCATCCTAAACGAGGACGGTGGCCCTCCATGTTTTAATACATAATTTAAATGGAATACAATTGAGTACCACATATCGCCATGTTAAGAAAAGTTAAAAAATCTGCTTTGAATGCCGAATTAAAAAATACGATTTTAGGTACAGCAGGGTATGTGTGCATACAGCAAATTCTTCAATTTATTTTATAACCTTAATGCCTGTTCAACTAAAATAGTTTACAATGCAAGATGAAGGTCTTTTTTGTTGAACTGCTCCTACATTTAAATGCAGGGAATGACGTTTTAAAGAAATTGAAATTGAAGTTTCATTTCTGATTGCTAGGGTTTCTCCAAAAAAAAAAACTTTCGGGTCGCGCAGTTGCCATTAATGGTTATTCCTGTTGTGCAAAAATGAGCACGGTGACTCCTATTTTGTTAACTGCATTTTTGAAACGTTCAAACATAATTACCAATTGGACCAAGTTCTATAAAATATCCCTTCTCTTTCGATGGATTCACCTTAAGTCCACACAAGAGACGAAACATTGTCGTGGAAAGATTTCCCAAGACGTTTGTTTACCCGTTTGTTTACCCGTTAATGAAAGCAAAATGTTTATCAAACTTTCAGAAACAACTTTGCTTCTCAGTGTAAACGTTTGCCCTTGCAAAAACTGCAGGGAGGGTCGAACACAGAAAAAAAATTAGCGATAGTGAAATCCACATTTGTTTCTGCAATTTGTGTTTTCTCATTTTCGGAGAAATTTAGACATTCTTAATTTCTTCTCGCAAAATTAACGTTTTACAATTTATAATTTTATTATATATTTCCTAACGATGAAACGCATCAAAGAGTAGACCTAAAGCAGGCACGTAAAAGGAAATCGAAAACCAAAGGGGGACATAAAAAAATAAAAAAGATCCCATTACGATCTTTTTTTTTTCTTTTTTTTTTCGCAACTGCATAAGTTGCGTTAATAACTGCGAGGATCTTCTTTACATTTATTTTTAGTTTCGCTTCTGCGAAGAAGATTTTGTTTTAGTAACAAACTCTGCGAACGAGCACGTACACGGAGAAACAATTACAGCATTATTATTGAAATTCAATAAATTTTCCTTATTTGGAGAGAAAATTGACACCTTTTCTTTTCGCAACATGATACTTTTGTTATATATTTGTAAGTTACTTACCGATCTGGCATTGTTTTCCTTTGTAATCCGGATGACAATGGCCGCTTCTATCTTGATTATACTTATCACGGGAAACATCAACGCAAGAAATCTGGTTTCATTTATCAAAATAATAATTAAAAAAGCTAATTGACGCGTAAAAACTAAATGTAAATCTCGGATAACTGCAGGATACCCTGAAAACCGATTAAGAAAAAAATGTGCATAGCAGGGTACGCAGTACAAGACAAAATTTTTTGTCAGTTAATTTAGGCAAAAAGATATGTATGATTGTAATCTTGCAAAAATCCCTATCAAAATACTTCCAGCCGCCACGGATATTTTCAACAGTTAAGCCATTTGACTTCAAGGAAACGATCGAGCGCCATCGATAACGCCTTGACACAGGGCAAGTAGAGATATAAAATTGAGATTTATCGCTTTTTTTTGTGTGTGTGTGAACAACAAAATGATGACGTAATGACATCAGACATGTCAGAATACGTGTTGTAAGCAATATTATGTAAGGAGGGTAAAAGTTATTAATGTAGGCACAGTGTAGTAACTTCAAAGGTTTTAACAAAAATGTTTGTTTGAATGCAATAAAAGTTTAAAATATCGAATCAAGCCAGGCCGTTTACTGAATATCTGAGGAGCCATTCTCACTTACATAAGGTTTGCAACTTTTGCAGGCCACTTTTCTCGCACCCTCATTCGTTTCTTCAGAACTATAGCAAGTTGTACAGAAAAAGGAACAATTATTTCGAATTTGTCTGAATAGTGAAAATACTTCAACAAATCTTGACTGAGCCATAGTAGTTAGATCCTCTCTTCTTTTTGAAGTCACCTGGTTTCATCTGCCGTGTTTTGTTGTTTAGTTCGCAAACGCGTTTTGTGTTATGATCAGCCCAGGGATGAACATTAAATGACTTGCAAGTTTGGTTTCTGTAACATTTTAACTGACATTCAAACTCATCAGCAACAACAGTCGTCTCCATTACGTAACCAATGAAAGCATGATCTGAAACGAAGTGAAAGTAGAATTTTTTCAACAGCCTAGAAAGAGTTCGTATTTAATAACTATCGCTAGTACCTCAATCGCTTTCAAGAAATAAACTCCAGTGCAATTGACCAAGGATAAAATTTAATTGAAAGAAAATAAAAGTTTATCATGTAATGCGCTAAGACAGCAATCTTTAAAAAGAAGAGAAAAACGTTTGCAGATGTTTACTTACCGACTTGCGTTTCAAAAACATTTCCGCAGAAGTATGTGTTGGCAACTGCAAATAAAACTCCAAATAGAACGTTTGTACTCATAAAAACCAACCAAGTTGGGCCCAAAACCGCGGCCATTAAAAACAAAATATGTTGCTTGAGTTTATTTTATTTTATTAAATTACCCAGTAGCTAATTTTTAAACTTTCAACCAGAACGTAGCCTGTCAAGGCACAGATTCGCGTCAAAATTAATAAAACCTGTCAGTTGGCGGCTTTTGTACTTAATAATTCACAACTTGGCTTTGGACAATTCTATGGTGGCCCAGCACCCTCATAAGAAAAATAACACAAACAAGCGCAGAAACTTGAATAGAAGAATTGATAAATCAAATTCAGCTTAAATAGAATTTTAAAGTAAATAAAATGAAATAACTAAATAAGAAAAATGGAACTAAATTAAAGTAAAGTTTTGAAATCTTATGCCTTTTGTTATTTTAATTCATTATTTCAAATTTAAAAGAATCAAAATTAACTTTAAAAATATAGAAATTCCAGAGCCTGCGTTGCACGCGCCAAAAGGGGAAGGAAACGGTAACCGCGAGCGCAAAGCGCCATAGAAAGGCGGGGGCGTCTGCTACAACGCAATTTTTTTGTTTGTTTTTAATTTTTTTTCCTTTTTTCATTACCGCCCCCTAATAATTTTTTCTGTATTTTTCCAAGGCGATTTTTCATCAGCACCTGGAGTTTTCAGTAGCCGTGTACGCGTATCCCTTAGACACATTTTGACACAAGTTTGGTAAGAAACAGTTGCTATGGTATCGAGATATGACTTCATGAGCCACTTTTCGGCAAAAATGTGTAGTACGTTTTTTACTTTTTTTCGGTGAATAAAAAGCACAAGTTGTTCACAAAAAGCAGCAAAGTGGTTTAATTATGTCATATTTTACACGTCTAGTGTCACAAATTTTCAATCTCGGCCGTTTTTTGATAATTTCTAATGTTAGACTGATGAGGAAGTTCAGGCATAAAAGGACCTTAGCCTAGCCACTGACAGCTCTGCTGTCGAGCAACCTCGGTAGAGTGAACATCTCAGATATCTGTCATCCTAGAGCCTCGACGACATCGAGGTGTGAGACGAGAGTCTCACTCACATAATTTATATGTGGTCCGTGAAGGTTTTCCTTCCCCGCTGACGAGTAAACAAGTACAAGAAATTTGAACCTAGAACTAGCAGGATAAAAACTGAACTAAAAGCAAAGCAGTTACAAATTTGCATTCGTTACCTGTTTGGTAATTACAAACTCCTTGCGCAAAAAATTGCAAAGCTAAAACGTGGATTACTATACTCTGAATGATGTAAATTCATTTTTACTTACACATTCAATAAATTTACATGTTTAAACTTTTTAATTCCGATTCATAACATTTTCCTGAGTTGAAATATTTAAACCAATATAATAACCTATACTACTTGTGTGAAAAACTAATAAACAATCAAGCATTTGTCACACATGGCGGCAATTTCAAAGTGCTATCGGTTTACTCAGGAAATGTAGCGTTTTACGCGCACATTTCGTCCCGAAGACGTTGAAATAAATGCTGCATCAGTATTAAGAGAGACAATAGGTAGAAAACAGGTGGAATTATCTTTATTTAATCTGTTTGTAGCTCATACGTCTACCCAACTGATACCTCAACGTCATTTCCAGGGCCCTTTCTCTTCACGAGTAAGGACCTTGGTCTCTCCTGACCACGTTACTACTTTTGGCGAACAATTCCTCAAAAGGGTGAACTCTCTTTTCAAACACAGGCTGCTGCTGTCACCTGCCAAGTCAGTTTAGAAAGACAAAAGATGCAGATTTTCCGTCTACAGGAAATTTATAGCAAGGAAGAAGTAGCCAGGAAACTTAATTTTTAATTTTCTCGACAATTCTTGGACAGCTTTGTATATCTTGGGGGACTACACAGTCGATTACTCTTCGCAAAACAATAATTTCTGGGATATAGGTTTAAAATTTTTTTGCCCCCGCCCCCCCCCCCCCCCCCCCCTTGATTTAAAACTGAGAAGAAAAAAAAATACAAGATGACTATTGAGACCACATGGAGCCTATGTACACCTATGTTAAAAGCCTGGCGAGTCAAGAGATTTTTTTGCGATTCGATCCATGTTTTGAGCAGATGGTATGCAACTTCCAGCAACAGATGAAGGAAAAGAGGAAGAAAGTAATTACTCTATGTATTGTTTCGTTTGTTTTGTCTTTTGTTTTGTTTTAGTGCGTTTTTTCCTTTCTTTTTTAATGACTAAAGAAGCAAGGTCTTTGGAACAGGTGCTGGTTTTCCACGAGAAGGGCATCAACGCCTTCCCAACCCCCCACCGGCATCCCTCTCATCCCGTATACAAAACCAGTGAAAACAGCTGATATTTACGAACTTAAACCTTTAATATAGGTTACAAATCCTTCTTACAATGTTTTTTGTAACGCCTTCCCAACACCCCTCCCCACCAACCCCACCGCCACCCCCCTCATCCCGTATTTAACCAAATTGGAAACAGCTGATGATTACGAACGTGAGCCTTTAATATAGGTTAAAAATCTTTCTTACAATGTTTTTTACAAGCTGTGCACGAACAAGCTATCCGTTTTGCTCTTTGTTCCCTACTCGTGAAGACTACTTTATAAGAACGATTTATACTCAGTTTCATGAACAATTACAAAAAAAAAAAAAAAAAAAACTTTACATTATATTGCAACCGGTGAATATGCGAAAACCTCCTGACTCGAGATAAAACCTCTCTGCTCCAGAGTGTCAACTGTGGTAGGGGAAAATCCCTCCCAAACAAGGAGACAGGAGGAGTGAACATTTGTGTGTTTATAAATAAATGCACCTACAATTTAGGTTCGAAAACTTTTGGATACTGTTACTAGTGAACTAAACCTTTACTCTATAGAATAAAATTAACCGCATACAACAGGCCCAAAAACCCCAGGGCGCAGAGGAGTCAGATTTGACCGTAATGCTGGGTATTTTCATCCCGCAAATCGACCTTGTTGGTTCAAAACAATGAACATGACTGAACAAAGCGTCATGCTATCTTATTACGCGTCTGGTGAAAATTCTATCCGCAAGACGAAAACCGCAGTCAGCAATTACTGTGGGCGTAACGAAAGAGGCTTGTCGTTTTTTTCTTCTCCCCACTTTGTGCCTCGTTTAGGAAAGCTTCGCTCTCCGATAACGTCGCTCGGGCGACTATTGTCGACCTTTTGTCCTTGCGGATAGAATTTCACCAGACGTGTAACTAAATAGCATGTCGCTTTGTTCAGTCACGTTTTTGTTTTGAATTAACAAGATCGATTTGTGGGATGGATTTAGCCAGCATTAAAGTCAAATATGACTCCTCTGCACCCTGTGAAAAAAAAAAAAAAAGGACTAGAGTCCCTATGTAGTACCTGCCACTAGCAAATGAGCGAGTGACCTGGATAACTAAGTGCTGAGGTTCTAGGCATATGGCTATAGTGGCAAGTTATTCTTTTGTCGGTAAAGTTTGATGGTCCGAGTGAGTGTAGTCCTGAAAAGGACTTTTTGTGGTGACGTTGACTGACGTTTCGACAACCTGAGTGGAAGTCATCATCAGAGCCAAGTGACTTGGCTCTGTTGTCGAAACGTCAGTGAATGTCACCAAAAACAGTCCTCATGTCTACACTCACCCGGACGATCATACCTTACCGACTTATGATATGACTCTTGGGTTCAAATCATTTACAGTGTAAGGTATTCTTTTCGTAAATAAAGTCGGTTGTCTTCAATTGATTACTCTCGTATAACTATTTATTCTAAGGGTGCGTTTTTTGGGGAGAATCTGAAAATGGATTTGTGATCCCAGATCATATGGATTTTTCGACACCAAAATACGCAAAATCCGAAAAAGGATCATTTTGTTATGACAAGACAGGCTGGAGGCACGCAATATTTACATCAGAACGATATTTCTTCAGTACTGCCCAAGAATTCGACTAGAATGGAATACAAATAATTTAGAAACAAGCACATTATCTGCAGTAGTTCAAGAGAACTCACTATTTGCTCGATATTTGCGTTCACAGTCATCAAAATAGTTCCCTGAATCACAAAAATGGTAGACAAATGAAGTTATCCTGAAGTGTTAATGCTTGTGTCTGTACTTTTGGAGAAAACTTTACAAATATACGGAACGGAATAATCACCTGAATTTTCTTCTCCAGGGTCCGAAATTAACTTTTTAAGTAGGTTGCCCATTGGACAACCATCTTTTCAGATCTAGGCGTCCGAGATGAAATCTAGTCGTCAAACAATAAACCATAACTTAATAAAATCAAAGTGAAGTATTTAGTATTGCACAGCTGAATGAAATGAATGACATACAATGATTGTTTGTGTTTTGTCCATCAATGTAAAATTAAATGGTTCATTCATGAGTGTCATCATCATCATCATCATCGTCATCAACATGTACAATGGCATTCATTTCCATTTGACGGGGGCCATAAGGTTGAATTCTGGGGCGTCGTGCCCTTGTCCCAGCATTCCACCACAAAAGAACTCATGGCATTGGGTTGAAATCTTCAATCTTCTCTACTCCAGGTCCACATAGCTTGACGCTAGTTAAGCCACGGTCGACCAGTTTTCCACTGTGACTGAAATTTTTGAAGCCGTCAGTTTTGCTGAGGCTCCGAGGCTTCCGTTCGCTTTTTCTTGTTTTGTGATTCTGCCCCAGTTTCTCCTTCTGAATCTTTTCGTTTTCTTTCACCAACCTTTGTTTTCTCAGATGCGTTACATGTAAAATACCAAAACAAAGTGTTACGCTTCTCTGAATTCTCCATTTTAGGAAAAGCACACGGCATATACATGCGAAATTTTTAAAAGTTTGGGTGTTATTGCTCAGCGGTAGAACACAAAACAAGATGGCGGAGAAAACAAATGTTCGTGTGCGAAGCATAACGAATGGACTGGCTATTATACTGTTCCATTTCTCATGCAGAAACCTCGACCCAAGATTATAATTTTTAAGGTCCTTAGCCTAAACTGTTTGTATCTTCTTCTTCTGGGAGCTTGAATTATGGTCGTCCAGTGGGCAACCATGTTCTGCAATTTGGTCGTCAGTGTTCAATTCTGGTCGTCTCTGGCGACTGGACGACCGTAAATTTCGGACCCTGATTTTCCACGATCGAATGTTTTGCCACGCAAGATCGAGAGAAAATATGGGAAGACCGCTTGACAGATGAACTATTGTCGGATCCTCCCCCTCCCCCTCCCCCTCCCCCCCAAAGAAAAAACGCTTGTACCATGAATCTCAAAAATCCGGATTTATATTTGATCTGAAGAATCCACTCAGAGTGTGGATTCTTTGAGTTCGTGATCCGTTTTTGGGTTTTAGTAAAAAAAAAACGCAAAATCGGTTTTTGGATTCAAGAATCCGGATTCACATTCCCCCCCCCCCCAAAAAAAAAAACGCACCCTAAGTTTAACAGCTTTGCGTTACATTTATGCTAACCACTTCAAATCCCATATCTAAGGCCAATGAATGGCTTCTTAATGCCTACAATGTAGTATCGTATCGATAGGAGTACAATATACCGCAAAGTTCCAATAGCACCATCCCCCTCAGTCAAATCTCACTCATTGTAATGGGGCGAGGCAAACCAGAACGGGACTCGATCACAGCTGACGAGCGTTCAATTTATTTAAGTGTGCAGGAGAGTCAATGACAGTTAACGAGAGTTAGAGGACTTTCAAAAGCGAGAGTATTAACCCTTGGAGGCACCAGCAAAGTCACACCCCCACAGTGGTACGTGGGGTGGGGGGGGGGGTGGTTGATGGATCCCCTCCCCTTGGTTTCTTATATGTCACAATATTTCAAAAAGATTTTACGTTTAGTAGAAGGTCTGAGATGTGCTCTTAATGTTGAGGTATACATTATGAGTTGCAACGCTGCTGGGGGCTCGTGATGTCACTCAAGATGGCGGCCATCTTGGATTTTACCCAAAATTAGAAATTATTAAAACACGGCGGAAATTGACTGTTATTTATGCTAGACATTTAGAATAGGACATAATTAAACACTTTGCTTCTTTTTTCATTTTTATCACCTAAAAAGGTGAGAAATCCCTTTTTTCGGTTGGAAATGAATTGCCAGTAACTTTCAAGTTAAAAAACATGTTGAATAAAACTGGAAAAATCGCTAAAAGCGAGTTATGGTTAGCCCTCTTGGTAATTCACCCTTAATGGGTCCTCTTTACGTTCGTTATGGTCATACGTGTGGAAGACGTCAGGGCAAACGTTAGAAGATTTCTGAAGAAAAGACTCCCGATTTCCTTCCCTCATCCCAGAAATAGTAGCTGGAGATGGTAATATTGCATTTATGAGTTCAAAAAAATGTTTCGACTGGTAACAAACAAACAAATCATAAGAGAAAAAAGGCTATGACTACAAGCAATGTACCAGGTACCTATCGAACAAATACTTTCCAGAAATCACCAGAAGACACTCCACCATTAAAATCATCGCATTCCCATCGATTGGCACCATATGAATAAAGCACCCAATGATACTTGAATCTTACATAAGCAGCGTGATTGTATAACCTGTCTTGATCTTTGTTTTGAAGCCCCCACACAGCATTGGACCACTGATTGCAAACACTCGCCAACTTCGAGTTGTCATTTTCTATTCTGACAAATGAGCCACACGAGGCAGGCTGGACATCCGTCTGACCGCTGAAGTACTGGACTACAGCTTCACCAGAGCTGTTAGCAGCCGTGGTGATGTGAAACGTACGTCCCTGTTGTTTGCTGCAGTAGAATCTTAGTTGAGTAAAAGACAAGTGCGTCCTCAGCTCATTTATGGCTGTTTTGGTGAGAAACATCGGGTCGCTGTTTATTCCACGGTATGAATTACTCACTGGCAGCTGAGACGGAGGGGTTGAGCTCTGCATCACAACGTTGGAGATAAGAAGCCAGCCTCCTGAAATTAGGCAACGATTACAGGCCATGTAATGAAACTGAGGGCCATACAATATGTCAATAAAATACCTACTGATTTGAATGAAGAGTCACACTGACAGCTAAATTAACTTAAATCTAGCATTCTCTCCAATGTAGCGGCCTTCACTGATTGTTTCTCTTAACCCTATTTTTTGGCCCTCTGATCCAGGACAGCGAAACTTAAAGGACACATACTACGTGCACGTAATATGACGTAAGAATTACGCCATGTTCTCAAATGGCAGCCATCTTGAATCCGCTATATTGGATTTTTTTATTTTTTCCAAATCCTTCAAAATGCACCAAAATTGATCAATAAAAGAACACGAAAATGATCTAAAAATTTCTTTTACAAAGTCATAAATTTTCATTAGAAAAAGGAAAATTCTAAATTCTAAAACAATTGGTAACGTCAAACTTGATGGATGAGGACTTGCTAAAACAAAGTGTTACCAGATAAATTTTAGGAGAAGTCCTCAAGTTTGATGGCTTTAGTTCTCTTATTAAAAAACTGTAATAAACGTCCAAAGCCCGTGCAGGCAGAATCCGCAACCCCCCCCCCCCCCATTTCCCCTCCTTACCTCCCGTTCTGACAAGTCCATCAAAAATAATGCACAAACTAAAATGTGTGGCTTAGCTGGAATTTTATTGTCAGGTGCAATTAAGTAAATGTCTAATACTAACACCGTTCGTTTAGCTTTGTTTTCAAAACTAAACGCGATACATAGCTCCTAGTAATATGAAGATTTTTATTAAATATGTAATTATAACTTCCTGTGTTAGTTGAACTATCCCACCTTAAAAAGACGTATTTCGTCAAACAGCATTCGAAGCCTTACCTCCGTCAGTTGTCATGTCGCAGTACACTTGTAAAGCGTTTCCACTATTCTCAGGGTCGATCCAGTACTCCCCGTCTCCTCTTGAGGCTCCAGTGTCCCGGATGTCCTTGCAGGAAAAAGTAGGTTGATGGGAATACCAACCTTTCATTGGTTGCGTTGTCGGGGTTCTCTTCGTTGTCGTGGCACTTTCCCGTGTAGGGGCTCTCTCCTCTATAATATAATTATTCATTCATTCATTCATTCATTCATTCATTCATTCATTCATTCATTCATTCACTTCTTTATTTCTTTCTTTATTTTTGATTGATTGATTGATTGATTGATTGGTTGATTGATTGGTTGATTGATTGATTGCTGACTTGCTTATTTATTTATCTATTTTTATTTTTCCTTATAGAGAGACCAGGAAAACTTTTGTTACACTATAGTTGCGAATGGCGGGTGATCATACACGAAGTCGAAGTTAACATTAACTCATTACCTTATGCGTGCCGTAACTGAATCATTATTTAAATTAATAAGATATTTTATTTCATTTTACCGCAAGGCTTAACAAATATACAACAAGACAAGAATATAACAAAACAAACACCAAGATTGTATAAAAAAGAAAAACAATAGGAAGAGGAAAGACATGCTTTTCATTGTATATAATGTCTTATTTTCTTGTTTAAGGCGAGAGGGCTTGGGGAAAACATACCGAACAAGTTAAGAAAAAGTGCCTAAAAGAAGAGGAGGGGGGGGGGGGGGGGAGGATCGGGAGCTAGGATGGCGCAGTGGTGAGAGCACTCGGGTTCGACTCCGGTCCCGGTGTCATATGTGGGTTGAGTTTGTTGTTGGTTCTCGTCCTTGCTCCGAGAGGTTTTTCTCCGGGTACTCGGGTTTTCCCCTCTCCTCAAAAACCACCATTTCCAATTTTCAATTAGATCTGGAGCGCATGAACACTTTCAAACGAGGCCTTCAGAGCTCCTAAGTGTTTCGTGGGTAAACAAACTACATTTACATTTAGAAATTACATTTTTGGATGGCTCACTGTCTCTATTTCAAAGTTTTTTTTTGAAAGAATTTCTTTAAAACTGATCCAACTCATAATTTATTCCTTCACATAGCAAACCCATACAAAGAACCTTGCTTGCAGTAGACAATAGTTAATTTGTAGCTTAAAGTTTGATGAATCCGGCCTCAAGCCCAGGGCCGTTGTTAATTCTAGGATGTAAGACTCGAACAACTTTACATTCTTTCAGCCAAGCAACATTCTTAGACCAAAAAAAATTGTGTTCCAGTTCCAAATCCAGAAAAGGCATCCATTTGCCTTTGTTCTCATCATCCAAATATTTCTTAAACCAAGAGCATTATAGGGCTCTATTAAAAGACTCAACGACCAATTGCAACATTCTAAGACCGCCGTCTCTAAAATCGTTTATCATAACCTTTCGCTTTATTTTATTGCCTTGCCATCCCACAGAAAATCATGGAAAAACCTGAATCATGCTTCAGGCCCTATTCAGAACTGGCTTTTTTGCTCCTCTGGGACGGGGCGGGGGTGGAGGATTCCATCCCACTCCTTAAAATCTGAGAATATTAAAGTTATGGAAGCGAGACTGTTTCCTTTGAGGTTAGCAACATGATCAATTGGCATCAAATGACAAAAATTACGGGGTCCATCTTGGATTTCTTGACTACCAAAACTTTCAAAAAGCACCAACATTGACCAAGAAGTGATCGAAATCAGTAAACGAATACGAAATGATCTAAAAATGTAAAACGTTACTTCAAAGAAGTTATATTTTTTCATTAAAAAGGAGCAAAAATTCAAATTCTTTAAAAAACTGCCTGTCAAAAAGTGGTTGTCATTGTAACTTTAAACTTCATGGACAAGGACTTGCTATATCAAATTGTTTCCAGATAAATTTTAGGAAAAGTCATCAAGTTTGATTCCCCGCTCTCAATAGGGTTAACCTTAAACGAGTAGACCAGTTCTACCAAATGAAGGTAACAGAATCTCTGATCCAGACGGTGCGAATGCATCAGTAGGGTTTTGGTCACATTCTTCGGTCAGCAGTACACCCTTCCACACGGTAATAGAAGACCTGGTCATCAAAGAAAATGCCTCCTTCATAACATTCAGCGACTGATTTGTGATGATACCGGGGTTTTATTATTATATCAAATTGCTGAACTTGCCGTCCAACGACAGAAATGGCTGCGAAGGATGATGATGATGATGATGATGAAGATGATGATGATGATGATGATGTTGATGATGATGATGATTATGATGATGATGATGATGATGATGATGATGATGATGAAAAAGAAAAAACGTTACTTACGAGTTTGGCATCGTTTGCCCTTGTATCCAGGATGACAATGACCACTGTTACTTTTTTCTTTCTTATCTTGAGAAACATCTACGCAGGTTATCTGGATCGAGTTAAGAAAATGGTAGGTTAGTTAATACAAATATAAAACAATTAAGTAACTTCTGGTAATTTTGGGCGAATCTAGTGTGTTCTATTGAATCTTTTTATGTTTCATTTATTTTAAACCCTTATCTACTCGATAGGGATTTGGGATAATTGCCTTAAAAGGGACGCTGTTACCTCGATTTTTGCGTTTTGGGGCGCAAAATGTACTGAAATTTAAATCAAGGTATTTCTCGTACACAGAATACTCCTGGGAGGTCAAGAGAAGTTGCTCAAATGAATTTCTTAAAGGAATAACAATCCGTAGTCAGTTCCTGGTGATTTTTCCAAGAAAAAAAGGAAAAACTTCCAATCCATTTCCATCCTAGCGACCAGAGCCAAACACACTTAAATATAGTTTTGGAGAACCGGTAGAACAGTTTTAAACGAGACTCGACCGGTGTTTTGGGGTTTCCTCTGATTAGAATATATCTTTTAGCTTTTCAAAGGGGACGGTTTCCCTTTAATGGTGAACTTCGTTTGTCGAATAATAGGTCGAGTTGGAAAACAGGCGCGACTGGAATAATTGTCCTTAAACGCCGCAGCCAGGGGGGGCTGGCAGCGAGGCCTGGACCGAGTTTACATGATCGCCCCAGTAAAGAAATTTGGCCGAGTAGGACTGCGTACTAATTTTTATTCTAAACAAACATGGCGGTGGCGAGGAAGGAGACGTAGCCGAGTTAGCCTTTATTTGGCGTACGCGCGTTTGTGTTGGTCCAGCATTATTTCGGTTATTCCAAGTTTAAACATTCAAGGGAAGGCTTCAATCGCTTTTTTTGTACCTTTTTGCTATATGATTTGGTTGCCCTTTCTGCTTTTTTGGGTACTGGTTTTACAACGAGGTTTGAATCATTTTCTGACACATTTCACAGCGGCCAGATTCTCTTTCACTAAGAATTGTCGCTAGAGACTTTGTCGTTGTTTCATTTACATACACTGTAGATGTTTCTTTCTTTATAGGAACTACCCAGGAGGAGTCAACAATTAATTGTGGAGGTTTTGTTGATCCAAATTATTTTCTGTTTTGCCCAAGTTACCATACAGTCCAAAAGAGGTTTTTTCATGTCCAGTTCTCTAAAATCCTTAAGTGGTGAAAAGATGAGAGGCGATGCTTACAACACTTTCTTCTTTGACTGTGCCAAGTGATTCACAGATATTGACTAGGTATACCTGATTAAAAAAAGGGCACATTATTTTCGTGAAATTTCATTTAGATTTTGTCTTATCACACCTCTGCAATGAGAACTGAAAGTTTGAGGAGGTACGTTGCTCAACTGACAGCAATACTCCAGCCAGCCATTTCACATAATTATTAACCTGGCGACCATGGCTTCATATATTTCATCATGAATGGGTTTGTGGAAAATTGGCATTTGAATTCTGAAGGGACTTGAATTGTTCTTGACAGTGCAATATTGATGTTGAACAGCTTTTGCAAACAAAACAATCATTCGGGTGTGGAGTTTGCAAAGGTTATGACTGTCTGTAAAGCAGAGATACCCTGGCAAACACACCAACACTTTGGATCTGGCAGTTGTCAGGGTTATCCAAGATGCATGTTGATAAATGTGTTTTGGGCAAAGGTTTTGGTTGTGCAGGGACTTTGACTGATGACATATATATGGACAGCTATGTTAATCCTTAATGTTCTGAAAACACTTCAAAATGACTGTTGCACACTTAGAGCAACAATGGTTGATTAGCCATTCTGCGGTTATTTCATATCTCCTTTGTACGAGTTACTGAGTGAATGCCAGCCTCATTTTGACACCCAGCAATACAACACTGTTTTGATCTGTTTTCCCCTACCTTATCGGTAAAAATTCTGAAATAATGATCCTCACAGTTAAATGCATTCAACTTGAGCAGATGTAAAAGCAAACTTGAAAAAATTCGGCCTCAACCAGGATCAAATTTGTCTTTTCAGCTGCTCAAGTTGAAAATATTTAAAAACTGCAAGCCCTTAATGGTCACATTTGTTACATCCGGCAGTTCACACATGATTTTTTTTTCATATGTATCCATCTTCAATAAGAATTCTCCCTGGCATTTGGAACTGTTTCCTCATCAGAAGTACAAATGTCTGAAAGGGTGTGGGCAGAAGTCAATTGTTCTTTTAACAGAAGGGACAGTTTAGAACTTTTGCATTGTCCTAAAACTCCGTTATTGCATAGTTCACCTGGTGTTACTGAACTCAAACTACAAATTTTTTACTGACACTTAAGAATAAGGGCCTGAATGTCTTTCCCTTGAATTAAGCTTCTTCTACAGGCTACAGGCAGAAGACAAAAAATCATATAATTTCAAATCCTTCAATCTTTTTAAATGACCCTAGCAAATGTTTATAATCCTTCTCATTGGACAGTTGCATGCATAATGTGGGAAAATGCCTGGAAATGTGATAGTTAATTGCATTTTCCATTGAATTTAACTTAGCACATCAGTACAATGCAATATATGGAAGGGAGGTTTCCTAAACCTTGGTGTATTTACTTTGCCAATTCTTTAAGTTCTCGTATCAAAACAAGCAAACCTCAGGTAGCTCTATTTGTAAGGGCAAGCATTCTTCTTTGTTGGTTGTCCTTTATAAGCTATCCTTTCCAGTGGCAAAATTCTATCATCTAAAATGTTCTTAAAGCTGTTTTTCTTGTAACTGCACTTTCTGAAAACTAACCAATATATTTGCAGGAATAACTGCCGCTAAGAAACATTCAAGCCAAAATAAGAAGAATTCCATAAAATAAGCGTGCTGTTTTATAGGTAATTACGCCTACAGCTGTAAACAAGATGCATAAAACTTGAGACAAGTATTTGTCTAATGCATGTGTAAAGTTCAAGTCCATTTTTAATACATTCTAAGCCTTCGCATTCGATTTTGTACCTTCAGTTGTGAAACAGACTTAAAGAAGAATCGCAATCGAAATCTCCTCTTTTCACTTTGTTTGCTGGAAGATTCCACAGTTTCCACAGTATAAAGATCCTTATAAATCTTCCTGAGACGACGAAATCCACAATCATCCGCTAGAATATAAGCTTAGTTATAATTTGAGCTAATCATATTGATCAACACGCTCAACTAGGAAAATCTCAGGCCGAAACTTGTCACTCGCATATTCAATAATGACTGCTCTACTAACCTAAAATAAAGCTGGTCCTTCATTCCATCGGTTTTGATGGTCTCAGAAACAGAAAATATGGATCGAAATGGAAGGTCGAAAGCTGCAACTTAATGCCATTTCCCAGGTCAAGTGGCTGTTGACACGGCGAGCGTTAGTTTCGATAACACAAATATCACAGCTCATGTTCTTGACATTATACACCGTAGGAGTGTACACAGATTCAGAATTTAAAGAAATGTGGTATTCAAACTCTGTACTGTCGCAAAAAATGCTAACAGCAAATAAACAATAACAAAAAACGAATTCCTTTTCCACAATCGAGTAACCACGAACAAAAAACAAATATTCTCGAGTAGTTCGCGCGCGAGTTCCTTGCACTTCGCGCATGCTCGCTAGGGTTTTCGAATGATTGACACATTTCTTTACTGGGGCAATCATGTAGAGGCCAAAAGCGGCAAGATCAAAGGTAGCTGCCAGCCCCCCCTGGCCGCAGCACCTGACTTATTATCCAATTTGCTTATAAGGCAAAAAGTGGCTCGAGCTGTTTGCGGATATCCTGTGCGCCATGAGCCAATCAGAAAGACAGAAATTCAATAACCAGTCACTAGTGGTTAGTCGTTAGTGGTTGAATGAAAAGGATAAATAAGGCGAGGAACAAAGTGCCTTGTCAGCGCATGTTATAATGTATACGAGCTCGAACTATATATCTGGCTATTGAATTGCAGCGCAAATTAGCTCTTTCCGCTAGCAAACATCAGATATTTAATTGTTAACCGATTCACTCACAATGTTCCTCCTAAAAGTTTCGAGAAATACCTTTGCTTTGTGTTAAACTATCGCTGTTAATTTCACCGAGCTGCTTTCCTTGACGCAATTCTTGATAAGTTTCGATCAGCAGGCTCTTCCATGGCAATAATGATGAAATATTGGTAACCGTAATTTTCAAGTGGATTTGCGTCAAGTGCTTGCCGTTTTGTCACACTTTCTAACATCGTAAAAAATATGGATCTGAATGTGTGTGCTAAAATTCGCAGATGCCAATAACTTTTTTCCACATTCCTTATCTATGAAGTTACCATTCAGACAAACTTTTCCGGTCTCAGCTGATAGTTATTCAGAAATTGATATTTCCAATTGTGTTAAATTATTCAAAGAAAGGTTTTAGTGAAAGAAGGAAGGAAGGGAAGGCTTATCTTTTTAGCTGAAAAAAGGTTCTCATGTATAAAATATGTCAACTAACCTTGACTGAGCCATAGTAGTTAGATCCTTTCTTCTTTTTGAAGTCGCCTGGTTTCATCTGCCGTGTTTTGTTGTTTAGTTCGCAAACGCGTTTTGTGTTATGATCAGCCCAGGGATGAACATTAAATGACTGGCAAGTTTGGTTTCCAATACATTTCATCTGACATTCAAACTCGTCAGCAACAACTACCTTCTTCATTACGTGACCAACTAAAACATGGTCTAAAAACAACAAGAAAGTGAAATTTTTATCCTGAACTAGATAATACAACGTGTTCGAAGAAGGAATAGAAATCAATTTCATGGTTTATAACTTACATTCTTGTCATTCCAAACAAATTTCGAGTACTGTCAACGGTATGATAAAACAATACGAAGTGTGAGCCGTATTTTTAGCCAAGGCGTTAAGTTACTTACCGACTTGTGTTTCAAAAACGTTTCCACAGAAATCTGTGTTCGTCATTACTAGCAAAACTCCGCAAAGAACGTTGAGAGTCACAAAGAGCAGTTGGGTCAACCACAAAACGGCGGTGATCGAAAAACTCTGTTGTATGAACAAGTTGCGTTTCTAAGCTTGTTCTCAAAATATGTGGAATGTACGTCCTTGTTGTTTACTGCAGTAGGATTTCATCTGAGTGAAACAATTTTCTACTCACGAAAAATTTTCATTATCGAGGCCAATGTTTAATAAACTTTATTCAGTTCAAGCATAATTAAAACTTCAAGGAGTGTTTTTTTTTTCTAGTTTCATGATGCATTTTTTCAGTGTTAAGCTGAAGGAGGGCAGGCAAGAGGAGCGGGGGGGGAGGCAAAGAAGCGGGGCAGAGGGAAGTGGGGGACGGCGGATGCAGAGTATTTCAACTATCTTATTCTGTACAACCCCTCCTTTGGGAACTAGATTGTCAAATAATTTACGAATTGAAAAATGAATGCTTGAAAGGGATAAAAGGACAAGATTTGACCTCATTTGATAGATATTGTTGGTTCTGAGGTAAGTTATTCGGAGGCTTAAATCTCTCATGAAAGTCAAATGGCCTGCGTCTGCCCGGCTCCTGCCTTTCTGGCTTAACATTGACAAACCCATTTAACACCGATATAGCATGCACCTGCTGCATTTGCGGGTTAACTGAGTCTTCTAACAGACAAAAAAAAACAAAACCCTATTTCCAAGAAATGCTGGCTAAGTTCCTAGCGAACAAAGACTTTCCAGAAATCACCAGAAGACACTCCAACTTTAAAATCATCACATTCACATCGGCCACCGGCAGTAAGCAACCAATGATAACCGTATGGTACATAAGCAGCGTGTCATTGTATAACCTGTCTTGATCCACGCCACCGCCCCACAGACCACTGGCTATGTGTGGTTTGCAGAGCAAGTTTCCATAGGCATTTAAACATTTTTAGTATTCTTTTTAGGATTTGTTCAATTGTTTACCAAGAAGAGAGTGCAGGATCGATGTGAGAATTGCTTTGAAAAAAGAGCGAAAAAATAAAGATTTAAAGACAATTGAAATTTAAACTTGAGGTAATTAATACAGAGTTACCGAAACAGTCTGAAGTGCCTGCCAGCAATCACAAATTTTATGCCATAAGTTAAACATCACCCACAGAATTCGAATATAAACCCAACCTTTTTTTGAATACATGTATACACAAATTTGAGCAGACGACATCATACAAAAACTGGAAAACTCACTGACAGAATTAGGCTCTATTTATTATTATTGTCATTCACCAATATTTAGTCCTGTTACTCTAGTAACCAAGAGCATTCTACGCAAATTTGCCATAGCATAAATAACAATTTCTTCTACGCCAACCAATCATTTGCTGACTCTACCATCGCTGGTCAAATTTTACTTGCAAGTTAATGTAGTGTAGCTATTACTCGCTCTCCGAGACGGATAGATAGGACGGATGGATAGGCTTGTTTGTTAGATTGTTTGTTGGTTTATTTCGTTACACTTTGAATAAAGACACAGCGTCGTGGCCACACTTTCAAAAAAATTTAGGGGGTAGGGGATCACCACACCTGCCTTCCCTGCTTCCCTCCATCCCTCCATCCCTCCCTCCTTTCCCTTCGTTTCTCCTTTCTTTCCAGTAATTCAAATCAGTGGAAACAAAAGAGACATTTAAACAAGCCAAATAGCTTTTAATATTGGGTAGAAATCCTCGTTACAATATTTGTTACAAGGCCGTATCATAACAAGCTAACTACTTTCAATTGGCCTTTCCTCTACATACAACGGGATATTTACTTTACAAGTTTGAGTAATACCCCGTTTAAAAACACACTAATAAAAGAAAATGATTACTTAACATGAAAGTATTGATTGACTATACGACTATACGCCCTTTGGAGAAAAGCCTCTCTCCTTCTTCATGAAGTTTTGATGGGGCTTAAAAGGAAAAAAAACTGCTGGGTAGGGACGCGGTGAATTCAGGTTATAATTCTCCTCAGCTGGTTAGCCTTTTCTTTGAAAACTCTCTTTTTATGATAAAAGGGAGAGGATTTCTCTATTTCCTGTTGGAATTCTTGAAAAAAAGAAACCCAACTGGGTACAATCTCTCGCAATCATCGCAATTAAACTACCTAGTAAATATATTTAGCTTAGGCTAGATAACAATTGAATACAGTTAAAATGTGATATAAAATGTACTAACATCAGAAAAAAAAAAAACAATTTCCAAGGCTTGTTGGCCCAAACTCACAAATGGACTGTCCTTTAGCCTGCATATAATTACGAAACTGAAACGCTTATATAATCCTACATTCATATCCGATCATAAATGTGTAACAAGCGCTGAATAATTTGGGAAAACACTGAAGGTACCTAAACTAGACCAAAGGTAAGGTTCATCGATGTGTTACTCAACCCGTAAAACAACAGCTAACAATGAGTGTCTCATGGTCAAAGGTAAACAAAAGAAAACAACGGAATTAGTGTGAAATAGTGTCTAATTGTTTAGTATCTAATGCGCATATACCATAAATAGCAAATTATGCCTGTTAAATGGTTCACGAATAAAAAGGAACTTCTGGACATGAGTAGGTAACCAAGCTCTCATTGACTGAGGTATAAGATTCAAGGAGATCAAAATAACAAAAGACCGCTTACTCGATATTTTCTACTACCTTCTCTCTTGAGTGTCTGTAGCTAGTATTCACCATATTCCTTAGTAATACTCTAAATTCATAACTGGCAAAGTAGCAAGTAAGCATATATAGTAACTCACACTTGAGGTAAAATGGTGACATATAGTGTTTACCACTTACACAAGAAATCCGGAAATTTAGGTTGCACTGTAGATGGTATGGCCATCTTGGTTTGCCCGACCTCTTTTTTTTTTAAAGAATTGAAAAATTATGTTCCATTTACTTTTTTCTACCAGTTCCAGGTCATCCGCCAATAGTCAAACTAAGTCCAGGATCTCTGTAAGTTGGAGTGAGTTGCACAGTTGATACATGCTAATCTAGAGAGGAATTTCCTTTCTGGAGGTTTTGTATTGTTTATCATTTGCACAAACCGTAGACCAACCGGTTTCCCCCTGTGAATGGTAAACAACCATAGACTCCTGATCAGCGCAAATATTATTAACTGGCCAAAACAAATTAAAGTTTTAAGTTAACAGGTGAATGCTTCTTGCCACCTTTTTTAGCGCAAGCTCTCTACTTACAGGATATGAGCCGACGGTCCATTAACATGGAGCCAATCAAAGCGTCCCCTGGCTCCTATTCAGGTGTCGTCTGTATCAGTGATGGAACATTTTATTGTCGAGGTGGGGAGGGGAGGGAGGTGGGCATTTTGTCAACCCAAATTTCTTGCAGTGACATAAGACTTCGTATGAATTGTCTCTCCCCAGTGTGCAAGATATTTCTTTGCTTCGTTTCGCTGTGCACGATCTTTTTTTTCTTCCACAAAAACGTTTCGGTTTTGGGGGGTACTTGCACAACCGCCTTCTCCCTCGAAATGAAATGCCCCTTCCTAATAATGGTGAATTTTCTCCTCATGATAACGTTCTGTTATCTTCACCAGTGGCCACTCATTTTGTTAAGTTCAAGGATAAATGAAAATGATAAGCAATTCCCTAAAATCTACTTTCTAGTTACTGTAATATTATCTGATGTTAACGCCATGCGTTTTCAGGGTCAAGCTGAAGGAAGTGGAGAAAGGAAGGCAGGCAGATGCAGAGTACTTCAATTATCTTAACCAGTTAACAATCCAATTCTTTGGGAATTTGATTGTTAAAATTTACGTATTGAGCATTAAGTACTTGAAATGAAGAAAACGAGAAAAAATGACTTGATTTGACTGATAATGTTAGTTCTGGTGTAGGTCATTCACAAAAAAGAAATCTCTGACGAAATTTAAATGCCCCGCATATTGCCCGGCCTCTTCTCTCTCCGGCTTGCCATTGTTAATGAGGAGCGTAAAGTTACGAAAGTACCACTTCCTCCGCCCCCCCCCCCTCCCCCTCCCCATCTCCTGAAGGCACTGCACCAAATCAAAGGCACTCCCGAAAGTAAAAACCTTGCACGTAGACTGACGTTCTTTTTAAGAAAAAAAAAAAAGATTCAATAAAATTGTGAAGTATTAGAACGATCTGGCAAAATGCGGTAAACGCCGTGCGTATGTTTTCGCATTTGCCACGGTTTTTCTGCTTTTAATTAGTGAAAAATGGAGATAATTCAAAGCCTAAGTAGTTTTTTCTTCCCAGAAGGAGTGATGGCGGTCGAAATAGAAATAAACAAAAATCAAATTTTCAGCGTCAAGTACGTTGTAATCAAAAACCAGTACGGCAGTAGTAGTAACAATAAATACGACCATTAGTTTCTACGGCAAAAATAGGAAAAAAACCTCACGATAAAACAAATCGCTTCTTCAATTTTTTTTAATAGGTTAACGGTTCGCAAAAGTCGTACAAAATTGGACAAACTTTTTTGGTCTCTTTAATTTTGCCCCGAGCGAACGGTCAGTAACAGAATGTCGGCCTCCGAAGGAAGTGCTCGACTGTTACAGTAATATATTTCGTTTCCGGCAGTCTGTTAATTATTGGAAAAAAAGGAAACGATTTTAAGCATCGGATTATCTACTCTAACAGTATTGTGTATTTTTTGAATTTGTTAGTAGCATATTAGAAAATACAAAAGAGGAAACAATTTAATTGTGGTTATTTCAGTGAGAATGACAATATGGAACTATTTATTCAGTTAAGTTGAGACGCGTCTAACAAGTATTTTCATATCGTGGAATTTAAACAGCAAAAACCTTTCGCACTTTTAACCAAAAGGTCAAAATAAGCTATTCATACCTTTTTCTCTGTTTGGTAGTTCATGCAGAAGTACAAAATTGGATGAGTAGGCGTCGACGGCTTTTAAAACGGAAATAGCGATGTTTTCTCTACGAATAGAGGAATGGAATAACAGGCAAAGTTCTGGAAGAAGTTTCCGTGTGCCTTAACGTTCCATCTTTGATCGAATTTTTTTAAATTAATGAGCCAATACAAGGGGAGCAATAAATTTACAGGTCTAAACTTTTTAATTCCGTTCAATGACGTTTTTCTGAGTTAAAATGTTTAAACCGGTACACTGGTACACTTACCTAGACTACTGGTGTGAAAAACAAACAAGTAATCAAACATTTGTTACACTTGGCGGCAATCTCAAACTGCTATCGGTTCATTCGGAAATTTAGTGTTTCATGCGCACATTTCTTGCCGAAGACGTTGAAATAAATGCGTCATCAGTATAAGAAAAGACAATAGATAGAAACAAGGTTGAATTATCTTTATTTAACCTGTTAACTTTGTAGCTCATACAGCTCCTCAAACGATGTAGCCCTCAAACCTCCGTCCCCAGGGCCCTCTCTCTACCCGGTTTCTCGTGATGACTTGGCCACTTTTGGCAAACAACTCCTCACCAGAGTGGAATCGCTTTTTAAAACCAGCATCCTGAAAAAATCTTCTTAGCCAGGAAAATTAAATTTTAATTTTCGCGATAATTCTTAGTCAGCTTTGTATATCTCGGAGGACTATGCAGTCGATTTCTCTTCGCAAGACAGTTATTTCTGGAATATGTTTAATTTTTGTTGTTATTGCGCCTCCCGTGGTTCATACTGAGAAAAAATTTAAAAACTAACTATTGTGACCCCATGGAGCCTATGCCTATGTTAAAAGCATGGCGAGAAGAGAGATTTTAGCGATTCGATCCATGTTTTGTGCAGCCGGTGTGCAACTTCCTGCAACAGGTGAAGGAAACAGTAAAGAAAGTAATGACTCTCTGTGTATTGTTTCGTTTTTTGTCTTTTGTTTTGTTTTCGTGCTTTGTGACCTTTTTCTTCTTTAAAGACTAAAGAAACAAGGCCTTTGAAAAAAGGCGCTGCTTTGTCACAATGGTCATCACTGCACCGCCCCCCCCCCCCTCCCATTCATCCCGATTTAACAACAGCGGAAGCAGTAAAGATTTACGAACGTAAGCCTTTAATATAAGTTAAAAATCATCTTTACAATGTTTGTTGCAAGCTATATACTAACAAGCTATCGAGGTTTTGCTTTTTATTCCCAGCTTGTGAAGAATACTACTTTACAATAATGAGTAAATTAACTCCCTTAAATACTCCCTTTCATTTAAAATAACAAAAAGAAAAAAACAACAACTTAAACATAATATTGCCACCGGTGAATATATATAGGTTCCGGATGCTAAATCCTCATGATTCGGGGTAACACCTCTATGCTCCATCAATTGGGGGGGGGGGGGGTAGTAGAAAATCTCTCGGGTGAAATGACTGCAGATTCACTTGCGCCTGCGGTCACTTCTCACAGCGAATTCATCCTTCCCCAAACAAGGAAAGAGGAGGGGTGAAACAGATGTGTGTTTAAACACAACTTTTGAATACTGTTACAAGTGAACTAAACGTAGACTGCGAGTAGTCTCTAATTTTGGCGATGGTGATTGTGGGGCGGGCGAAATACACACACGCGCGCGCGCGAAATTTGGAGGCGACGCGACGCGAAGGGAGCGCCGAAAATTAGAGACTACAGACAAAGCCAGGGATTTTGACCTTTCACGGCCGAGTGATTTTGCGGTGTAAATTTCATATCGTCTTTCAAGCCAATTAGGCGCAACCAATGGAATTCCTTCTCTTTGCTCCCGTCACTTGCTCCTGTCATCGATAAACTGCGGAAGATGTTTAATATCGCAAATGAAACACTGTGCGTTGTTTCTTGTGATTCGACCAGATCGCAGGAAAAATTACAGCCTCTCATTCTCGAAGAAGAAATGAACATTGAGTCTTTTCGGTCGTCAATAAATTTTTCGACCTAAGAAGCGGCCCTGTCACACCAAAAGCCCGTCAAACACTTTTACGGGTTTAGCAGTCGCCGAGGTCATTTTCTTCGCCTCCAAAAATCCTATGGAAAAAAGAAATAACGTCGAAGACGCGGGAAAATTTTTTCTACTTTTACCGAAAGTTTGAGATCGATGCGAACGAAAATGAAGCTTCCAGCGAACCGGGAAGTTTCTGTTAAAAAAAAAAACATACTTCCAGTGAGCTCTTTTTCTGTACGTTGCATCTAATTCGCATCGGGCATAATTGTAAATGAGCTTCGCAGGCAGAGGTTGTTTTCAGCCACTTTCTAAGCTCACATCGAAAAACGTTCGTGGATAGAGACGCAAAAAAACCTCCTTCAACTTTTACCGAAAGTTTTATTTCAACGCAGAGCAAAACAAACCAGTCAGGGAGCCGGTTTGTTCCGTGCAGACAATACTTTGTTCCGGACGATCGGTCACGTATCGATGTTAAAATTGAAATGAGATCTCGACTCACAGCAAACGAGTAGATTGTGATTTTAACAGCTTTGGACAAACAGTCTTCAGCCGAACCAAATATAATTTTAAACTTTCCCCCTGATTCACCTCGCTATTTGTCAAGCCTGTAATCTGTCTACCATCTTAGTAAACTGATTGGAGTCGATGTTATCACGAGTGTTGACAGGTATCCAAGAAAGGGCCAATCAGAGTTTTGCGCTTGGAATGTACGCGCTTAATTCAAAATCCCTGGCTTTGTCTGTAGTCTCTAATTTTCGGCGCTCCCTTCGCGTCGCGTCGCGTCGCCTCGAAATTTCGCGCGCGCGCGTGTGTGTATTCCGCCCGCCCCACAATCGCCATCGCTAAAATTAGAGACTACTCGCAGTCTAAACTAAACGCTAATTATATAGAATAAAATTGACAACGTATAATAGGCAGAAAAACTAGTTAGGGTCTCTCCGTTGTATCTGCAACTGGCAAAAGAGTGAGTGACCTGGATAACTAAGGTCGGTGCTCAAGTTGAAAGTATAAAGCTATACGGGTAAGTTATTCTTCTCGTAAATAAATAAGGTTGTCTTCAATTCGCTAATGCCCTATGGCTTTGTTTATTCTATGTGTAACCATTTTGCGTTATGCTATGCTAACCATGTCAAACTCCATACGTTGACCTATGAGTGGCTTCCTAATCCCTATTCTTGGTTTTCATCATTATGATAAAATGACTCTGCTTGCATGAGCAACATTCAGATATAAATGGGTTGAAAGGTAGGTAGAAATAAATAACGATAAAAATTTCTGGACCTGTAGTAGTCGTCAGAAGCAAAGTTATTGAGAAAATTATTTCCTTAAAATTACAAGACACAATATACGCCCGCCACGTTGGTGTCAACAATTGGGGAGCACCAACGTGGCGGGCCATCAACGTCCGTACAAGACATGAGGCAGCTAATGAAATGAGCGACGTTCCGAGTTTCTCTTCAAACTTAAAGAGATGACGTTTTTACGTTATTATGTTGCTTGAAAATTGAAAAGTAACGCAAAATTTCTGTTTTAAGACGTTTCGAGAATTCCTGTGTATCGAACTGCCACCGAATTAAATCAAATTTTAATTAAACTTTTTTTTCTCTGCAAAACGGAGGAACATATCGACATGAAGCTTTCTTTGAAGGTTTATCTCAATGGGGTGCTAAATATAATGAAAGAATAGCTTTGTGATGGCATTAGTTTGCGTTTTGTAATTTTGATGACGTCACATGAAAACCAGCTATAATTTAGTATCGTATCGATAGGAATACAATATACCTTAAAGTTCCAATAGTAGCGTCCCCCTCAAATTTCGCACATCAGGCGCGAGAAACGAGAACGGAATTCGACCACAGCTGACAAGCCTTCAAACTCTTTAACACATAGGATAGTCTGTGAGAGTTAAAAGAGCTAGAGCAAAACCATACGCGAAAATCTTAAATTCCCATCTTTTCCAAAGAAAATCCCGGCAGGTTCAAACTCTTCCAGAGTGCGCGTGAGTTACTGAGAGTAAACACGAATTAGTGGGAGGTGTGATTTTAGGCTTGTCAACCGCGTTGTTCCAGTCCTGATTTTGTTTGGTCGGGCAAAAACCGGAAGTCCGGGTCTTGATGCTCATGAAAAAGTGGAACAAACGGGTACTACTAGACAGCGTTTTCAACATATTGGCCACGGCCACCTAAAGAAAAAGAAAAAAATTAATATTACAAGACCTGGGTCTTCGCCATATTGGTAGACTGCAAGCAGGCCCACTTGTTTAGAAAAGATTACAAGGCATACTACAACAATACATGTGTTTTGATTAACCGCCTGACATATCAAACTTAATAGGGCTACATCGGCTAATTAAAGCTGCTACACTTTTTTAAAAGCTGGAAGATACGTATACATTATTTGCGTTACTTGAAATCAAGGCTACTGCTTTTGTCAGCTATTTCCATGCTAGTCTACAGAAGTCCCTTTAGCTACGAATTTTCCGGTTGGAAATGCATTACCAATAACTTGAAGACGTTAGAGATAACTGGAAAAATCGCTCAAAGCTAATTGTGGTTCGCCCCCTCCAAGAATTCTCCTGTTATGGAATTTCTCTTTAAGTTTCAGGAAGATTTCGTACGTGTGGAAGGCGCCTAGGCAAACTTTAGTCAGAGATTTGAGCAGCAGAGAGCTCCCCTCTCCACATATACCACACTGATGTAGTAACTGATGACGGTAATGTCGCATTTTTTATGAGTTAGAAAAATTGTTAAAACTGCTTACAAACAAGCTAATCTTAAGAGAAAAAAATTACCAGTACCAAGTTCCTAGCGAACAAATACTTTCCAGAAATCACCGGAGGACACTCCAACATTATAATCATCACATTCCCATCGGCCACCTGAATTAAGCAACCAATGATATGCGCCATTTACAAAAGCAGCGGCATGGTATAACCTGTCTTGATCGCAAGAAGCCCCCCACACACCATTATACCACTTATCGCAACCACCTGCTAACTTCGAGTTGTCATTTTTCATTCTGACAAATGAGCCACACGAGGCAGGCGGGACATCTGTCTGACCGCTGAAGTACTGGACTACAGCTTCACCAGAGCTATTAGTAGCCGTGATCACGTGGAACGTACGTCCCTGTTGTTTGCTGCAGTAGAACCTCAGTTGAGTGAAAGATAAGTGCGTCCTCAGCTCACTCATGGCGTCTTTTGTGAGAAGCATCTGATCGCTGCTTATTCCACGGTATGAATTCTTCACTGGCAGCTGAGATGGAGGGGTTGAGTTCTGCATCACAACGTTGGAGATAAGAAGCCAGCCGCCTAAAATTAGGCAACGAGTACAGGTCATGTAATGAGACTGAGGGCCATAAAAGAAATTCACAGAAAACGTTTTAATTTGAAGGAGGCGTAACAATGAAAGGCAAGTTAACTTAAGTCTAGCATTCACTCCAATGTAGCGGTTTTTTACTGATTGTATTCTCTTAACCCTTTGTTGGCCCTCTGGGACACTGAAACTTAGTAGAAAGATAGTACGTGCACAAATGTTTCCTTTGAGGTCCTCAAGATGAGCCTATGACGCAATATGACGCAAGAATTAAGTTATATTCTCAAATGGAGGCCATCTTAGATCCGCCATCTTGGATTTCTTGATTTTTCCAAATCCTTCAAAAACACCAAAATTGAACAATAAAAAAACGCGAAAACAAACTAAATCTAAAAAGATAAAATTTACTTCAAAAAACTTTAAAGAGGAAAATTCTAAATTCTGAAAAAAGGCTGTCACAAAAGAGAGTTGTTATGGCAAAGTCAGACTTGATGTACACAAAATTTTTCCCTCATAAATTAAAGTAGAATTTATCAAGATTGGTGGCTTTAGTTCGCTCATTTAAAAAGATATAACGTCCAAAGTATGTGCAGACAGAATCCGACCCCCCCCCCCCCCTCTTTTGCTCCCCAGTCTGATAAGTCAATCGAAAATAATGCACAAAGCAAAACGTGGGGCTTCGCTGTAATTTTATTGTCAATTAAATGTCAAATACTAACACCGTTCTTTTAGCTTTGTTTTTAGAAACTAAACGCGATACATAGTTTCTAGTACTATAAAGATATTTATTAAAAATGTAATTATTCATTTTTGTGATGGTGGAAATGTCCCACCTTAAAAGGACTTATTTCTTCAAACAACATCCCAAGCCTCACCTACGTCAGTTGTCATGTCGCAGTACACGTTCAAAGGGTTTCCACCCTTTTCGGGGTCGATCCAGTACCCCCCGTCTCCTTTTGAGGCTCCAGAGTCCCGTATGTCCTTGCAGGAAACAGCAGGCTGATTGGAATGCCAACCTTTCATTGGTTGCGTAGTCGGGGCCCTCTTTGTTGTCGTGACACTTTCTCGTCTAGGAGCACTCTCCTCTAAAATATAATGTTAATATATTTCATTCATTCATTTATTCATTTCTTATTAGAAAACTTTTTCTTTTTAAAAACTTTTGTTGCGCTATAGTTGCGAATGGCCATGGAGTGTGATCATGCACGGAATGGAGGTTAAGATCAATTTATTAGCTTACAAGTAAAGCAACTGAATCATGCTTAACCCTATTCAGCCTTTGTTTAGAAATATTTAAGTTATAGCAACGAAACTTAGATAGTTAGCATCCAAAATGTTTAAGTTGAGGTCCGCAACATGATCTTATGCCGTCATATGACACAAAAATGGCGTCATTCATGTTCTCAAATGGAGGCTATCTTGCATTCGCCATATTGGATTTCTTGATTACCAAAACCTTCCAAAAGCACAAAAATTGATCAAGATGTGATCGAAATCAACAAACGGACATGAAAATAATCTAAAAATGGAAAAAGTTGCGCAAAAAAGTTCTTTAAAAAGAAGGAAATTCAAATTCTAGAAAAACTGCTTGTCAAAATAGTGGTTTCCATGGAAACGTCAAGCTTCATAGACAAGGACTTGCTAAATCAAATTGTTTCCAGGTAAATTTTAGGAAAAGTCATCAAATTTCATTCTCGGTTGACCAGTTCCACAGAATGAAAGAAACAGAACCTTTGATCCAGACGGCGCAAGTGCACCAGTTTAGGTTTTGGTCACATCCTACGACTGCCAGTACACCCTTCTACAAGGCAATAAGAGACCGGTCATCAAACATAAACCTTTCTTCATGACATTCAGCAACTAATGGGTTATGATACCGGTGTTTTATTATTATGTCAAACTGCTTAACTTGCTCTCCAACGACAGAAAAGGAAGATGATGATGATGATGATGATGATGATGATGATGATGATGATGATGATGATGAGAAAGAAAGAGAAAACGTTACTCACGAGTTTGGCATAGTTTTCCATTGTATCCAGGATGACAATGACCACTGTTGCTTTTTCCTTCCTTATCTCGAGAGACATCTACACACGCACCCTGGATGGTAGGTATGTTAATACAAATATGAAATAACTGAGTGTTTTTTGTCCACTGCCGGTAAATCTATAATGCAGTATTGAATCCTCCACTGTTACAGCAAATTGACGGTAAATTGTTAGAAATAAAGTCTAACTTTTAATTTTATAAGTTAACAAGTGGAAAGAAAGTTTTAGTGTACCAAGAGGTTAGGTGTAAATATCAGCTTTTTTCGGTTTGGAATCTCTAGCGTTTGAAATTTTACTGATAACTTGCGTGCGATGAGCCAATGAGAAAGACAGAAACGCAATTACGTATTATATTACGTATGATATATTAGTGGTTTGTAAAATAGAGTTATTTTACAAACCCCGAATAAGAATCGTGAAATGCTAATACTAATAAGAATAGTAACAAAGAAAGCACATAAATGCGCGCACCAAAGTTAAACCCTTCCTCCAAACTTTAAATTGCGTACATGCTGGTGCGTGATATCTGAATGGTTTGCACCGCGAATAACAAACAACGGTAACAAAGGAATGTGATTAAAAGGACATGATCTTTCTTAACAGTTCCAATGTCGTGGGAAAACATTACACAATGTTTACGAGATCTAGAGTTAGAGCCGGCTTTGTAAAAGTATACGTTCACTACTTCATATCAGAAAATGAAAGATTACAGTCTACTGACAACATTCTCAAACAGGAGCAACTTTCTTTTTAGAAATTAAACCAGGTTAAACTTTTCAAAATTTCCGTACATAAACAGACAGTCTCCCCGCAACATTAGGACTTAAAAAAGGAAGACCGGCTCGCTTCATTTTACAACGCATATCACGTTCTTTGTTGCTTCAGCTGCTGTTGTCCATTACTTGAGAAAACCACTCAGATTCTATTCACCAGCATGTGCGCAATTAAGAATTTGAAACAACTGTTTCAACTTTGGTGCGTGCGTTCCGATTTGTTCTTCTCAGTAGCATTTAACTATATACCTGTTAGCATAAAAAAAACACTCTAATATACATGGTAGGATAAAACTGAGGAGTGGAATAACGTGCCCTGTTAATGATAGCTGTCAAATTTGAAGGTTTAATAGTAGTCTTTTCCGTGATGATAAAAATGCTGCATTATAATTGAAATTTTGAAGTGGAATTGAATCAAGAGCTTGCTTTATGATAATTTGTTACTGCGTGAAATAAAATATGGATCTGAATGTGCGTGCTAAAATTCGCAGTTGACAACAATTTTTTTTCACGTTTTTCATCTGTGACATTACCATTCAGACAAAATTTCCCGCCATAATGCAGTTAATAGAAATCGATATTTCCGATACTTTTTAGTTATTCAAGGGTTTAGAGAAAAAGAGTCAAGGGCTAGACCGAGGCGAATCAGAGGAAACAAGCTCCTAGGTTAAAAAAAAGAGATGCTCCCTCATCTTCAACGCAGACTTATAAGAGACAATTTTTTTTTTCGTACTGCAAAAAAAAAAAAAAAAAAAGGAACGAAGGCTTATCTTTTTAAGTCGAAAAGAAATGTCTCTTGTAAAGTATGTTAACTAACCTTGAGTGAACCATAGTAGTTAGATCCTTTCTTCTTTTTTAAGTCGCCTGGTTTCATCTGCCGTGTTTTGTTGTTTAGTTCGCAAACGCGTTTTGTGTTATGATCAGCCCAGGGATGAACATTAAATGACTTGCAAGTTTGGTTTCTGATGCAGTTCATCTGACATTCAAATTCGTCAGCAACAACTACCTTCTTCATAACGTGCCCAACTAAAACATGGTCTAAAAACAACAAGAAAGTGAAACTTTTATCTAACTAGATAATACAACGTTTACGAGGAGGGAATATAATCAATTTACTGAATGATTTATGACTTAAGGTATCATGGTACCCCAAAATTGACCATGTTTTCGAAAAATACGTTTCTGTCATTTCCAGATAGATATTATTCAAACCTCTCTTTTACAAAAAGCTTCAGAAAAAAAGATTGTTTCTCCGCAAAGTTTGGACGAAAAAAGATTTCTGGCATTAATTTTCTCCAATCATGTGTTGACAGTCATCTGTCAACAACGCTGAAAATAGCATGTGATATAACAGGGCCCCGATGTTTTGACACGCGATCGATTGCGTAGCAGTTCCTGCTTATTTCGAGTGTGTCTACAAAGTGGCTTCGATCATATCTGTGAAAGAGAGAGAGAGAGGTCGAGCGTTGCGGAATTACTTGCGCCGATCCAAACTCCTCACTTGTCGGTGTGATAAGCTTCGACTGCCAGCTCGCTTTTTGTAACGCGAACAGCGAAAAACAATCCACCATTTAAATTCCATAACATTTCTACAAAGCCAGATGTATCAAAGAATCAACTTGGCGCAAAAGACGGCATGTCCAGAAAAGTACGGAATTTGTCTCCAGTAATAAACAAGTTTATTTTTTTCCCAATTGCTCGCATTTCTGACAGGACGTTCTCTCTTAGATCTTGAGCCGAACACGTGGCGGCTTCTTCGCAGATTTCTATGTGCTTTCCTTTCGCCTTTCCTTTCGTCTTTCAGGTCCCGGCAGCTTGGGTAGTCTTACCCAGCTCAAATGATGATGTCTTCAGCATTTTACAGCCGACGTAATATTATGACTCTAAAATTTCCGTTTATTGCGTTTGAAGACCGTTGAACGGCACTCGTGCTCAACGAAAGTCGCTTTCCAACATAAAAACACGCAGAATTTGACACCATTCTTGTCGGCATGTTTGTGCTATTGTTGTAAGGCGGTAGGTTGAGCCTCACCTACATGTTAACCGCAGGTAATTATCCTGATACCTAGGTGTTTTAATCTCCTCAGACCGGAAAAAGTTTCCAAATCATATTTTGGCTTTTTTCTCGAAACTAATTTTTCAAGAAATTGGGCACACATTTTAAGTTCGCGTTCAGCGAGTTTTTAACCATTTTAGCTCAAATTTGAAGACAGTGTTGCCACATGATTTGACACCAAAATCGTTTCTCCGAATTTTATTTTTTGCTTTCATTCAAAAGTTATGGGCCGTAAAAGAAAGAGGAGAGGTGTTTCTTGGAACTTCAAAGTTTAACTGAGTGCAGAAAAAAAACCAGGCCAGATACAAAAATTCCGAGACACGGTTTTTGAGACAAAGGTGTGAAGAATTCGGTGCGATGTTCGTCTTTCTCTCCAGATCATTCTCGACTGGAGCGGAACCGATTTTGTGAACGATGTACTTTTTAAAGACGTAGTCTCTATTTTCGACACAGTTGTCTTTTTTCTTTATCTAAATACGTTTTCGTAAGCTTCAATTATTAAGCTTTCAGAAAATATATAGTTTGCTAGGGTCCTTGCGAAACGCCTGACGCTCAAACGGTGAAAACGCAATGTTGTCATCTGGGGTAACCTGATACCTTAAATTCTTGTCACTGTTAAAACAAATTTCGAACACTGTCCACGGTATGATGAAACAATACGAAGTTTGAGCTGTTTTCTCAGCAAATAAGTTAAATTACTTACCAACTTGTGTTTCAAAAACGCTTCCACAGAAATCTGTGTTCGTCATTACTGACAAAGCTCCGCAAAGAACATTGAGGGTGAAAAGGAGCTGTTGGGTCAACCACAAAACGGCCGCCATCGAGAAAAGTCTCTTGTATGAATAAGTTGCGCTTCTCAGCAGTAGCTTATTTTCAAAATGTTCGTCGTACCAAAAATTGAGGCGTGGCGGAACTCAACCGCGTAAAAATTACCGAAAGCTAACTCCCTTATTCTGCTTTATACCTAGATGTCAGCTATTATGATTTACTACTTGTTTTTGTATAAATTAAAAGCAACACTTTAGGGGCAATAACCGCCATTAAACATTTACACACACAGTTCAACTGCCTGCTTTGTTAAATGCATCGTATCAAATTGCGAGTTCTTTTCTTCCTCCGCTATTTCACTATTATTTCCGTTTGCGTTTTCATTAGATAACCAACCGCTTAATTTTTGGTGAATTAGTTTTAGTAATGTCAGCACATGTAGCACGTAACTAGCAATTTGACCACAAGGCCGTGTTTTCTTTGAGCAAAAACTGAACGAGGCGTGACAATTAACTATTGCAGATGAGTAGTTTATTTGTTTTAGTTGACAGATATAAATGAGTATAATACGAGAAACACCGATATTAAGGTCCTATTTACACATCGTCGTCCCCACTCTCTCCTAGGCCAGGAAAAGACACAGCGCATAAGATAGCTTTCTATCCATATCGGAGATCATTGCTGAGAGAAACATGAATGAGCCAATCAGAGACGCGTATTTACAGTAAACAACCACGAATTAACCAACCAGGATTCATGTATAAGTTGTAATAAAAGATAACGAATTTCTAATTGTATCAGTTTAAATGGCATGAGAAGCTAACATCTCCGTCGTGCAATTAAAGGAATCAGCATAGAATTGGTTTCGTGGGCGTAAAAAATGAATAGAATCCCACATGCCTACGAACAGAACTGTAAAAGAGCCATCTCAAGAGGCAACCCGCTTTTCCTGAATTTTTCACGACCTGACACATGACCCATTTGTTTTCCAATTGAATTTGTTTGGAATTTTCGGTTTCATGGAAACACCCTTATAAGTCACGTTGCCTTCAGACCGAAAGCCATATTAGGAACTTTAATTGTCTATATAACACCTGCCGAACGTAAATAATTAGATCGGCTAGTAAAGAAAACAACAACACAATCCCTTTCCATCTTTTCGCAATTCACACTGATTGAAGTTTCAAAACGAGCAAGAAAACTTGTTTCTCAGTTCTTCCTAAACGGCTGTTAACCAGTTGTAAACCAGTACAATCACTCTCACCTTGATTTCAATATACCCTTCAGTGCGTGTTAAATTCCAGTTTGCTTGCGTTTTGTTGGCAGCTGGCCGCGACGAACCTTTAGTATATTCATGATACATATTTTCTTTATTGCTGATTTATTTCTTTTCCTTCTAGAAAGCCTCGTGAGTTCACACGGACATCGACTCCTGAGTAAAATAGTCTAGTGCAATTTGGAAACATGTTTATCTGACTTGCAACTATTTCGCGAAAACTAGGCTCTGGCAAAAATGCACTAATTACCTCTTATTAACCGAGCTTAGTCGGTCTGTATGGGAGAATCTTGACCGAGGTCGTGAGTACAGACCGAACGCAGTGAGGTCTGTACACGCGACCGAGGTCAAGCTTCTCCCATACAGACCGACTAAGCTCGGTTAATAAGATGTTTATTATATGGCCAAACAAGAAAACTTTAATTCGCTTAATGTAAATGGTTCGTACTAGCTGAAATTTTGCTTGCAAAAGTCGATGAGCTGAACTTCAATCTGTCAAAGTTTGCTCGTCCTCTACCTTTTTTCTCGTCAGGCTTGTTGGCGCTTCATTTTAGTATTTTTAGAAGGAAATAGTCAATATTTTTCTAGTTTAGTTTGCACCTTTGTCACCGCAAAAAGTAACCGGTCTAGATGCCGGTCTAGATGGGAAAATCTAGACCGCGGTCAATATCGATTTCAGCCAATCAAATTCGTGAATTCGGTAGTTCCCAGTCCTTGTGAGACACGGCCATATAATAAACCATCAATATTAATTGTTTCAGAGGTTTTCTTTTAACCGTTATGCAAATATCAAGAACCTGTTATATTTGCCCAGAGTTGGCAAAGAGGAAATTTTAAACCATCGCCGGTGCATTCCAAATTCCGCTTTTCGATATGTGGAACATGTATAAGTACCGACAACATGCATGCATTTCTGGTAGCCAAGTTTCAGTTTTATCAAACGAAGTCGACCAAACCTTAGCTACAATCCGCATTTATTGTCATGACGACGGATTGCGAGATAAACTGAAATTGTCATTTTCTGTATTTCTGAAGAAGTTTTGGTAATTTGTCTCACGATAAATAAAAACTCAGTGCTGCTTAAGGCAACGCTTGTATTTGCTGCCAAATGAGACTTAGGAGTGACGTCTTTTGGAAATGGAGAAAAATGTAGATACTAAGGGAACTGAAATGTCAGTTTTAAAGTTAATAATAAGAGGATAGACACAAAAACAATCTGCTGGCAAAAACCGAAGTGCTCTGGAGTAGTGGCGTGCTAACCGGTAGTGTACAAAAAATTGTTTCCCTCCCTTAAAGGACCAATATCCGGTTACTGCGCATGTTCCAAACTTTGATTTCCTGACAGGATGTCGTGAATTCAAAAGATGCGAGAAGTGATGTAGAACCTTCAAAAACCCGTTTGTATCGTGCTCAGTTTAGTTCAATATTACCCTAAAGCTTGTCCCAGTTATAGATTAATGATATATAGTTTTCGTTACGTTCCAATTTGTGTGAGATCGGGATTTTTTGGCGTTGTTTTCAATGCCGTTGGATGGAGGACCGAGAGGAGGGAAGCGCTATGGCGCCGGTCGAAGGCTTCTTTCTTCAGGTAGCTTCCATAAAAGCTACCAGAATATATATAAAGAAAGCAATCCATGAGACATGGAAACGACTGAAGGGATCAGTGGTGCCTGTATTCGACCGACATAGCCATAAACTGATGTGTTGGAAGGCCGGCACGCTGCACGACTTCTACTTGTACTTGTACGGAGGGGGACATGGGGATTTGCGGTGTTGCGGTGTGGCTTGTTTTTTTGTGCGGTGTTGCGGTGAATAAAATCCCATCTCGCGGTGTTGCGGCGATCTCAAATCGTACGGTGTGCGGTGTTTTTGATTTTAAACCTGCGATGTTCGGTGAAAAAAGATTTCTTGCGGACCCTTTGCGATGTGGTGGTTTATTGTTTGACACATGTGACCGACTTACGTCGACTAACTGTCAAAACCTGTTAATATTCGTCAAACCGTCGATTATCACCCTTTTTTGGAAACAATCTGTGTCACACAATGAAAGCCAGGCCATTTCCGTTTTCATTTATAAGTAACTTGACCTTTGCTACGCGGACTGTCAGGGATCCAGTCAGCCTCCTTGTGTTTCACGGCGCGTGGTCAAACGGCTGCAACATACAACAGAGTGCATAATCGACTGTGTCGCTTTTTTTATGAAGAGGGAAAAGGGGGGGAAACTACCAGTATAAAAACAAATTTAGGTGCCGGATCAAACAAAAGTAAAAAGTGCCCGACGAAGCTCAAAGAATCTATTTAGTAAGTTCGTAACACGCTACCTTGCATTCTTTATATATGCACGACTGAAAATAGAGTTCTTAGAGTCTTGAGGTCAGTCTCTATAATCCAAACCAGCTCCGAGATCCTCTAACCCCAGTTATATGGAGATTTGGATTAGATTAGCTCCCATTAGGTCCATTAAATGGTCAGTTAAAGCACGCTGAAGGGGGATTAAAGCGACTGATACTCGGGGGGGGGGGGGTAATCCCTCTAATAGCCCATACTGGGAGGCTCCGCCCGAAAGGGGTACCTTTTTCAGGCTTCAGGTATATGAAAGGGTAGGGATTTCACGAGCTGAAGTATATGAAAGGGTAGGGAAATCTGTCATTTAGGTATTTAAAAGGGCCTTTAATTAAAATATTTCGAGTAGACGCACCTTATAACTGTATTATTTTAATTTATTAAACGCTACATGAAAACGACAAGGAGACTTCCTTCCAAGGGTTTAGAAAAGGGATGCAGTGTTCTTAGGTAGGTATGTGAAAGGGATACCATTTTTCAATGGAAGGTATACGAAAGGGGTACCTTTTCTATCAAAAATGGTATATAAAAGGGTAAGGGGTTGGACCTCGGGGCGGAGCCTCCCCGTATAAAACTTTGTTGAGTGCCTCCCCCCCCCCCCCGGCTGATACTACCCCTTTCCTCCGTGTCCTTTCATCTCTCTACGTCACGGTTGCGGAGGTTTTCGGAGGGTGATAAGGATCTTATATTTACAGGCTGTGCTAATGGATTGAATCCATTAGATCCATTAGGCCCGATTCTTTGGTTAATAGACGATAGAGGAGCGCTACCATCCCAGAAGACATTAAAACGCGAAACTAAGCAAGTGAGCTCGTGGCAACCACGACCGCGCTGGGCAGCGGGAATGTTACCAGTTCATCTTTGTCGTCATGTACATACGACAAAATGTTGGCCACAGCAAGAATACAGACATCATCAGTATCCGCGTGATTCACGTGCAGACCACAAGGTGAAAGCAGTATGGCTTTGTGATTTGTATCTGTTGAGTGGAAAATAGCTGAGGTAATGACATTTGTTTAAATGAAAACTATTACATCACGTGAGGACGTTTTCCCTTTTCCAAGACGCTTTTTGGATCATTTAAATCGTAGGACAAAAATTAAATTGCGGTGTCGGTGTTTCGTCAACTTTTTTTGCGGTGATGCGGTGTTCGTTATTTTTTTCTGCGGTGTTGCGGTGTTGACAGTCCCCCAATGTCCCCCTCTGTACGCCGCGTCTTATCTTGGTCTTTTGACCCATTTTGCTTCTTGTTTTTTTGTAGCGGGTTTAGAGTGGAGGATTTTTAAATGTTGACTGAACTGAGCCGTTACAACTTAGGCATCACATTCTCGAGGTCATATCGAGGTCATAACTGGTGGATTCTTGTGGCTTTCATCGTTTGTTATTCTCCGTTGGTTTGACTTCTGATCGTTTGTTAAGCGACTTAATGTGGTTTTTATGCCGCTCTTGCATAATAGGTACGTTGAATTTGGCTCATTTAGGAAATTTATGGGTTTTTCCGCCTCTCATGTTTATATTTTCGACAATAAAGGATCTGAAATATTCACTGCAGCGTGACGAGTTTCCCTGCTGATGTTTGTAACGCCTGGCTTGGCTTATTGTTTTTAATTCTGTTGCAGGATTTTGTGTTTCGCATCACGCTCGGTTAAATCTTTGTGTATAACCAGGGGCACCCAACGAGAAAATTTTAGTAAAATACTTGAAATATCATTTCCTGCTTTCTAAGATAGCTTCAGAGGTTATAAAGGCATATTTGTGAAAGCTAAATATTTAGGTCGCAGAAAATTTTAGGAAACAGAATCCTATCCGCGAATTTCAGAGCAGCTGATGGCTCGCCGAAAATGCTAGCTGACCTTATTTTGCACTCTAAACGACATATTTGTCCCTCCAAAAACAATAGGAACCAATAAATCCTCTTGTTACGAAAGTCCGACTTTATGTTTCGCCAAAGAAATATCTAGCTTTCACTGCAATTAAATCCGAAAATCTCCGGTGATTTATATTTTGTGTTTCGCATCACGGAGTGTGATCTATTAACCCTTTTCGTCAAGAAATTTAAGTTGTAGCTTCCTTGGAGCTATAAAACGCAAATATTTAAATGGAGGATGCTGAAACAGCGGATCACCGCGTGGGCCGCGGGGTAATCTTGTCGCCTCAATGTGACAGTTCTACTGTTTTTTTGAAAGATAACAGCTGACGTTCACGCGTGCGCATTATCTGGATAGTGTCCCTTTAAGTATTTCTTTATCTCTTCTTATTCCACAAAGATTTAACAAGACTTCACACTTGCAAATTTATGATCTTTCCATATCTTATAAACTTGAATTCTTAACAATTTTAAATATAATATCTGTTAAAGGAGGGGGACATTGGGGGGTTCTGAATACCGCATTACCGTAAAAAAAGATGACAAATACCGCATTATCGCAAAAAAAATTGCCAAATACCGCAATACCGCAAGACGTCCAAAACGTTGTCAAAAATCAATGAAATAACGAAATTGTTGCCTTGCATAATCTTAAAATTACGGGCAAATATTAACTTTATTGTTTTTTCGAATATTAAGGCATGCTAGGTTCGTTTGAGGAAAATGAGGAACGTGTACATTACGTCCAGTAGCTTGTTAGTTAATGCCGAACAAAGATAAACTTACCTTTATTGATTCACTTTTCTGATTGCAATAGAAGGGAATGAAATTCTTCGCTTCCAAAGTCAGTGCTTAACGTTCATCAGGAATTAACATTCTAGAGAGACGCAGTGTATAAGACGCTATGGCCTAACGATTAGGAGCCGATTAGTGCTCTAGACTCCGGAGTGAATGGCCCTGTTCGAGTACTGGTCGACTATTGTGCTGTGTTCTTGGGCAAGCCGCTTTACTCCAGCCATCGGTATATGCACTAGCTTTCTCCAACCAAGTGTACAGATAGGCAACCACAAATTTGATGCTGGTAGGTAACCTTGCGAAGGAGTAGCTTCCCATCCAGGGGAAGGAGGTGCACACATACTCGTAATCGCCCCATGCTAAGGTTATCAGAGATATGAAAGACGCGGTGGCCTTGTGGTTAGCGCGCTGGACTCCGGATCGAGCGGCCCTGGTTCGAGCCCTGGCCGGGTTCATTGTGCCTGTTCTTGGGCAGGACACTACTCTCATGGTGCCTCTCTTCACACAGTTGTATAAATGGCTACCGACGAAATAATGCTGGGTGTAATCCTACGATGGACTAACATCCATTTAGGGGGGAGTGGAAAAACTCCTAGTCACTTAATGCTACAGAAACCGGGATCTGCTCTGGCGGCCACTGAACTTGGACGCAGACAATACCTATGATGGGGCAATAGGCTGGAAAAGAGACTGGCGGTAAATGGGTTGCTTAAACTCTTCCTTTCTTTTTTCAGGACAAGAAACGATTGTTGAAGCGAACAGCTCTGCCAAATCGCGATCGTGCACCAAGGAGAAAAGTAGCAGAGCTTCCAATTTCCCCTTGGAACAGAGAGTTCCCTCCGTCAGCTTCTTCCCCTCCAACCTCTTCATCGCTGTTGGGGTCGAACTCATCTGCGATTTCTTCATCATTTACTTCTTCGTCCAGGTGGTCCAACGTGCTTTCTTCACTTTTCTGTCCCGATGGTAAAGTGGTCAGTTTTATTGGCTCGTCTGATATAACACACCGTCGTTGGTACATAAACTCAGGAAGAGTGCCATGCTTTGCCATTGTTGTTTCTTGGCGCACTGTACGTTGTCTCACAGCAGCTCCAAAGGAGGAAGCCCAGTTTCGCATAAGATCGCAGTTAGCTTGAGACATCTCAACTGCAGGTAAGGGTATTATGGTAGGCACGCTCAAGAACGAGATTGTCTCCTCTGGCTTAGGGTACCACGAACTCCTGCTGGTGTGGTAGTACGCTGCCCAATCGGTTGTTCGTTTGATGGCTTCCTTCATCGTCAGGCCAAATGATCGGCAGTATTCCATTTTAGACATGTTCACCTGCTTAATATGGACAGTTGAATGACAATTCTCGACATCCAGCGTCATGCAGCTTAGCAAATTTGCAGCCTGGTAATTAAAATCATTCAGGTTGCAGAACAATCGTTGAAGACCCCATTCAAGCATTTCCACTGATCCCACTGTCTTGGCGGAAACGTGTCCTTGTGGCCCATTTAATGTTCCTGTTATCCCTGTGCTATTTCTTATGTCGGTCGTTGTTTCATTCAGCATGTCTTTACACTGGCGGACAAGTAAAAGAGCTTCGTCAGCCGACTTCATCTCGTATCTTGCTCCTTTACTGTGCACGGAGAATGCATCATACAATGCACCAATACCTTTAAGAAACTTGGAGCACTCTGTCATCTTAGTGCAGATCTTGATCGAGTTAGCCTGTGCATCGCAAATGTAGACGACACTGTCAAACTCAGTGCATATGCCGATGGGTTGTTTGAACCGACAGTTTTTGGCTAGTCCGTCAACACTTCCCTCCTCTCTGTCGGAGCCAGCAAACACACGTACGTCACCACTTTGTTTCAGTTGCCACACAGACGCTTTCTTTTGGTTGGTAAACAGAATGTCTGAACCAAATTTCGTCAACACACACGGTTGATTTGAGAGATCAACAAGCAACGTACACTCACCACTTTCTAAGCTCACTTTGCTGATTCCTTGACAGTGCGAAGCGAATATGCTACTGTCACACAGACACATGCTGTTAACCTTACGCCACTCAGAACTGTACTGAATAACTATTTGCAAATTATTACCTTTTAAGCCGACGCCATCCTTCTCTACTTGAAAAGATACTATTGCTTTCTGGGAACATTCCGCAGCGTAAAATAACTCGCTATCTGCGCATACCATAGCTTCAAATGATGGTTGTTTTTCACAATCCCAGAAGTGAACTTCGTCAGTTTTGACGTTGTTGCGGCGATATTTAGCAGCCAGCGTTTGGGAGTAGGTTTGAAGTCTTTGCGTAATCTCAGCCATAGTTCCTGTACTTGGCACACGTAGTTTGACAGCCAGCTTTACAAGATCTTCTTTTTTCTTCTGCTTAATGGTCATAGAAATCGACCCTTCATCGAATTGTACAGCCTTGATAGGACCACTTTCAGAGGTAAGAAAGATGACGCCGCCAGAGGACTGAACATCACTAGCCTTGAGATTTTTGGCAATAGCAGCAATGCGGTCAACAGGACTATGCAGACGAGCCTTAAAAAGGGTACACAAGGCAGTCTTTACATCAAATGACAAAAATGCAATCCAGCCATAACATGGGATGACGACACTTATGGGTGATGGATACATCCCGCATTGGTTATCTGCGGAATATTTGTCCAACTCTGGTACGATAGTATGGCAGACGTAGCCAGACTTTTGCAGCTCATCAATTAATCGGTTGCTGGTCAAGGTAAGAACGGCAGATGGATCTTGTCTATCCTTATTCTTCACATGGTCGTTCTTTGGAATCAGTTTCCTGAATATATCGTTTGTAGATTTGTCTGAGCGATTTCGTAAAGTTCTGATTAAAGCTAAGTTTATTCGTTCATCTCTACATTTTAACCACCAGTTAGAAAATGCTGCTTTCATACTTTTGCCCACGTGGGGACAATCTGGCAAAATAGACAAAAACGCCAGTTCGGGGTCTTCGGTGCCTGCCTCTAGTTTAGCCTTAATGGTCTCAAAGGCTGTTTTGTTTCCTGTTTCACAGTCACTGCAAACCACCATAATGACGCGACGAACACAGTTGGAATTTTTATCACGACAAGAGTTACAGATCCGTAAAGAAGGAATATGGCTGACTTGCCCCAGTACCTTGCATTCCCCACACACTGTCTTCGATTCGTAGCACACTTCGCAAAAACTAACACAGTTGATCCTTTCAGGAGCGATGATATGACGCCGATGTTGGGCTTTCTTTTGGCACGATTCGCACGCTTGAAGAGTTTTGATGTGCTTTTCGAAAAGATCTATCATTGCTTGGCCCGTTTTTCCACTTTGCGTTGCGTAATCCACTGCCACGGGAAGGGAGCATTGGTTATCTAAAGAGGTCAGCGATGACACAATTGCTTCGGTTATTATGTTCTCTTTTAGGTACTCGGGTGAGGGTGAGGAATTTGCTTTTACATAGTTGATGTCGACTGGCGTTTTCAATCCAACATTCTCTTTTAATCGAGAATCGAATTCAATGGCCGGTTTCAGGGCGGTTCCATCATTAGCCAAGGCACAGGGAATTACGGTTAGTTGAGAGGTTTCTATGAGTCGTTTGGCTTGTGAATTTTTCAAGAGTTCCAAGTGCCCTAACGATAACGGTTTAATGACACCTGAGTCTGGAGTGTATCCGGCTTGATGCTTAGCACACACAGATTCTGACGGTCCTCCAAGGTTCATTTTTTTCTCAACATGACTGTTTCGGCCGTCTCCCAAGTTCATGGGACCTCTTATGAAACAGGCGGTGCGCTTGCCACCAAGGTACGTAATAGTATTAAAAAACTCAACGACCTCAGGATCGTATTCATGAAATGGGTTATACATGATCTCAACGACATCACGTAGATACTTATAAAAGATCCTGTCCTTCGAAATTTTTCCTCTTTGGATAAGGTCGTGAATCTTAGCACATAATGGATCAGCCTTCTCTATCCCCACATAGACAGTGAAAAGGTCGTCCTCGTCAACACTTTCCAAATCATCATTACCATCATCGGATTGACTTTCTTCCATACACGTGCAGTCTTCCGTTGTATCCTTGGCATTCTCATCACACTCATCTCCAGAACTATCCCCATCATAGTTAGACGAGTTATACTCGCTCTCGCTCCCGCTTGTGTCATACGTCCTAGGCGAGAACAGTTGAGTATGACTTGGTTTAATGTCTCTTACAAACATATACCATACATATTACACGTGACTGCTTTTACAGTGATATAGACCCTATACATAATCTGTGTTTTTATAACATTATTATAGTCAAATTAAATCAATATGAAGACCTGGTAATGGTATAAACCTACACGAGTGCATGATCTCGGTTATCTAAAGTGGTGCTTTTCAATTTCAATAACAGTCAAGAATTGCTAAAATAAAAATATTGTCATTACTTTTCACAATCTGACGTGTCAATGTCAGAGTCCACATCTACTGACTGCTTCTGTCTTTTAGCTTTCTTTTCGTTTTCAGCCTTCCTCTTGGTTGCTTTTTTAAACATTTCTCCGATAGTCTTCTGTTTCTTATCTTTATCGTCTTTGTTCTTTGTAGTACTGCATGAAGAGTAATGATCTATAATGAAATAAAACGGCTTTTAACGGTAACATCTATTACAATCATAGTCGAAAATGGGAAATATTGAAAGGCGACCAAAAGAACAGATTTAAGAAGGTGGAAGTGTTTTCCGCTTAAACTAAGACTAAGGGTGATAGTAAATTGTCACTTATTGGCTCTGCCTTAGGCAAATTTAATTAAAACATAATTTCACTGGAGTATGCGTCCCGACATAATAGCTGTTGTTGTTTTGGTTGCACTATCCTTGCGTTGCCTATGCAAGACATCCTATGTTTAAATTAACGCCAGCTATAAGCAGGCCAGATTCCCTGTGTCCACTAATATTATTCAGTTTAATTGATAGAAGGAATTTACTTACGTCTATCAAAATATGCAATTCTTCCCTTAACGTCAGCGTCATAACGTAGCTGCAGATTCCTGCTACAATTGCCACAACAAATTTTCCAAGGCCAATTGACCATTTTTGATGCTTTTCGTCGCACTTTTACAAATTTATGTGTGTCGCACTGGACTAATCTGCTGCCACGTCTGTTCAACAGTTCTAATAAATAAAGATGATAAACAAAGTTAAATCAATTGGTTGAGTAATAATTAACAAAAAGGTTTTTAATCATCATCATCATCATCATCATCATCATCATCTTCTTCTTCTTCTTCTTCTCCCCGTGTGAAAAATAGGGAGGACTGATCAAATTATAAAACAACCTAAGCACTTTCTAGAGACGCATTCTCTTCAAGGGCATCACATTTTGTTTGGTGCATAAAAGAGCTCGCAAAAACTATTAAATTAAGTTACGAAAGTTTACCTTCATCAAGTTTTGCTTTTTCATCGTCCGTTAAATCGCACGGCGTTGCTGAAGGTGTATTCGGGGTCTTGCTTGAGCCTGCCTCTTTTATCACAATTGTGGGGCAGTTACTGGAGAATACAGCCTTGATAGGGTAAATAATAACTGGAATATAAAAAAAAGAGAAAATATGTGAGTGTTGTAGGGAGATAGACCATAAGACATAAATAACAAGCCACATACTTACGTTGTAATTTGTCTTGACCGTTTAAAATGGAGGGCAACTCAAGCTCCAGTTGCTGGTCCGTTTCAATTGAGATCCGCTCCGTACGCCCATCTTTCTTGGTCTCCCTTTTAAAAACAAATATTGAAACAAACTGCTTTAAAAAAGTGTGTAAATGAAAACTAAGCCGTAGACCTGTAACTACGGTAAAAATGCTTTAACACATTAACAATTGAAAAACATGATATATTTTAAGATGTTTTCAAATACTTTTAGCTACCTATTTAGCTCCACGCGAAGATTGTCGCCTAAACCCAGCGTCATTGCGGTGCTTCTGATTCCGGCAAATTCGCTTAAAGTAATAAAAGCAGTATAACATGCATCAGTATTGCGGTCAATTCTACATTAACACATCAAGGAAGGCCATCAAACGTATTTCAGGAAGGAAGAGGTCAGTCGGCATTAACAAATTTGTCATTTGTGAAGGATGAAACGATATTTTAAAAACGGATTTCTCTTGCTTGTAATTGGAGCGTTCGTTGACATAATAACGTGTCCAGGGCTGGGCCATGGGCCATGGGAGCCAGGGTTAACGCGACGACTTAATACTTAATTACTTAATACATAACACATCGCGTGCTCGCGAGAGCATGGAGTCATAGTCACACATTCCCGGGAAAAGACCTTGAAAGACATAAAAGCGAATAAAGCCACGCATTACAACAGACAAACCTCGCAGCCACTGTGATTGTTTGCTTTTTGACTTTGTCCTTATCAGCTATTAGGACTCTATTAGATACGTTTAAGACCGTTTATAGCCAGATTAATGTCAAATCAGGTCAGGTTCTGATGTGCCTGGTGATGTGCACTGAATGAAACAATCCAAGTTAAACTTACCTAATACTCTCCCTAAACTTGGCGAGCCGTTTTTCATCTTTGTTCACCCGACACCTGAACTTGTTTTTTTTTCGGTAATTCTCGCCGCCTTTTCCCTCTTCGTAAAACAGAGCCACACAATCGATGACAGCCACTTCGACTTCCTTCGTCGCGATCTCGGATGTTGCTGCCACAGCCATGTTGAATAATGCCTGGTCTGTCTGGCAAAGCGCGTGGTTTGGACATGGACTTGGACCCCTTGATGGGGGTCAACAAAGGTCGATCGATATTAAATAGTAAAAGTCGGTGCGTGACATACGTCAGTGCCATGACTTTTAATTGGTTCTCAAAGCGATCAAATTGTAATCACGTTTCACGTAATACGACTAATATAAATACGCGTGACGGATCAGAGGACCTTAGAGCTGTTTCAAAACGTTTCCGCAGCTGTTTCCGAAACGACAAGAAACTGGAAAAAGATCCGAGAGGGTCGAAAATTACGGGAAGATAATTTTAAATAGCGACCAAACCGCTGAAAACCGAATCCCGCAGGCTTTGAGAATATCGCAATATCGCAATTTTAGATCAGAATTACCGAAATACCGCATGAAAAATTGGCCATTACCGCAATACCGCAAACCCCAATGTCCCCCTCTTAAAGGTAGCGAACAAAGAGTACCCATTTCCCATACCCACTACTCGATATCATGGCTTGTAATTGCTGAGGTGGCATGTTGCTAGAGATGTTTAAGAAAATCACCAATATGACGAAAGAAACGTAGGAAGAGTCTATAGAGGATTAAGATGAAGAAAACAGAAAAGTATATTGAGACAGACACTCGTCCTATCCAATTATCCCCCACGGTAGTAAAGAGAAATGATATGATCTCTAGAAACAGACTCTAAATGGCGAATATATGACAGGGTTAATTGAACGCAGTCTCTTGTAATCTGTTGTCTAGTTGTTCACTCCGCACCCAGCTTCCCACACATCAATCACAGCCCAGATCTCCCCGTCCATTTTAAGACCCTCATTCATTCAAATTATTATAATGAAAGAAACTTAAGCCTATTTATTTGTAAATCTGATAATTAAATAAAATATGTTGTTTTTATTTCGCTGCTGTTGGCTTCGCGGGACTGTGATATGTGTAATATTTTCGATAAACGGTGAGATTAACTTCAAAGACTCTCTATCAGTACCCCTCCCTGGTAGCTTAAACTCTCTTTTCCTCATAAATTATGTCGGTCAATCCTATTTTGAATTAATCAAATGGTAATATAGAAAGTCTTCCTCATTGGCTTTGGTTGTATTTCTTTGGGTTGAATTGCATTTACTGTGTCTTACTTATTAATTTAGGCCAAGGCCAAACGTCGAACTTTACATGTGCCGAAATAACCTTATGCAAATGACCCAAAACAATATCTTTTTCTCATTTTCATTAGGTTTGGTACATGTAAAGTTCAAAGTTTTCAATAAACAAAACAATGATTTGCGGCGGGTGAATGCCCCTCATCTATTTTTCCCTCTGATGGAAGGCAAAAGATATCATAACGATGATTTTTAATATCACGATAGCAATGCATGTTCTTGCATCCGCTAAGATGAAGCAAAGCAAATTAAGTTTGTATTACTAGGTACGATCCTTAATTAACCCTAGTTTCTCGAAACATCCCGAGATGCGCAGAACGATGAGCTGGAGCTAAAGGAGGCAACGTTCTTAAGGCGCTTAAGATTTACAGTTGAAGGTAGTAATTAATACCGGGCTACCATAAACAGCCTGCAGTCCTCTGCTGTTGCGGCGGACCAATCCGTAGTGTGTTAATTTTTTTCCGCTTTTTTTTTTTTTAATCTGCCCATTTTTCATAAAAGTTCAACAAGACTCCTCCTCATTAATAACAATGATTTTTTTAACATACCATACTGTAGTGCGTTTTCTTTTAATTAATATCTAAGAAAAAACAAGGAGGAACGTGTTATTTAAAACCTCCTAACTATTGCAAATTTCACGCTACTGAAGTTAAACATCACCCATAGAATCCGGGAATAAAGGACGTGTGCAAAATATGGACCATGGACCACCTCCGTGGACCAAGCATTATATTTGAAGAAGAATTTCTGCGAAGCCTGTTAGGAGTCATTGAGGCGAAGGTGAGGTTGGCAGACCATGAACTGCAAGACTCTTATAACTTGTCAAATTAAATTTGCTCGCTTGTTGTATTGTTATCTCAGAATTTCCTTGTCATCAAGCAGTATTCCACTTTCATTATGTCGAACCCCGTCTTCTTATTCAGTGACTTTAACTTTGCCTTCAGCCAGGTGAACTTCCTGTGACAAGTCCTGAAAAAATATGTTTGCTCGACGACTTTAAAAGTAAAACCACAAGAGAAGGCCTGTTCACGCCGGGCCAGCAGAGGGCACGAAGCTGCACGCTCGGAAAAACTTTTGCGTCTTTTATCCGATAGAGCTCAAACTTTGCACAATGATAGAACTTTTTATTCCAAACAATCGTATCGTTTTTGTTTTTTCATTTTAACGGTTTTTGGCGGGAAAATGACGTCACAGTGCAAAAGGCAAATTTTCAATTGTCTCTTATGGCACAAAAAGTATATGATTCTGAAAGAACTCATTGAGATAAAGTGAAATGCGAAGAAATTATTGAAAAGGCTCGATCCGTCTTGAAGATATAAAGATCTGAATTTTATAAATGTTCTAAAAATAGTAACAAAATGTGACGTCATTTCCCCGCCAAAAACCGTTAAAATGAAAAAACAAAAACGATACGATTGTTTGGAATAAAAAGTTCTATCATTGTGCAAAGTTTGAGCTCTATCGGATAAAAGACGCAAAAGTTTTTCCGAGCGTGCAGCTTCGTGCCCTCTGCTGGCCCGGCGTGGCTGCTTGTCGGTTCGCATTATCTTTCAATTGCGTGCAATAATGTTATAATTTTGTGCCTGGTGCATGGCTTCACTACATAGTTCTACTACAATATAAACCGCTTAAAAGGTGAAGTTTGTCTGCCACAAGCTTTCAATGACTGTGGCATGTCGGCTGCTATCAATACATCACCCCTCGAGTTGCCCCATGGAACTTAAACTTTAAAAAAAAACTATAGTGACAAAACGAGATGACCCTAAAACGAAATTATGAAACGTGAAAGATAGAGTTTTTTCGCATTTTGCAAATTAACGAAAAAGTGTGCTCTCGTTGGTATGTGACTATCAAGGGATTTGTAAGAGTATTTAAGGTCTGTTTGGAAGTCTATTCATTCTCTTGGTGCTATTCGCTGGAGGCTACTGTACTTCAGTCTAGCTTTCATTTTACAGCTTTTGGTGTTTTTGATTTATTTTTTCACATATATTTATATGATTATTTATTTTCAGTTTTACTTATCTATTTTTTTATTTTCTTTAGGTGCCCTTATTGCCAATTATGGGGCCAGCTGTACCCATGGATCAGGAGCATTTTTTGCTTTCATAAAAAAATTGTTTTGTGTTTTTGCATCAGTTTGACTGGGTCTTTTTGTGCCTGCTGTTCCATCTGTGCCCGCAATTCAAGGGACTATCTGTGCCTACCATGTTAAGGGACCATCTGTGCCCACAATATGAAGAGACCATCTGTGCCCACTATGTTAAGGGACCATCTGTGCCCACAATATGAAGGGGCCTTCTGTGCCCACAATGTTTAGGGACCATTTGTGCCCGCAGTATGATGGGACTATCTGTTCCCGCGTAAAGAAGGAAGCCATTAGTACTCGAACTGTAAGGGACTACCTGTGCCCGAAATGTAAGGGGCTTCTCGTGTCCAAGAAGTTAAGGAACTTCTGTGCCTGTAAGATAGCTGCTTTGTTTACAATTTCCTTTGTTGTTTTTTGTTTTGATTATTTCATGTGTGTGCGTGTGCGTCTTGTTTGAATTTTTACGGATTCATTCCTTTGCGTTCTTGTCATTTTTCCTTGTTAGTTTTCTTTTATTTCTAGTTGTATTTCAGTAGGAGATTTGGTGCGAATTCCTGGTCTCAATCCCTGATCATCTGCAGCCACTGGCTACATGTGTCAAGGAAACTGCGGTCGCTTGGAAAGCATGCGGCACTATTCGCAGTTACTCGGCTCGTTTTAAGCGACGGGAACTTCGGGCGTCGTCTAATTATCTCTGCCATATGCCTGCCAACTCCTTCCATGTCGCAGTCTATTTGAAGTGCCTTATCCTTGAAGCAATCAATGCCGTCTACAGTATTGACTGGGCTCAACAGCTGGCCGGTTTGCCGAAGATGTCCGAGCATCCTATGGTTTCTTCCCTAATAGCTGCTTCTCAAAGGATTCTCGGGAAACCAAAATCGAAGAAAGAGCCCATCTCTCCTGAAATGTTGAAGGCGCTTGTTATGTCCAGGATTCCAGATAAGTCTCCTTCCTTATCTTTATGTCTTGTAGGCTATGCTGGTTTTTTCGGTTTCAGTGAGTTGTTTGCCTTAAGGGCTTGTGACATTAGGTTTTTTCCCTACTTATGTGTCCATATTTTTAGAATCTTCCAAGTCAGACCAATCGCGTGATGGGGCGAGGATTGCAATCGCGAAATCAGATAAGGAAACCTGTCCTGTGAAGACTTTAGAGCGATACATTGCTGCCCAGATATTGACTTTGGTGAGGATCTACCGTTGTCCAAAGCCCCCTCGTCCCCAAGATCTGTAACGAAAGTTCGGCGTCGTGGTTTAAGCTACACCAGAGCCAGGGAGATCATTAAGGACGCCTTCAGGGATATTATTGACGTTTCCTTCATAAGTCTTCACCGTCTTAGAGCTGGGGGAGCCACTGCTGCCGCACATGCTGGCATCGCTGATAGACTCTTTAAAAAGCATGGTCGTTGGCAGAGTAAGAGTGCTAAGGATGGTTATGTCAAGGACAATTTTCAATCGTTACTTTCAGTGTCCGAATCTTTAGGAATTTAACAAGACCGAGCCCAGCTGGTCGGAGAGTACTATCCACAGGGCTGGGTTTTTTCCTCTACGTTACTGCAACGAGCGCGGGGAGGTTGTTTCATCCTATGGATGCTCGTTGGTATTCTCCTAGATTTTTCTTTAGATTTTCTTTCAATTAGTTTTTCACGAAGTTCCACTCCTTGTACGTCTTCAGTCGGTTTATAAACCGTGCGGCCTCCAGTGAGCACGCGACACACAATAAGTGTGTGTTTATTGTTGTGTTCTTCAGTTATGCATGGCGGGGTAGGTTGATAGGATTCTTTAACCGAGAGGTACATTAATCCAAGGCTCTTCGGTTTTCAGTCACCACGAACCCTCAGTGCATATGACCCACCACAAATATGCAAAAGACAAAATTATTTTAAAATCCGATTTGAAATTGTTACATAAATATTCTACGAGTTTGTGCGCCCTTTGATGGGCCTTTTACGCTGAACGTCGCCCAAGTCTTCTCGATAAAGTTCTGCTTCATAAGGGGTGGTCCACGGATGTGGTCCATGGACCGGATCCATGATTGGACCATAGACCGGGTCCACAGCACTGAACTGAGCTATCGACCCAATTGCGAGCCTGTTATTTGCACTGTAGATGGTGAAAAGTGAACATGGTTATACCGGAAAGATTATCATATGTGTGAGCTGGATTGCATTAAGGAAGATTTGAGGGTAAGAGACATCCTATAAATGATTTTATTAACTTAAGTTGCTTGCAAGGAAGGCGTGAAAAAATTGTGTTTGATAGGGACTCGAACGTTAACGATTGTCCGTTATTTTCGTTTATATTTTGAGTATGTCATCTCCTTTTATTTTTTATTTGTTTGGGTGTTTAACTTTGGGTTTGCTTATTTTATTTTTGTCTCTTTGATGTTTGGTTTAAATCGGTTTGTTTGTTTGTTTGTTTGTTTGTCTGTTTATTTATTTAGTTTTTGTTACACTTTAAAGAAAGACACAGGGCCTTTCGTGGGAACAGGGTGGTACACTTTTAAAAATTCCAAGGGGCATTGTCCTCCCTGCCTCCCCGCCTTCCCTCCACCCTCCCTCCCTCTTTTCCCTCTTTTTGTCCCCTCCCTCCAGTAATTCAAACCAGTGAAAACAAAAGAGTCATTAACACAAGCCAACTAGCCTTTAATGTCGGTTACAAATTTGTTACAAACTGTTTTATAACAAGCTAACTACTTTCAATTGGCCTTTCCCGCAGAAGGGGAGAAGTACTTACAAGTTGGAAATTAAACAGTTTATTGTAATTACGTGGAACGTACGTCCTTGTTGTTTACTCCAGAGGGATCTCTTCTGAGTGAAACAATTTTCTACTCATGAAAAATTTTCATTATCGAGGCCAATATTTAAAAAACTTTATTCAGTTCAAGCATAATTAAAACTTTAAGGAGGTTTTTCCCTAAAACCTAGCTAGTTTCATGATGTTGTAATGAAATGTTACTGCAATGCATTTTTTCAGTGTTAAGCCCAAGGGGGCGGGGTAGCGGGGCGGGGACGGGGGGAGCCGGGAAGCAGGAGGGAGCGGGGCGGGGTGGGGGAAGCGGGGAGAGGTGGATGCAGAGTATTTCAACTATCATGTTCACAACCCCAACTTTGGGAACTAGATTGTCAAATAATGTACCTATTGAACAATGAATGCTTGAAAGGGAGAAAGATTTGACCTCATTTGACAGATATTGTTGGTTCTGAGGTAAGTAATTCGGAGGCTTAAATCTCTCATGCGAGTCAAATGGCCTGCATCTGCCCGGCCCCTGCCTTTTTGTCTTAACATTGACAAAATCCATTTAACACATGTACATAGCATGCTACAGATATGTCTTTTCTGCATTTGCGGGTTAACTGAGTCTCCTAACAGACAAAAACTCTCAAAGATGAAAACAAAAACCCTGTTTCCAAAAAATGTTGAATAAGTTCCTAGCGAACTAAGACTTTCCAAAAATCACCAGAAGAGACTAACATCGGCCTCCTGCAGTAATCAACCAGTGATAACCGTTTGGTACAAAAGCAGCATGACTGTATAACCTGTCTTGACCCACGCCACGTAAACCCCACAGACCACTGTAATACTACCGTCTGCAAACGCTCGCTGACCTCGAGTTGTCATTTTCCATTCTGACAAACGAGCCACACGAGGCGGGCTGGGTATCCGTCTGACCGCGGAAGCACTGGACTACAGCTTCACCAGAGTTGTTCGCAGCCATGTGGTGTGGAAAGTACGCGCTTGCTGTTTGCTGCAGTACAATCTCAGTTGAGTGAAAGACGTGCACTCGCAGCTCATTCATGGCGGTTTTCGTGAGAACCACCTGATCGCTGCTTATTCCACGGTATGAATTCTCCATTGGCGGCTGAGAGGGAGGAATTGAGGTCTTCATCGTAACGTTAAAGATAAGAAGCCAGCCTCCTGAAATTGCAGCACGCCGTTTTAATTAATTTGACGTTATGTAACGAAACAGCACCAAGTTAAGCAAAGAGTGTCATTAACGAAAAAATGCCACTGAAATCATAGTCCCGCATTCTCTTGATTTTGTGGCCTTCATTGATAGCAAAGTAAGTTGGGACAACAAACCCTTCTCCTGAAATGATGCCGATCACAAACAAATAATACTAAGTCTTGCTGAAGGCCGGGTTTATGACTTACTTGACTTAAGTTGGTTTAGTTAAAATTTGAAGCATATATATATATACCAGCTTTGTGGTACGCTACATTGCACCTGAATCCTGTCCATCTTCTTCATTTGAAGTGAATGACATTTGTGTCCCAATTTAACGACGAAAAATTACAAACTTAGACTGAATCTCTGATTCAGTCAAAGCGAAAGGTCAAAATTGTAAGTGGCCAGAGCCGAGCTGAGTTACAACATGCGTTTTGGTGTTTGTTTTGTTTTCAATCTTGAAGCTATTTCAACGGTTCTCTAGTTAGAGATCGAAATAAAAATGCTGCCGGAAAAGCTGCCGAAAAGATTTCACGCAGTGCGTTCCTCAAAGCGCCCGAATTTAAGTACTTTGCGGCCGCTGAACTTACGCGATATTCCTTCGATAATTCACAGCTGCTTAGAAGCTCCGCAAAAGCTTATTTTTTTCTCTCTCTCAAGTAATTTCTCCCAGTAAAATGCCAGTGAAATGCAAGACTTTTTAGTGGCAGTTCGTGTTATTTGTTAATATCCGAACACGATGAAAACCCAAAAATATAGATGCTGTTGTAAATGAACGACGGTTTAAGTTCACTCAAGCAAACAGCCAATAATCCAAGGAGATTTGACAAGCCATGACAGTTAACTGACAGGGGATGGAAACATTGCAAAAACCAAGCAAGACGGCTCGTGAATAAGAAAAATATGTGTACAGTTTGAAGCCCGAAAAAAAAAAGGTATAAAGCTGTACTCTAGTATGATCTTTCGAGCTCGGATTCATAGAACAGATCCCCAAAATAATGGAGGACAATTCGGAACACTTTCCGGGCTTCTTGAAAAAAACGTTTTGAAAGAGGACGAGCCAAAAAAGCCCGAAATATATTTGGGACCGAAAAGTTTCAGGACTATTTTTTTGAGAAACGAACACCAGCTTATAACTTGGGAGCTCCGTTGTTAGCCTATCTTGTCTCTTCTCGTTTGATTGTTTTCTTTGGTCACATTCATTTCTTTGTTACATATTTTTGTGTGTGTGTGTGTGTGTGTGTTGTTTTCACGTTTGTGCGTGTTTGCTGTGAATGCCTCCCTGAGGTTCTGCTCCCGGAGCGCTGTTTCATGTTTGTGTGTGTTTGTTGTGAATGCCTGGCTGGGGTTTTGTTTCCCGGGGCGCTGTTTCATGTTTGTGTGTGTCTATTGTGAATGCCTGGCTTGGGTGAGCTTCCCGGGACGATGTTTTCTGTTCTTGTGATTATCGTGAATGCCTGGCCGTGGGTGAGCTTCCCGGGGCGATGTTCCATTTTAGCTAGTTTAGCGTTAGGTAGTTAGTTTTGGTGCCTCCCGCGTTTTTAACTTGTGGTTAGTCCTGTCTAGTTCTGTCTATGTTTGCTTGTACTGTGTCTAGGGTGAGGGTTTCGATCCCCCGGTGACGTTTGACGTGCTGCACCTCCCGTTTAAGGTGGACCCGTTTTGGGATGAGTCTGTCTGTCTGGCGGCCATTCACCTTAAACATAAAAATATTTTATTGTTTCACTTTGGGTTTGATTTTTTCATTTGTCTCTTAGTTGTTTGGTTTGCTTGCTTTTCTGTACGTTTGTTTATAATTTCAGATTTGTTTGATACACTTTGAACAAAGACACAGGGTCGTCGAAACAGGGTGGTACACTCTTAAAAATTTCAGGGAACATTATCCTCCTTGCTTACCCGCCCTCCCTCCATTCCTCCCTCCCTCCCTCCTTTCCCTCCTTCTCACCTCCCTCCCTCCAGTAATTCAAATCAGTGAAAACAAAAGAGACATTTAAACAAGCTAAATAGGTTTAATATGCATTAACAATTCTCATTACATAAAATATTTGTTACAAAGCGGTATCATAACAAGCTAACTACTTTGGCCTTTCCCCAAAAAGGGAAGAAGTACTTTACAAGTTGGAATAATAGTCTATTACAAAAACACTAATATAAAATGAAATAATTACTTAACATTGAAAGTATTGTCTGTGTATACGCCCTTTGAAGAAAATTCTCTCTCCTTCTTCATAAAGTTTTGGTGGGTATTTACATAGTACTCGAGGGACTGGTTATATGAAACCTTGCAAATTCCAAAGGCCATAACAAAGGTGCTGCAATTTATGTTGAAAGTACTACGCCCGTGCACAATCTTTTGTTTTACGTTCGCACACTATAGCTGAATAACTTAGCTGTGAGATTTTTATTGGTTAGTTGCTAATGTAAAATTCAAAACCTATTGTTGTTTGTGCACGATCAAGGCTAAAAACGATAACAAAAACATAAAACAAGGGACTTTGCTGAGCTTCATAACCAGATTTTTTTTATTAACTATGGTATTTAGGAGAAACTGCTGGATAGGGGCGCGGTGAATTCAGGTTACCATTCGCCTCAGTTGATTATCCCTTTCTTTGAAAACTCTCTTTTTATGATAAAAGAAAGAGGATTTCTCTATTTCCTGCTAGAATTCTCGAGAAATCCAACTGGATACAATCTCTCGCAATAACCGCAACTGAACTACCTAAATATCCACAACTTGGGTGAGATGACTATTGAATACTGTTAAAAGTAAACTGAATGCAAAATGTACACCAAATCAAAATAAATCAACAATAGCGTACAAACAATTGTGAAGGCTTGTTCGCCCAAACTCACAAATGAACTATCCCTTAAGGAGCATTAGGGAACTGGATCCTACTAATCCTATAAATACAATCAACTGATCATTAATATATAATAGAAAAAAAGCCGAGTAACTCAATTAAAAGGCACACAAATAATTGTTTTCCTACGGTATATGATTTTACGAGGTCAAAATAATAAACGGCCGCTTACTCGAAAAAAAGCCATGATAATTATTTGCTATTACGTTCCCTCTTGAGTTTCTGTAGCTAGTATTCACCATAATTATTACTCCTTAATTTAAATTCATAACTGGCAAAGTAGCAAGTAAGCATAACAACTCACACTTGAGATAAAATGATGACATATAGTGTTTACCATTTACAAGAATATCCGGAAATTTCGGTTGGGCTGTACATGGTGAGACTATTTCGGTTTGCCTGACCGCACAATTTACAAAATAAACTGAACATCCGCAGAGGCCAGTCGAAATATTGTACCCACGTCTTTTCACGTTGTTTGATCAGTCCCTGTGGTAGTCATTTTGACAATCATTTATATTGACAAAAAACCATTCAACATGTAGCATGCCAGGAGGAACGATTATGGCAGTGTGGCCGAGTGGTTAGGGCGCCGGACTTGAAATTCGGAGATCCAGGGTTCAGGTCCCGCTCTGGCCGTTATCTGGAGTTGTTTCAGGGCCGACCCAGGTTCAACTCCTCGGCCACACTTGTAAATAGTCAACTGGTCCATTTGGGATTTCTAACTTAAATGTTATGTTCAGTTTGAAATACTTGTTTCTAAGGTTTAAATGCTCGGCCCTACTAGCACCTTGCTATATTAAATCACTTGCCGAGGGTGAATAAAGGACATATATTTATTCTACGTTTTCGCTACATGTATGTATTTCCTGCATTTGCCGGTTAACCCTCGGACGTATAAGCAAAGTCACACCCCCACCGTGGTACAAAGGGGGGGGGGGAGTTGATGGCCCCCCTTGGGGTTTCGTTATGTTACAGTATTTTGAAAAGATTTCACCTGTAGTAGAAAGCCTGTAATGTGCTCTGCAAGATGAGGTACATAATATGGGTTGCCGCGCTGCTGAAGGACTGTGACATCAATTAAGATGGCCGCCATTTTGGGTGCCATCTTGGATTTTACCGAAATTAGAAATTGTCAAAAACATTAAAAAATAGACATTCTAGATACTGAATATGTAGAATATGAGATAATTAAACGATTTGCTGCTTTTTGTTGACATTTTTTGCATTTTTCACCTAAAAAGGGTAAAAACACGAATTTTTCTTCAAAAATGGCTTGACCACCTGCTACTAATGACGTCATATGTCGTAACCATAGCAACTGATTCTTACCAAACTTGTGTCAAAATGTGTCTAAAAGATATATGCACAGCTACTGAAAATGGCAGGTCTAAATAATAATTCGTCTTGGAAAAATTTACGTCCGAGGGTTAACTGTGTCTCCTTACAGACATGAAACTCTGAAGGATGAAAACAAAAACCCTGTTTTAAAGAAATGCTGGTTAAGTTCCTAGCGAACAAAGACTTTCCAGAAATCACCAGAAGCCACTCCAACATTAAAATCATCACATTCCCATCGACCACCAACTGGTGTAAGCAGCCAGTGATACGCGTATAGTACAATAATAGGGTGTTGGTATAATCTATCTTGACCGCCACCAGCCCACCTACCATTTAACCACCCTTTGCAATCTCCTGCTATCTTCGAGTTGTCATTTTCCATTCTGACATACGAGACACACGAGGCGGGATTCACATCTTCTGACCGCTTAAGAACTGGACTACAGCTTCACCAGAGCTGTTCGCAGCCGTGGTGATGTGCAGCGTACGCCCCTGTTTTTTGCTGCAGTAGAATCTCAGTTGAGTGAAAGACATGTGCGTTCGCAGCTCATTCATGGCGTTTGTTGTGAGAACCATCCGGTCGCTGCTTATTGCACGGTATGAATTCTTCACTAGCAGCTGAGATGGAGGAATTGAGTTCTTCATCGTAACGTTGAAGATGAGAAGCCAGCCTCCTGAAATTTTGTCACGGCGTTTTAATCAATTTGAGGTTAGGAAGTGAAACGGAGCACCAAGATAGGCAAAGAGTGTCATTAAAGAAAAATGTCACCATGAAAGCATAGTCCTACATTCTCTTGATTTTTGTGTGATAATTGGGACAACAAATCCTTTGCCTGAAACAATGTCGATCACAAACAATTGCTGCAGGCCGGGTTTATTGTATTGTGCATTTAAACTAAGTTGACTTAGTTGGCTCAAGTTAGCTTAGTCAAAATTTCAATTTAGCGTATAACCGCTTTGTGTTACGCTGCGTTGCACCTCTCAGGCCACTTGAGACCTTAAGTTAGATCCTGATTTGCACAAACTCTACTCAAACGATCGTAACTCTGGGGACATTTGCTGAAAAGCTCTCAAACTTGGCACCCAACTCAAAGCGAATTTATGATGATCCTTAGCATGTAAAAGAATGACACCTAAAAAGATTTAATTCCATTTAATTTTATATTCCCCATTTCACCCTGAAAATTTTAACCGTTATTAAGCCTTTACTTGTTACGTGAACCCAAATGATTGACACTTGAAGTCAAAACTGAGTTAGGGTCATCAGTTTTGCCACAGTTGCCAAGTTTGAGAGTTTTCCGGCAAATTTTCGCAGATTATGACTTTTAATTTGGGCAAATTTAATGCAAATTAGGCCCAAACCATGCCTAAAGTGGCCTGAGCTGACGGAGAATAAACCTTTTGACCGAATCAAAAATTAATCAAAGAATACAAACAGCCTATGAAGCTTTTGAATATTTTATGTAACCATGATTTTAGAGGTTTGTAGAAATATTTCATTTGTAAAAAAGAGGACTTATACTTCTTCAAAGGTCATCCCAAGCCTCACCTCGGTCAGTTGTCATGTGACAGTACACTTTTAAAGGGTTTCCACTCTTCTCAGGGTCGATCCTGAGTACTCCCCGTCTCCTCGAGTCTCCAGAGTCCCGGATGTCCTTGTAGGAAAGAGCAGGCTGATGGGAATGCCATCCAGCCTAGTACCCAGGCGTTCTCTTCTCGCTCACACGACTTCGCGCGAAATTTCGTGTCGTCACCGAATGGCATACCGCGAGAACGCCTAGTGAATAATGCCAAATTCAAGATGGCGCCGTCTGATTGAAGGAGGGTCATCGAACTCTTCAAAATTTTGCTGTTAATACCTAGCGGGAATAGCATCTAGCGTTCTATCCTTGCATTTCGAAGCGTCTAGGCTTACCTACTTTCAAAGATGCCTCTTCAATTATTTTTCCGTTGATTTTTTGGCTTGGCAGCTGATTTTATCTGACCTGAGCAGAAGTGCTGCACGATATCGAATCATGACTCATACCATTTCAACATTTTAAACTACCGGGAATGGTTCATGTGTTTTCTGTGCTTTTCCATACGTATACATGACCATTAATCGAAGCATTTGGAACTCCATTTTCGGTTTCCAATTGTACAAGCAATGTTTTGTTTGGATGCAGGTATTGTTGTGGGGCTGTGTTTTGAGAGGAAGCAAGAAATAGAGTACAACGTGGGACCGCTAGTTTCTCGTGGCATTTGCTAGCGATTGAGCAGTGTCGTGAAAAGAAAGATAAAAAGATTTCTGTGGGAAACTACTTCAGCCGAGGTAAATTTTGTATTAAAGTTTTGTTCAAAATGACTGGACTTCTTAAGTACTTGTATCAATCCAGCTTAATTAAAATTGATATAAGCTTAAGCTTACTTATCAAAAGGGCTTTGTAGTTCACAGACAGGGAATTACTCTCATTAAAAAGGTTTATTTCTACGAGTTTTAGCCCAGTAAGGAACAAAATTAGTGAGCAAATGCAAGTAGCAGTTTCCCCCCAAAAATGTTTCAAATCTTCCATCAAACTTGTGTTCTGTAAATTTGGCTAATGATATATTAGGCACGAAATGCGGTTACACGGATTGACCTTTATCCTTCATTTACTAAAAAAATGTTATCTATGAGAATCTAGGACTTAGCACAATTGAGACAAATTTTTAGTGAATAATAACAAAAACAAAGCAGTTCTGTGGTCTGAAGTTAATGAGTTTGGATGGTCTTCAGAAAGACTGAGACTATCCACAGTGCTTAATTTGTTGTCTTTCAATGGGTTTAATGGCTGAGAAATAAGACATTCATTATTTTATTGGCATCTATCCCAGTGGGTTGGCCTCAAGGAATCCTGTGCATTTTGTTAAGATTTCATATGATTTCCCTTATCATTTCACTGATATATCAAAATTGCAATAGCTCTGATAAGAGCCCTTCATACAAAGTGAACAATGCCCACAGGATGTCCCATACATGGGTTATAAAGTGAGGGGAGTGGGAACACTTTTTGGATTTGGAATTTGTGATTGTGGCATTTTTGTAAATAAAAAAAAAATGCCAAGTATCTTTTGGAATACAATATAGTAAGTTTGGGTTTGCTGAGATAAACAAAAACTGGGCATCGTTTGGTTAAGAAATTATCATGGTACTTTTGAGCGTTTAGCACTGGCCCATAGGTATTTTTGGGAGTTTAGTTCTGCCCCCACTTTTTTTTTTTTGCAATTACCACCCAAAGGATGGTGTTGATGAGTGCTCAAAAACAATGTTGTCACTTTTGGGGAACAGCAGATAGCCACAAGAGTATGTTTTCATGCAGCCAAGGATCTGATTTTTGCCTTGTTGGAGTTGCTTATGTTGTCTGGCAAAAGTTTACAGAGGACAGGTTTGTAACTTAATTGTCTGGCTATGCAACGACTTTGAAATTGTAAGATGAAAACCTCTAAACACCAAACATAATACCTGAAAGCATGGCTTAAAGGAAATGAGCTCTTTAAGCCAAGGCAATAAATGCTGCAACATCTTTAAATAAACAATAAAATATAACCTTTGCTTTGTTTTATTCGGGTGTGATGGGAATCTCTTACAACTGGGATGTACTTCAGGTTTGAAAATGAAATTAAAACATAAACTGCAACCTCTAAAAAATTTGACGTTAAGGAATATACTAAACAAATCCCAAAGTAATAACCCAAGCATGCAAGTGACAGAAGCACTCCATAGCTAGCTGCGCTTGTTAGCACTATTGAACTCTAAAAACAGCGTCTTATCCTTATTGCGACCCAGTGATAAATAAAAACTCTTTAGTGTTTTTCTCCTTGTACTTAGTTCTTCTTGTTAGCAAATAAGAAACGGGTTCACTCCTTCGTACTAACCGTTAGTGTGTCGTAATTGGAACCAATTCAAACCTCAATAACTCCGGCTTTGTAATACGGTATTGATGTTCATGAAGTTAACCCCGGGTTAACCCTGGCTATAATAGCTTTTTGATTTTACTTATAGATTGTACTTTTACGCTTATTTCTTGTCGTTTTTTGTTGTAACATCTGATATGTGTTTTTATCTGATGAATTAAGACTTATTATTATAATTATCCTTGCTTTTGCAAGGATGCTGTTATCACTGTGTACGCGGGATTTCAAGAGGAAGCTATTAAAGAACATATCTGGAAATCATTTCCGTATTTCCTTCCTTTCTCGTAAGAATTAAAGTTTTAAAACGAGTAAGAAAGTTTCTTCAGTTGTACCATAAGCAGCATTTAAATCCCATTGTAAACCAGTAGAAACCCTGTCAACTTACTTTTCGATACATAGTCCGGCAATACGGTGAAATGATTGTGCGTTTTTTGATAAAAGCACCAAATTTGGCCCAGTCATAGCATTTGGCGTGCTGAAAAATATTAAATACAGGCCTACTTCGATTTCGCCAGTAAACAACGATTTTAGGGGGTGTTGATTTTACTTCACTTGGTCCGCCCACGAAGAACAGGTTTTTCTTACTTCAAGAGTATTATACTCGTTTAATTATTCACAAACATTTCATTTTATTGTAAGGATCGATTTTACAACTACAAATGAATGTTCCAGTAACATAAATGTGGCATACCCTTATCACGTGACTGATGACGTAACTTAGTAGTTTGATGAATGGATAAAAACTTTCCGTTGTCTTTGAAACAAAGTTAAGAATGGACCACACTAAACAGGTTTCTTAATACAGTCTTGTTGCATGAATACGTTTAACACTAAAACTATTTACCCAGTTTACGTTTAAGACTACTTACAACATTTAATCACGTGACCTATAGTCTAGTGTATATATATGGACCTTAATTACTTTGACTAGGTTATGAACCCATTTTGACGAGCAGAGAAAGAAAGACAAAAACAGTTATCGCTTGTCAATATCCAAAGATTAATCTCTCTTGCAATCTCCCTCACACTTGCAAAGGGCACTGTACACTGAAGCGCCGCTTTGATGCACTTGCATCGCCCACCGCATCCTTTGTCTGGATGGCAGCCGCGCCTAAGAAGTTCCTGGCCTCAGTTAATGTTGTCCACAGCGGTTCCCAGGTTTGAGGAGACGATTTATTCCAACCCCAGTCACTTGAAGAAGGCAGCAAAGAACTCGACTGAAGACATCTTTCGCAGCAATGCCCACCTTGATAGACAGCTCGTTTACTGTGTTAGACCAGCGCCGCTGAGGTAGGAAGGATGTTTTTTTAGGTATCGTCCCTTTTGTGTGAACATGGTTTTCAGCTGGTAGCATTTACATCTTTGTTGCACTAGTGCGGTCGTACATTAGTACCACGAACCGCTGGATAGTGGGCATGGCATTTGAAACTTCATCAGTCACTGGTGGAAAGCACTTCCTTTCCTTCATCTTGAATGGCAATTGTCTGCTTAGCTAGATACTTGAGAAGTTCTGTTTTGTTGTCGCCCATCCTCAGAAATGAGTTTTCAGTCACCTGGTAGTTTAACGCCAGGCTCAACGCCTGGCGTTTAAGGCCTGGTGTGATACATAGCTAAGGTGTCTTTGCGTCGCCTCACTGTGCAGTTGAATGTGATAAGCCGTGCAATGGTGGGTGTGGCCTGAGCTTCAATAACATTGCTCAGCTGGGTTTCCATACTCGGACCACCCATGATCATCTTCACTAAGGACAACAAAGACTGCGAAACTGACTTTTCTTTGCAACCAAATCATGGCAAGTAAATCTCTTCGTACTATACTAGCTGCTTTGGCAATAATCATGGCGTCATTGTCACAGTTCTTTTCCACAGCTTTCCTTATGGCAATTTCAATATTTTTATTTGCCATTAGCATTATGTTTCGGCCGTCCTTGAGCTCTTGTAGATAAGGACAGTGAATAAGGACAGTGAACCAAGATTCGTTCCTTCAGTCTTGTTGTATGAATTTGGCTCGAACTATCGACTCCCATTTGCTTTGATCGTGAAGCATACATGTTAGCTAAATCAGCCAACTTGAATACAGGCATCACACTGTCATTTCGGCTCTCCTCAATGAACGATACAAGCTCTGCTAGTGCTATGCCATGGTTCATTGCCTCATCAGTGGACTTAGGCTCAGACTTTTCTGCAATTTGAGCTCTTCTGTAGAGGGATGTGAGACATTGTTTGTGATATACAGCGTCATGGATTGCTACCATATCGCCGGCACTTAATTTAACAAGCAACAAGGAATCATTTGTCTATAATGCACATCGTCTCACATTCGCATCTAAGTTGACTGTTGAAGCTCTGTGAAGTTTTCCTGAGCTTTCTTCACAGAAAAAGCAACGGAACTGACTTTCATCGTCACCGGCTGAATGGTTACGTCGTGCAGACTTCTTTGATCCACGGACGTCTTCGCCTCCCTTTTCATCTTTTGTCAGCCCTTTGCAACTTTAGATTGCTGAATTTACCCCTGCATGCATGATTTGTGCCATTTCTCACTTTTCTCTTTCAAAACTTGTGATGGTCTTTCATCTTTGTCTAAACTAAGAATGTCTACTTTGAACGGGAGGTATCCTAATTCTTGAAATCGTCGAAGGTTGTTTCCAAGGCTTTTGTAACCGGCGCCCAAATCTTTTCGCTTTGAATCTGCTGGACACTGAAGTGGCTCTGAAGTGATAGCTTGGCACAGCACGCACTTATTCCAGTCCACAACTACTGCAGATTTCGTGTTGGCGAAACGAGCGATAGTTTTGTTTGCCTTGGAACTTATCACGGTTCGTGAAAATCGTTTAAATGCCCAACACGGAGCTAAGTTGCGCAAGCTATTTTTAACTTCTTTGCAGCTAAAAAATATTCCGTTTGTTTCACTTTACACTTTTAATGAAAAATGGTCATTTATTCAAACTTTTGGTAAGACCAAAAAATGACTGTACGTGTTCAGGCAAAAATTGTGGAGCGACTGGCAAGTCATTTTTAACTGCTGACATGTTTCCGTTGACAAATTATAAACTTTAAACCTGTATCCTATATTCTATTTTAATTTGTAGGGAGAATAAACTTTGACCCTGCATCCACTGAATAGAACAAAACTGAGCATTTCTAAATCTCAAGAACAATCCCTGCTAAGAACAAGCGCTGTATTTCCCTTCACAAAGATCCGGTTAAAATTAGTATTATGTCATTTATATCTGCTGTCACCTTGTCGAAGGTCATAAAACCGATTCTGGTTATTTACGGCCAATATTTAGTATTATAGAACCAGTAAACACACTTCAAGTAGCATCTTAGTGGTGTAAGCACTAAACCGTTCAGTTCAGAGTCTTGAAACAAAGTTCCATTTAACGCTTACTTTAATTGATTTTCCACAGGGGTAATCCGAACGCATTTGACAATTGAGACGATTATGATGAATATGGTTCGACTGAAAGGCAATAGGTCACAATACTTCTAAGAAACTAATTAACGATTTGAAAAACACTGAAGCGACAAAACTTACAAATATTCCTCTGATCCGGTGGAGTGAAGACAAATCAGAATAAAACGTGAATTAGACAGTACGTAGTAATAGAGAAATCCAAACACGCGGTGATTGGAAAACTGATCGCAGTCACATGATAAGCAAAGTAACGCAACGTCACGCGTGTAGACCGCGAGGTTGATAGAGCCGCACACGCGTGTGAACACGTGTAAATAATAAGAAAACAAAACGAGACGTTTGAATCTAACAAGTGGGGCGTCGATGTGATGTAAGATCCTCGCAGTTATTAACGCAACTTATGCAGTTGAAAAAAGCCAGAAAAAATCATTCATTCATTTCGCAGTTCAAACATATGAATTTCATATATTCATAATTTCATCTTCATCTTTCCCGGGTATATTACGAACCAATTTAATGACCAGCTCCCAGCTGGCTTGTTAGCTTAATTAGTTAGAGCGCTGCACCGGTATCGCAGAGGTCAGGGTTCGAATCCTGGCAAGTCTGATTTTTTCAGGCTTTCTTTTCGCAACTGCATAAGTTGCGTTAATAACTGCAAGGATCTTCTTTACATTTATTTTTTCATTCCGCAGTTCAAATATATGAATTTCATTTATTCATAATTTCAAAATGAGAATTATTCTAATCCACATGTCGTAATGACGATGGATAGCGAGACTTAAAGGAACTAACCACAAAGAATGCTCCCGTAATTTGTCATTAGTTGCTTATTTTGGCGCTTATATTAACACGCACTTGTAAGCGAGTCGTCCAAGTGGATCATCAATGGAAACAAAACAGAGTGTTCAGAATGCAGGGGAAACACACATCCAGAAGGCAGGGGAAACGCTCGCTGCATGCCATGATTTTGTAAGGACTTCAGCACATCTCTTTCAGATTTTAATGGCGATGTGTGGTTTGCACAGCAAGTTTCTATATGTATTTAAATATTTTTTCAGCATTCTTTTTAGAATTTGATCAATTGTTTACCTGAGAAGAAAGTGCGGGATCAATCTGAAAAATGGAGATTTAAAGACAATTAAAATTATTTTATATTTGAGGTAATTAATACAGAGTTACCAAAACAGTCTGAAGTGCTCTGGCGTTGCAGCGGACAACTCGGTAGTGTGTTAAAAATTTTCCCTTTAAATCTCCCCCTTTCTTCATAAAAATTCACCAAGATTCCTCCCTGTTAACAATGATTTTTTCCATCAGATGGCGTGCCTTGATGCAGCTCCTTTTAACTAATATCTAAAAACAAAGACGGGGAACATGTTGTTTAAAACCTACCAGCAATGACAAATTTTATGCCGTAAGTCAACCATCACCCATAGAATTCGAAAATAAACGCAACCTTTTTTTGAATACATAAATACTCAAATTTGAGCAGACGATGTCCTCCAAAACTCAAAACTCACTGACAGAATTAGGTTCTATTTATTATTATTGCCATTCATCAATATTTAGTGCTGTTTCTAACTAGTGACCGTGAGACTATAAACCAAGAGCACTCTGCGCAAATTTGCCACAGCATAAATAACAATTTCTTCTACGCCAACCAATCATTTGCTGACTCTGTCCATGGCTGGTAAGATTTTACCTGAAAGTTAATGTAGTGTAGCTGTTACTCGCTCTCCAAGACGATTAGAATGTAATTTTTCCACATAATATAACTGGACTGAAGAGCGTGCAGATGAAGAGTCAGTGAAGGAGGGATTACCATGCAGCTCGTGTTAACACACAACGAAATGCTTAGAACCAAAAGTTGAAGAATTCTGTAATAACTAGTATGGAGAATTGATGCATCAAATCTGCAACTAAAATTCCGCGTATGTCGCGGAAGATTGGCAGATTGGACTGAACGCTACCAAGTTTGTTTCATTAGTCATTGTGTTTTTATTTAAACTGACATTTAATGAAAAGACAGATATGTCAGTGGCCTTAACATGTTTCTTTCGATATGTTTTTCTTAACAGTACACTTAAAATATGACTGAAATAAACTCCCTGCCTTTTTCCGCATTTTTTCCTCAACCCGACTTGCTTTTATTGTCTAGAAGATCCTAATGTGGGAGAGGATGTGAAGAAACGTATTTCAAAACAATTAATAACGTAAGTCAGCTCTTTCAGTTATCCTTCTCCTAAATGGGTCGGCGTACATGTTCCTGAACGTATAACGAAAATAACACAAAATAAGCAATGTTTGAATAGTTGTAGCACACAACAGTTTCCTTTGAGACTTAAGCTGCTGATTTGGGACTGTTTGTAGGCTAATAATTATTCGTAGCCCTTGACAGTTGTCGTAAGTTTAACGATTCAGTTTGTAAGTCTTTTTGACCACAGGGCACCCAGGCTAGCAAAAGGGGAGAGGGGAGAGGATTTCCCTTTTTCCTGTTGAAATTCTAAAAAAAAAAACAGCTGGGTACAATCTCTCGCAATCAGTGCAGCTAAACTACCGAAATATATATAGCTTAGGCTTGATAACAATTGAATACAGTTAAAATGTAATGTGAAGTGTACTTACACCAGATAAAAACAACCCCAAAGGCTTGTTGGCCCAAACTCACAAATGAGCTGTCCCTTAGGCTGTATTACGAATTTGAAACGCTTTTATAATCCTACCATAACACAATTAACCGATCATAAATATATAATAAACGCTGAACAAAGTATTAGAACGCGAAGCATTAGAACGATCCGGCAAAATGCGGTAAACGCTGCGCGTATGTCTTCGCATTTGCCACGGTTTTCCTGCTGTTAATTAATGGAAAGTGGGGATAATCCAAAGCCTAAGTAGTGTTTTCTTCCCAGAAGGAGTGGTGGCGGTCGAAACAGAATGAAGCAAAAATCAAATTTTCAGATTTTTGGCAATTTTCAACGTCAAGTATCAATGCATATCAATGACAACGTTCCCAAGTAACCAAAACAAACTAATTAAGCTAAGTTCAGCGTCGATGTAAACCTAGAACTTAGCCGTGGTTACACGAAGCACCTTTTCTTAGGTAAATACCACGTTTCCGTGTAACCGATTTTACCTCAGGGAAATTTACCCAGGTCCATTTTCCAATAAAGTTACTGAGAACAATAGAAAACGCCCCAAGTAAAACCCTTTGTGGAGTGAAGGGTCGTTTGGTTTTCCCAGGTAAACCTACCCATGAAAAGCCAAGATTTGGACACCGCACGTGCAGTGCGTGATCAACTACATGACCTAATTTGCAAGCTGCGTCCAAGTGTCAAAGATTGAGGGTGGTTCCTTTTCGAGCAATGCTGTGAGCAATACCGCTACATCTCTTCCAATGTGTCAAATGCTACACTCGCTCAGTAAGACAAATATGATATTTTGTGCTCTTTTTCTCTCTCCTACGCTCAAAACATTATTTTGTTCCCTGTTGTTCTAAACTCGACTTACTTCCAGCATAAACATGTTCCTGTTGTATTACTCAGTGACTATTATATACTGCTAACAGAAGAAAATAGCACATACATATTTCTACCTGCCAAGAATGGTTTACAGACCGACTGCTAACATCAACTCGTGTCACGTGGCTCCGTCACGTGGACGCGAGCGTAAAAAACTAAATTCGGATTCTGCAATCCACCTGATATTTCCTGTTGGTGTTTTGGGAACATTTTGCAAACGAACCAAGGTGCTCAGTCGTATTTAAGAACGGGTATAAGCAGAAAATAGCTAAATTGCAAACCACGTGACGAAAACCATTTAATTGGACGTACAGCATGTGATAGCGGAGCCTGCAGGCAAAGCCCGCCAGCAGAGCTCCATTGCTAAGCAAATTTGGTAACCTATCGATCCGAAAAATTTTGGTTGTGACGTAATAGTCACGTGACCGTCCGTCCGTCCGTCCGTACGTACGTACGTACGTCCGTCCGCACAGACTCTGCGGGAGGGGGAGGGAAGTCCCAAGACAACCCGACGGGGAATAGAGAATGTCATCTTTTCTTGGCGAGAAATCGCGCGGTGCTTTTGGGCAACCGACGTTTTTCTTGGCGGGAAATCGCATGACCATCGTCGCTTTTGAAAAAGAGGTTTCTTTAAAGGCTTAAGCTTCTTTAGCAAAACGATTGTACGATAGAACTGAAGTACTTGACAAAAAAACACATCTAATATCTATAAATGGAAAGAAAAGGTTCAAAAGAATGCTGGTAAAAGGCGAAACTGTTCACGTTACAAAAGCTGCCTTCAAAGGACTTCATCGCTTTGTTTTCTTCACGGCGGAGAGCTTGCCTTGTTCTGAAACATAACCGAGTAAGTGAAGTTTTTAAAGGGTCTAAGGTACATGATTTTGAGTATTACTGACAAAGAAATTACCTTTTGAAATGGGAATTTAATTTATGTCATTAGAAATGTGTCATTTACTTTTGACTTTAAAAAAATATTAGAAAACGCGCTCAGATTTGTGACAGATGTAGTCTTAAATATTTTGCCATGCTCAGCCGATTTCACTCGCGTGGACCGATCCACGATTTTGGAAGTGTAACGCGAATTGCATTTAAGTAATATATAGATTTAGCCAAGCCTAAAAGCGGAGCCGCGAGGGAATAAACTGGTGTTCGTTTCTCAAAAATAGTCCCGAAACTTTTCGGTCTGAAATATATTTCGGAGCTTTTTTTGGCTCGTTCGCTTTCAAAAAGTGTTTCTCAAAAAGCCTGAAAGTGTTCCGAGTTGTCCTCCAATACATTTGGGGATCTGTTCTGTAAAACCAAGCTCGAAAGGTCATTCTAGAGGCTGAGCTCATCGATGTCGCTTCCATCAAATATTCTCTTGTCCGAAACTGACAGTGAGTTCTATGAGAGATTAGCCGCTCACCGCTTACTTTCCCCCGACAAAATACACATAAATTTTAAAAACTATTCCAAATAAGTTGATCGCTATGTCGATTCGTGTCCATCGGAAATATTTATTATCACGAACACCGCTGTCCACGTTTTGACAGGACCGCTTTGCAAGTTGTGAGAACACAGTTTCTCGGTCCCAGGCCTCGCTTCTATCCCCTCCCCCCTCCCCCTGGTCATGTGATTTCCCGCCAAGAAAAACGCGGGTTGCCCAATAGCACCGCACGATTTCCCGCCAAGAAAAGATGGCATTCTCTACCCCCGTCGGGTTGACTTGGCACTCCCCTCCCCCTCCCAGAGTCTTGCGGACGGACGGACGTACGGATGTACGGACGTACGGACGGACGGTCACGTGACTATTACGTCACAACCAAAATTTCTCGGCTTGATAGGTTACCAAATTTCCTTAGCAATGGAGCTCCGCTGGCGGGCTTTGCCAGCAGGCTCCGGTATAAGCTTACGGGTTTTCGAATAAACTTTTTTCAAAAATGATTTCTCTGTCCATTATTTTGTGTTTGTTTTTTCATAACAGTAGGTCTAAGCACAGTCGCAAGATAACTAGCTGCACAAGCATCACTTCAGTGAGATTGCGACTAATAATTGCTTTCAATTTTCACTTTCGGGTACATCTCTTTGTGCAATTGTCGATTTTCTTGTCCTAAAAGTTTTCAATAGCAATAACCTTTTAAGCGAAGCAGTTGTCGGTTTAAAGCTATTTTATCCCAAAAGCTTCCGAAAACAGTTTTGTGCGTTCCTCAAAGCGGGTAACTTTATATAGGCTTACTTCGCATCCGCAAAACTTATGCCGGCATAATTTAAAGCGTGTTTGGTGTTTGTTTGTTTTGAATCTTGATGGTCTCTACTGAGTTAGAGAACGAAATATAACAGTTATTTAAAAAACTGTAAGCGAAGCAGTTGTCTGTTTAAACCTATTATATCCGAAAAGCTTCCAGAAACAATTCTGTGCATTTCTAAAAAGCGCTCAAATTTCAAACAATTTGCAGCCGCAAAACTTATGCCATAGAGTTAAGCATGTGTAGTGTTTGTTTGTTTTCGATCTCGATGGTCTCAAGTTAGAGAACCAAATATAAGGGTTACTTAAGTAACTATAAGCGAAGCATTTTTAAGTTTAAAGCTATTTTATCCGGTAAGTAATGAGTGTTCTTCAAAGCGCTCGAATTTTTTCTTGGCTGCTATAAAAGCCTACGCGACATTTCTTCGATAAGTTTATTACAAGTGCTTAGAAGCTCCCAAAATCCTTTCTTTCGGATAATCCCAGCAAAATGCCGGTGAAATGCCTGTATAAAGTTTTGACCAGACTATTAGTGGCAGTTCATGTTATTTGTTAGCATCCGAACGCGATGAAGATAACCCATTTAAATTTTACAATGAAAAATATTGTTTTCCTGCTCTGGAAACATGATTTTAAAAAATAATAAAATATTTCCTGACTCAGAGCGCAATAAAAATTTATAAACTGTTAAAGTGGAATATTTCGTCCGGACCAACTGAACTTCATCAGCCACGGTAGAAATGTGAATATTAAGAAGGGTTATAGCACTTCATAAGGGTCTCAAGGGACCTAAAATAGTGTTATAGATGTTGGCTAATTCGAGGCCATTGTCTCTATTCAAAGAGGGCTTTCGTAACCGGATCTCAATTGCTTCCCTTATGCGGCGTTTAAACGTGTTGCTTTCCGTGGCGAGAACTTTTGTTTTGCTGGAATCCACCGAATGTCCCGTGAGCTGGCAATGTTCGTGAATGGCTGATGAATCCCTTGAAAGATGTTCCTTAATTCTGGTTTCAAGCACGCGAGAAGTTGCTCGTTGCATTGATCACAATGAATGTGATAAACAGGGTCTGGAAGGGTATTCGCGGGATCCGGGATTTGGCCAAAATACGGTGCGGGACTCGGGAAAACGCAAAATATTTTGACGGGATTCGGGATTTGACTGCTACCAGGGAAGCGGGATTCGCCAAAATTTGGGCACGGGATGCGAGATTTTTCGCTTATCTGTCGGGAATTCGGGAAATTGCCACGACCTAAGTAAACGTTGTAGCGGCAAATCTTTATCAACCAGGCGAGCGTAAAATATCAATTGAAAGGGCCAATCTACATCTTAATTTTATTAGCTTTTGCAGTAATTAGTCCTTTTTTAATGTATTTTTGGGAAAGAAAAAGCGGGATTCGGGATAGCGATGAAAAACGTGCGGGATGCAGGATTCTCGTGAAAAAGGAGCGGGAATACGGGATCAGGATCCCCCCTTCCAGACCCTGGATAAACTGTGCCACACTTCTTTAGGTTTTCAGTTTTGTCTTTAACCTGTTCCACTTGCGATCTGAGAGAATTGACAGGCTTGTGGACGATTGTGACCTTGTGTGATTTAAATGCTTTTTGCAGGCGTTCCGAAATGCCTTTGATGTATGGTACCGAGGCGTATACTCATGTATACTCTCTTCTCTTTGCGGGATTCTTCGGACTCTCTCGTGACGGATTCAGTGTTTGGTATTCTTAGCATCCAATCTGGATAATTGTTAGTTTTCAAAGCTTGCTTAACATGCTGAATTTCATGTACTCTGTCATCTTCTTCAGAAACCAAGGTCTTAGCTCGAAGTAGCAGAGTGTTAACCACAGCTCTTTTATGTTGTAGGTGGTGGTTAGAGTGGAAATTCAGGTACTGATCCGTATGGGTCGGTTTCCGGTACACTGTGACATTTAAATTTTGTTGTTGTAAATGAGCGCCGTTTGAAGTTCATTCAAGCGAACAGCCAATAATCCAAGGAGATTTGACAAGCCTTGACAGTTAACTGACAGGATATGGAAACATTGCAAAAAGCAAGCAAGACGGCTAGTGAGTAAAATATGTGTTCAGTTTGATGCCCGAAAAAAAACTCCTTTTAATTTGTTGTACAATGTTGATCAAGGTGGCCAAACAAATTCAACATTGTTGTTCACACCAGATATCAAAGAAATGTTGAATCAACATTGTTCAACTTGTCGCCAAATAAATTCAACATGTTGCATTCAACAATGTTCTTGAAATGTTGAAGCTGTTTCTCCAATGCTTTACAGATGCAGTTGTCAACAAATCAACAAAATGACGAGAAACACTTTTCGGAAGCGAACGAGCCAAAAAAAGCCCCGAAATATATTTCAGACCGAAAAGTTTCGCGACTATTTTTTGAGAAACGAACACCAAGTTATTCCTTGGCGGCTCCGCTTTTAGGCTTGGCTAAATCTATATATTATATACGTCAATGCTACGTGTGCTGGCTAAAGAAGTCAAACTGAAATATGTCTGAAGAATGAACTCGAAGGTCTGTTTACAAGAAATACTCACTAAGTTATTAGCGAACAAAGCCTTTCCAGAAATCACCGGCAGACACTACAGTTGAGAAATCATCGCAGCAAAAAAAAAAGCCTGAATAAAACAACCAATGATATTTGAAGCTTACAAAGCAGCGTAAAAAGCAGGATCGATGTATTATCTATCTTCTTTTAGGTCATGGCCCGATTTTCCAGCATAATACACACGGTTCCCCCTTTCACACCCCTCACAAACTTCAACTGATCTAGAGTTGTCATTTTCTTATCTGGAGCGCTGTCCATTTGTACGGAAACAAATCGCATATTCACGCAATCACCGTCACTCAATTGATCAAGGAGCATGGCACTAGTATGAAGACACAATTCTGGTAAAACCGAGAAAAGAGGAATACCTCTTAAGTATGTCCTTTTTTTTCGGAAAAATTCCAGTGAAAAGGACCGTCACATACATCGCAACCGGTTTTCCACACAAAAGAAAGCGCCCCTGATAAACTGCCGGTCAGTCGGCTGACCACTGAAGTGCTGGACTAAAACTCTATACCGAGCTACTAGCAATGGGAACGATGTGGAACGTACGTCCCTGTTGTTTACTGCAGTAGAATCTCATTTGAGTGAAATAATTTTCTATCCATGAAAAATATATAATTTACATTGTCAAGGCCAAAGCTTAATAAACTTTATCCATTTCAAGCATAATTAAGAACTTCAAGAAGTTTCATGTTGTCGTATTGCAATGCACTTTTTTCAGTGCTAAGACAAGGGGGGGCGGGTAGGGGGGGCTGGAGGCAGGCGGATGCAGATTATTTAAACTATCTTAGTGGGAATTTGGTTGTCCAATTTACGTATTGAACAATGCTGGCCTGAAAAAGGGAGAGAAGGACAAGCTCTGACCTGATTTGGCAGATATTGTACGTTCTGAGGTACGTAATTCGGTAATTCGGAGAAAGAAATCTCTCATGAACGTCAAATGACCTGCGTCTGCCCGGCTCCTACCTTTAATTTCGGCTTAACATTGACGAAAAACCATTCAACATATAGCATGCAATTGCTGCAATTAAGGGTTGACTGAGTCTCCTAACAGGGAAAAATCTCTGTAGCATGAAAACAAAAGCTCTGTTTGCAAGAAATGCTGACTAAGTTCTCACCGAACAAAGACTTTCCAGAAATCACCAGAAGACACTCCAACGAAAAAATCATCGCATTCATATCGGCCATTAACTGGGGAAAGCCACCAGTGATACTTGTATGATACAGAAATAGGTTGCTAGTATAATCTGTCTTGACCACGCCCAGCCCACTCACTATATACCCACTTTCTACAATCTCCTGCTAACCTCGAGTTGTCATTTTCCATTTTGATAAACGAACCACACGAGGCGGGTTTCACATAGGTCTGTTCGCTGAAGAACTGAACTACAGCTTTACCAGAGCTGTTAGCAGCCGTGCTGATGTGGAACGTACTCCCCTTTTGTTTGCTGCAGTAGAATCTCAGTTGAGTGAAAGACATTTGCGTTCGCAGCTCATTCATGGCGTTTGTTGTGAGAACCATCTGGTCGCTGCTTATTCCACGGTAGGAGGTCTTCAAGGGCAACTGAGAGGGAAGAATTGAGCTCTTCATTGTAACGTTGAAAATAAGAAGCCAACCTCCCGAAATTTTAGCACGCTGTTTAATTAATTTGAGGTTATGTACGGGTTTATACTCTTCTCTTTGACTTAAACTAAGTTGACTTAGCTGACGTAAGTTAGCTTAGTTAAAATTTTAATTTAGCAAATACTCCTTTGTGTTACGCTACGTTGCAACTGATCGATGGAGAATAAACCTTTTGCCTGGATCGAAAATTAGATAAACAATACAAAAACAGCATAAATAACTTTTGAATATTGTATGTAACCACGATTTTTGATTTTCGTGGAAATATCTGATCTGTATAAAAGAGGACTTATACTTCTTCAAAGAACATCCCAAGCCTCACCTCCGTCAGTTGTCATGTCGCAGTACACTTTCAAAGGGTCTCCACTCTTCTCAGGGTCGATCCAGTACTCCCCGTCTCCTCTTGAGGCTCCAGAGTCCCGGATGTCCTTGAAGGAAAGAGCAGGCTGACGGGAATGCCATCCTAATTTCATTGGTTGGCTCTTTCCCGAGTAGGAGCTCTCTCCTCTATAACATTTTAATTAATAAATAAATTAATTAGTTAATTAATTTACTTAGTTATTTATTTATTCATTTATTCATTAGCTACGTCCTGTGACCGAATCATGCTTAACATCAAACAATAAGACCAGCTCTGCTAAATAAAAGAAACATAACTATTTATCCAGACGATGCGAATGCACCAGATGAGGTTTTGGACACATCCTTCCATTGGCAGTGCACCTTTCCGTACGGAAACCCAATCACTAAAGAAAAAGCTTTCTTCAGAACACTTAGCAATGACTGGAAAAGTAAAACAAGACGAACGCCGCAGACCCTCGCCAAAACGAGATGACCTTAAGTCGAAAATATGAAACGTGAAAGTTTCTTTTAAGTCAAAGCTCTACGGTTTTCAGTCACCACGAAACTCCCAATGCATATAACGCACCAAACTTGTGCAAGGGGCAAAATAAACATTTTACGAGTTTGTGGGCTTTTTGATGATCCCTTTTACTCCGAAAGTAGCTCAAACCTTCTCGATAAAATTCTACTTCAAAAGGGGTGGTTCATGGATGTGGTCTGATGAACCGGGTCCACAGGGGTGGTCTTGGCAAGGACCTGCAGGGGACCATGTTTTGCTTACGTCAACTGGAAATAAACGCTTCCTATATTGACAATACATACAAATTTTAGCAAAATAAGTCATACCAAAACTGTAAAACTCACTGGCAGAATTAGGTTCTATTTCTTCTTGTTATTATTCATCAATATTTATTCCTGTTGCTAACTAATAATCGTAAGACTATAAACGAGGAGCGCTCTCTGTAAATTTCCCATAATTTTTTTTCTTTTACGCCAACTAATAATTTGCTACCTCCCTTTGCTTGTCAAATTTTCCCCGCAAGTTATCTATGGTGTAGCGGTTACTCTTTCTCCAAGACGATCAGAACGTGATTTGTCCACGTAATATAAATGGACTAAAAAACATAAACTGTGAAACGATTGAAGGAAGCATCACCATGAATTTTGTTTAAATACAGAACCAAGATTCTCAGAGCCAAACTTTGAAGAATTCTTTGATAACTACAATGGAGAATTGATGTATCAAATTTGCAACTCAAATTCATCACGGGATCCGCGTATGCCACGATTTTCGTTTAGTGAAAGTGAATGTCTATGAATTCATCACATAGGTGAATCTGCAGAAGAAAGATTTCCTCGCAGTGGTTTTGGTGACTTTAGCACCTGCAGAGATGGCCTGAGCGAAAACAATTCAGGTGAAAAAGGTAACAACGTTTCGGCACTGAAATGAGCTATCGAGCCAATTGCATACGAGCCGGTCATTTGTACTGTAGATGGTGAAAAAGTGGACGTAGATATATCGGAAAGACTATCATATGTGTGAGCTGGATTGCATTAGGGAAGATTTGAGCGTAAGAGGCATGCTATAACTCAATAATCTTACTAACTTAAGTTGCTTGCAGGGAAGGCGTGAAAAAACTGTGTTTAATAGGAACTCGAACGTTAACGATTGTCTGTTTTATTCGCTTTTATTTTGAGTATGTCATTTCCGTTTAGTTGTTTTGGTTTGTTTGTTTGTTTGTTTGTTTGTTTTTTTTGTTTTCTGTGGGTGTTTTACTTTGGGTTTGTTTTCTTTTTCATTTTGGTTTAAATTGGTTTCTTTGTTTGTCTGTTTGTTGATTTAATTTTTTTGCTTTGAATAAAGACACAGGGCCGGTTGTGGGAACAGGGTGGTACACTTTATAAATTTCAAGGGGCATTACCCTCCCTGCCTCCCCGCCTTCCCTCCACCCCTCCCTCCCTCATTTCCCTCTTTCTGTCTCATCCCTGCAGTAACCCAAATCAGTGAAAACAAAAGAGTCATTAACACTAGCAGAATAGCCTTTAATATCGGTTACAAATTTGTTACAAACTGTATTATAACAAGTAGACTGCTAGGAGACCCTTTCTGGACAGTTGAGAGGGCGCACGAAATAGCCGAGCAAGAAAGCCGAAACCTGGAGTGAACGTGCGAAGGGGGAGCCAGTCTCTTCTCGTTTTTTTCTTCTCGCTCCAATCTCACCGCGCTGTTAATAGCTCGAGCTCTCAGCTATTTCGCGCGCCCTCTCAACTATCCAGAAAGGAACTGTTAGCAGTCTATATAACAAGATAACTACTTTGGCCTTTTCCAAAAAAGGGGAGAAGTACTTTACGAGTTAGAATAGTAGTTTTTTTTAATTATGTGGAATGTACGTCCTTGTTGTTTACTGCAGTAGAATCTCATCTGAGTGAAACAATTTTCTACTATGAAAAATTTTCATTATCGAGGCCAATGTTTAATGAACTTTATTCAGTTCAAGCATGATTAAAACTTTAAGGAGTTTTTTTTCTAAAATCTACTTTCATGTTGTTGTAATATAATGTTACTGCAATGTATTTTTTCAGTGTTAAGCCAAAGCGGGCGGATGCAGAGTATTTAATAATAATAATAATAATGATAATAATAATAATAATAATGGTTTATTAACGAAATCCACAGGGTGGCTCTTCCTTCGTTAAAACTACACACTATTTACACTAAACAAATTGTGATATAAAAGTATTTAAAAACACGACTAAGGAAAACAAAAAATATATATATTAAAAAAAAAAGTTATATAAATATATTACGTGTACCTACTAGTTATGAACGTTCATCTAGTTCTGAGTGTCCTTTAAAGTGGCAAAGTGTCTTTTAAGCAATCTATTTCAATATCATGTTCACAACTACACCTTTGGGAACTAGATTGTCAAATAATTTACCCATGTGTTCAACAATGAATGCTTGAAAGGGAAAAAAGGACAAGATTTGACCTCATTTGACAGATATTGTTGGTTCTGAGGTAAGTAATTCGTAATTCGGAGAAACTGAGAAAACTCTCATAAAAGTGAAATGGTCTGAGTCTTCCCGCTCCTGCCTTTCTGACTTAACATTGACAAAAACCATTTAAGACATAGCATGAGACAAAAAACTCTCTAGGATGTAAACAGAAACTCGGTTTGCAAGAAATGCTGACTAAGTTCCTAACGAACAAAGACTTTCCAGAAATCACCAGAAGACACTCCAACTCCATAATCATCGCAATCATATCGGCCATCAGCTAGCGGAGTAAGCCGCCAGTGATACGCGCCATATACAACAATAGGTTGCTGGTATAAATCATTCCCACCCCACTTACTATCAAACCACATTCTACAATCTCCTGCTAACTTCGAGTTGTCATTTTCCATTGTGACAAACGAGCCGCACGAGGCAGGCTGGACATCCGTCTGACCGCTGAAGTACTGGACTACAGCTTCACCAGAGCTGTTAGCAGCCGTGGTCACGTGGAAAGTACGTCCCTGTTTTTTGCTGCAGTAGAATCTCAGTTGAGTGAAAAACATTTGCGTTCGCAGCTCATTCATGGCGTTTGTTGTGAGAACCATCTGGTCGCTGCTTATTCCACGGTAGGAGGTCTTCAAGGGCAACCGAGAGGGACGAATTGAGCTCTTCATCGTAACGTTGAAGATAAGAAGCCAGCCTCCTGAAATTTTAGCGCGCCGTTTAATTTTGAGGTTATGTAACAAAAAAGAAAACCAAGATAAGCAAAGAGTGTCATTCAAGAACAAAAATGTCACTATGAAAGCATAGTCCCGCATTCTCTTGATTTCTGCGGCCTTGTTTGATAGTACCATGAATACCTGAAACTATGTCGATCATAAACAATTATAGAATGATATTAAGATTTGCAGCAGGCCGGGTTTATACTCTTGTCTTTGACTTAAACTAAATTGACCTAGCTGACGTAAGTTAGCTTAGCTAAAATTTTAATTTAGCAAATACTGCTTTGTGTGACGCTACGTTGCAACTGATCGATGGAGAATAAGCCTTTTGCCTGGATCGAGAATTAAACAAACAATACAAAAACAGCATAAATTACTTTTGAATATTTTATGTAACCATGATTTTTGATTTTCGTGGAAATGTCTGATTTGTATAAAAAGAGGACTTATACTTCTTCAAAGAACATCCCAAGCCTCACCTCCGTCAGTTGTCATGTCGCAGTACACTTTCAAAGGGTCTCCACTCTTCTCAGGGTCGATCCAGTACTCCCCGTCTCCTCTTGAGTCTCCAGAGTCCCGGATGTCTTTGCAGGAATCAGCAGGCTGACGGGAATTCAAGCCTCGCTTCGCTGTAGCAGAAAATACTGACTTAGGTCTCCACAGGTGAGGAAATATTGTTTACTCCTTTATTTGTTCATTTACTTATTTATTTATTTATTTATTTATTTATTTTTTCATTCATTTATTGATTGATTGATTGATTTGTTTATTTATTCATTATCTACGCTCTCTACCGAATCATGCCTAACAGTAAACGAGAAGACCAGCTCTGCCAAATGAAAGAAACAGAACCTCTGATCCAAAAGGTGTGAATGCACCAGTTTAGTTTTTATGGGTCAGTAAGTTATGATCGTCCGGGTGAGTTTAGTCCTGAGAAGAACTGTTGTGATGCCATTGACTGACGCTTCGACAACCTGAGCGGAAGTAATCATGACTTCCGCTCAAAAAGCTTTCTTCCTCCTTTAGAAATGATTGGGAATGATATCAGAATTTTTTCATCACGTCAAACTTCATGCTCAGCTTGCTTGCCTGCTGAAGGCATAAAAGGATGTCAAGCAACCGAATATTAAATGACGATCGTGCAATATAAAAAAGAAAGAAAGAAAGAAAGAAAGAAAAAACCTTTACTCACGCGTTTGGCACCGTTTGCCCTTGTATCCCGGATGACAATGACCACTGTTGGCTTGTTTCTTTTTATCTTGCGAAAGATCAACGCAGGTGATCTGGTTTGTGAAGAGTTAAGCAAACCAAAGTATTGTTGTGTTAATAAACGCATGAATATGCGTAACGTAAACGCCTAAATTGAATCCAATTTTAACACCTTTCGGCTATAAATAGTTGTTAATAACTGCGAAGATCTTCTTTACATTTATTTCTTCATTCCGCAGTTCAACTATACGAATTTCATATATTCATAATTTCATCTTCATCTTTCCCGGGTATATTACGAACCAATTTAATGACCAGCTCCCAGTTGGCTTGTTAGCTCAATTGGTTAGAGCGCTGCACCGGTATCGCAGAGGTCAGGGTTCGAATCCTGGCAAGCCTGATTTTTTCAGGCTTTCTTTTCGCAACTGCATAAGTTGCGTTAATAACTGCGAAGATCTTCTTTACATTTAAGAATTGATTTCCTTGGCGATATTGTAAACTCTTCACTGGCTAGAACTCCAATCTTTCATAATTTCAGAGAGGGAATTTGTGTTCAACATTTTGAAGGTTAGCTGGGGCTCTAGATGGAGTTGTCAACTCTCGTTAAGGCTACTTTTAAAACAGTTTGAATTTCGGCCATACTAAGTGATTATAGTAAACCCACCCAGCCAAAACTCAGCTGGAATAAACTGACAGCTGCAGTTCCCATTTCTGAACTATCGGCCAAATGGATGGCAATATAGGCCTTCGGACATTATTCTGGAGTAATTTTAAAAAAAGTGTGAGCAAAGTGTTTAGAAAAAAAATTTGGAATAATAGGTACAGTTTTTGTTCATTTTGGGAAAAGTAGCTAAAGTTTGAAGCTCTAATAAATGCTACCGTGGTTATTATAGTTACTACGTTGAGTAATTTATTAAATGTAAAAAAAAATGTAAATTAAGCCGAACATACAAAAAAAGGAAAGAAACGAAGACCAGGCTAGAAATACTTTTTTTCCAACTTGTCTCTTCTGTGGTTTTTGTTGAACCACCAAATGTTAAGTGAAGAAAGACAACTTCTTTTACACTGGTTTGCCAACTTTGCAACACCCAGCATTAATTTACCGCCTATAAATGCCTAAAAAATTGTATTTTTAGTAAAATGGCGTCCACTTTAAAATGGCACACAATTCAAGATCGCGCTCTCCAGTCTTCTTTTCTCCTTTTCATCGTTTAAGCTTTCCAGAGATAAGAAACAGTCTCTCTTGTAAAAGTACTTCAACTGACCTTGACTGAGCCATAGTAGTTAGATCCTTTCTTCTTTTTGAAGTCGCCTGGTTTCATCTGCCGAGTTTTGTTGTTTAGTTCGCAAACGCGTTTTGTGTTATGATCAGCCCAGGGATGAACATTAAATGACTTGCAAGTTTGGTTTCCAATGCATTTCATCTGACATTCAAAATTGTCAGCAACAACTACCTTCTTCATTATGTGACCCACTAAAGTATGGTCTGAAACGGCAGCAAAATGAAACTTCTGTTAGCAGGAACACAGTAAGTGTACGGAGAGGAAAGAAAACCGGTTTCAACGAAATGTTTTTACATCTAAATATCAATTCCTATAACTTCAATTTTTGCCAGTTAACGAAATAAATTTCAAGTATGATCAACGGTATGATAAAACAGTGCGAAGTTTGAAGTTGCATTTTCAAAAAAAAACGAAAAATGCTTCAAGAAGGAAAATAAATTTTCGTTCCCGTGCTGCAGGTGTTTACTTACCGACTAGAATTTCAAAAACACTTCCGCAGTCTGTGTTCGCCATCACAAATGCAACTCCCAGCAGAACGTTGAGGGTCACAAAAGCCAACCGAGACAGCCACATACCGGCGGCCATCGACAAAATGATTAGCCAGTTCCGTTTCCTAACAGTATCTGACACTAAAAATAACCGCTCTTAAAAACGTTTTGTCCGCTGCGCCTCCCAGTGATAATAAAGTGCTTACTCTAAAATTTAGGGTTTTTTTGTTGTTTTTTTTCTTCGTGTATTTTAAATTCACCAAGTGTGTCGTAATAGGACTGATTTAAACCTAATAACTCTTTGCAATATTGACGTACAAAATGTTAACCTGTCTCTAACAGCATTCGTTAATTACATCGTACGTGTTCCACTGACTTGTTTATTCTTTTCGTTAAAAATTTCCCCTTTTTGTCATCAAGGTCATCCGAAATCTCAAATTTCAAGACAAATTTCGAAATGGCTGAAAAAACGCCAAAAAGTACGTCACACAGTACGTTGCTGTCAGACCCTCAATGAAGCTTTCCATTTGTTTTCCACTTCTGCTTAAATTATTAATGGTATGGGTGAAGACAGTTTGAAGACTTCACTGAGGCGTCACGCCCTTTAGTCCCTAGGTTAAAATATATTTAAATATTCTCGTGGACCTTTATAACTATGAGAGAGTTCATACTGCAAGCCTTGTGCAAATTGGGTACATGTATGTATATTTTTTCAGGTTTTACCGCCTTTTCGTTTATTCGCGTTACAGGCCCCCCTCCCTCCCCCCACTTCCCCCACCCCCACCCCCCAAAAAAACGAAAAACAAGCGACGAAGTATTCTGTTTGATAATGAACATTTTAGCTCCCTTTCCTTTTTCGCCTCCTTTTTGTCTTTGGATGTTTTGGAGTGAGAGCACACGTCGAGAATTTACTAGTATGTTATGCCGGCGAAGCGAGAACAATAGCGAATAATAGTTGACGCAAATTAAAGAAGCTTAACGATAGAAAATAGAATATAAAATAGGGAATAATAAGAGGAATAAAAGGATGAAATGCCACATTACAATGTAACCGTCTTGACTTTTTGTCAGAATTTTTGCGAATCAAATCTTTTTTTGGTTTCGCCGGTACAAAAACAGTCTTGAAAAGAAGTACCGATTTTTGGGACCAAAACTAGTTTTATTTTTATTAATCCTACATTTGTGTTATGGAAAGAGAGTAATTTCTTAGAATTTCACCTGTTTCAGTTTATCTTCTGAGCGAAAAGAATGAAAATTCAGCCCAAATAAAGATGAAAAACCATCGCCCGGGACGAGAGAGAAAAAATGCTGTTTGGAATTATGTGGCTTGGCAAATTCTAGCAGTTTACGCCGTCTGTGCTGTTCACGATTCAACACAACCGAGGGCCCTACCAATTCTCCATGCACAAAACTGTATTTTTCATTTATGTCAGTAAATAAAACATAGCAAGTTCCGCTATAAACAAAATTTAGCAAGCTCCGTTCTAGAAAACAGTACAAACAGCCTGCACATTATTACTGAAAGTGATTGCAATATTTTCGCTACAACTTTTCTCGTATAAAGTTAGTTTGAAAGCTCAATATATATTAGTTAACACCTGTTGTTTTCGCCCTAATATTGCAAACTGAACGTTTAAAAAATGGATGATAAATTTTTCGTTCAGTTTGTGGACCTCTCACAAATAACTATAAAATGAATTTCTTTTTTTCCAAAAAACTAATTTTTGTATAGTATTTCTGACATTTTTTTCCAATGGCTTTCCCCGTAAGTGTGCTGTTAAACAGACAAACAAAAACCCACCTGAAATAAATAATAAAATAATAAATAATAAAATTGCTGTTTTCACCGTCACGTTAATATAGAAGTGGATTTTTAATTACATAACATACGCTTATGTGCACTCCTTTAATGTTTTGAATATTTTGGCGCAAAACGATAAAACTTCGCTGTGGCGAAAAATCCTCCCCCCCCCCCCAAAAAAAAAGATGTGAGACTAAACATTGGCAAACTCAATCAAGAATAGTCGTTTTTCTCTTTTTTCATTCATTATTTTTTCACCCTGTTTCTTACTAATCAGGTTCGTACCGTGTTTCAAAGAACCTCGATCTGTCAGGAAATTGCGGAACTACATCGGAGACAACATTTTCGTTACCGTATTTACTCGATTAAACGCCGCCCTCGATTAAACGCCGCAGATGTAAGCAAAATTACCAATAAACCCCGCACCCAATCAGAAGAATGCGGCGTTTATTGGAAGGTTATGAGAAAAAAAAACTAACAGGTACGGTACAACTCGGTAATCGTTGTACATATCACAAGCCAGACAATTACGATTCCATCTCACCAAAAACAGTGAGACATTGGAACTTTAAACATGTTACAAATGATTTTTCTTAATTGCTGTCATTGATTTATTAAGAAATATGATTTTGAAATAAACGCCGCCCTTGAATAAACGCCGTATCGGAAACGCTAAAAATTTAATAAACGCCGCGGCGTTCCAGAGCTGTTATGATTGGTTGTCCTGTGCAATTGCTGTTATCACATGATTTGTCTTAATCACGTGCTATGTACTTTCACTTCAGAATAAACTCTTGTTGAAGGCAGACGTGCAGCGGGGAGCGGGGGGGGGGGGGGGGGGGGGAGGAGGGAAGCAACTTCCCATACATTCTCTTAAATGAAATCCAAACGATGTTCTCACAACTTGCAAAGCAATCTGTAAGGTCCTAGTCAGCGGATACTGCGTGTGCGCAGATGTTGCATATTCCAACGGTAATCGGATGATGAAGGGAAAAATGATGGTGGCCAAAGGCGGCGGATTCGGTTTTGTCCTTTCGTTTAGGTAATTCACGAATTGATCGTATTTTACACCTTTATCGTGTTTAAGTGCTTTTTGCTTCTTTTGAAGACAACAGTTTACTCTCGGAGCTTTTTAGTCGCAAAGTAAAACAGTAGTGCTCTGATCAATAGAGTCTGTGCTGATCGACGTCGTAGAATTTTCTGAAGTTGGGTTAAATACTAGGATCGGGTCAAAGTACTGAACTGTGAAATGATCTTGTAACTCCACATAACTGGATTATTGATAATAAAAGTCGCATTTTGTGCGCTGGTGTAATTTCCACTTTTGTTTGAATTTATTTTCATCAATGTTTTTTGGCACATTTCCCGTTGCAATTTATTTAGACCATGCTTGATAATCCTATGACTGGAAAGCATGCAAACCTAGTACAGCCATAACTGTCTCATCTCGTGCAATCAATTCTTTAGAGATGGTTGCAAGGTTTTCTCAATCGTTGACATGTCAAACTGTTATTGGCACCAAAAGCTTACAGAAGAATCTTCATTTCGTTGCACTTTCAACTCACCTTTTGGCAGATACCGATTTAAAAGAATACCATTTCGGGGTGTTATGATTGGTTGTCCTGTGTAATTGCTGTTATCACATGATTTGTCTTAATCACGTGCTATGTAATTTCACTTCAGAATAAACTCTTGTTGAAGGCGGATGCGTATTTCTCTATCTCTGCAGGTCATAAAAAGAGCTTTCATCGGAAATTACGATTTCTCATTAATTCCCGGCCTCTATGGCTTGGCAATAGGAATTGACGCATAAATAAGAAAGTAGATGTAGATGTCACTGAATTCCTTGCATTGCACTGTTGTTGACAGGGGAGTACTCACTCAGCCTCGTCGCCTCTGGTGAGGCATAAGATGGCAACTAACTCCCGCTATCTATCCCAGCCTTTAGTCATCTTGCCAACTTCGCCCCATCTCTCTGAACTCTATTACGCAATGCGCAGGTAACTTTTACCAGGGACTACGCCAGCTCGTTCCCAGAGCCGTCCCCGTTACCCAGAACCAAAAAGGGCAACGCGGGCTCAGGCAACGATTTTCGACGCTTCTTTCCGACCAAACATTTTCCTATGTTAAAAAAAAATGTAAATCCACTCGCCTAAGAATGCAAATTTCGTCACCAACTGGAGTAAAGTTCCACCTTACGCTTTGAATTAATTAAAGCTGATTTATACCTTCTTCCAACGGGCTACGAATCGAGTTCCCGCGCTTTTATTAAACGGATAGTTTAAGCAAGTGGTACAGTAATACCCCCCTACCTCGTTGACCGGGCACAAAATTGAATAAAAATAGCTCCGCATTCACGCAGACATGGGGTGAGAGTCAACTTTCATAATGTTATGAACACAACTGACAGTGCGGATGCTACAAACCAAGTCACCTCTTCTGTGACTTCTATACTTCATCTGTTGCGTGATTAGTAACCTCATGAAGCAGTGTCAAAACAATCGATGGGCCTTATGCATGATATACGTCACTTGCCCAAAATTCACCGCCAAGCCCCGTTTTCACTAAATTATTCTCATCATCTTGCATATTGCGCGTGGGTATTCTTTTCATTTTTGCTGCTTTGGGATTTTGTTCGTGGTAAAATATAGATCGTTTCTACTCGTGGTCAGCAGCTATGCAGATTTCTTGGAACAAAAGGAAGTTTTTACATGAGAAAAGTTTTCTCAATCGCCACAGGATTTTCTTGGTACACCAATATGGCCGCTTTTTCATTGTTTCGGTATACCATATGGCCGCCGTGACGTCGTGAAAACGATCTGTACAAGTTTCTACTCTGAAAGCGAGCCTTGGTGGTGAAATTATCTAGTCTGACATGCATAAGTGCTATTCTTTTGCTTTTTATAAGGAATACGTGCGACTTCAAATAACGTCCTGATCTTGGCTTTCGATAATATCAACGACAAGTCTTGCGTTAGCAATGGCGGGTAGTATCACTGCGATTTGTTAGCTTTCATAGCATGTTCGAACTTGGCTGCATTTTTTTTTTTTTGAGAAAACGTGACCTTCATGTCTCCTGACTACTTTAGGTGCGCCATGCATGACGAATGTGGAAAACTACGTACCCGGACAAAATATATAAACTTAGAACGCAGGTGATAGCAATGGACTGAGCAGTACGTCTTCAAGAGCACGCACTTACCCCAAAAACCGCTACAATACTCAACCAACACAAGAGAAAAAAAAAGTCCCATTGATAGAGCACATGGACACAAGATCAGCTCGTGAAAACACCTTTTATTGTTTTAAGCTTTAAGTTTGATTTCTTTATTTCGAGAAACAAAACCACAATTCTAGATACATATTATATAGATAATATCTTTGCAAATACGTCTTAGTACACTCCCAATTTAAAGAAACACAAATTCGTCTCAGAGTCCCGTCAAAGGAGATCTAAATATGGTGCTATTCGGTTCGTCGGGACCAAATAAGGAATACGACTTCACTCCCGTGTCGGAGAGCTTTGTCTCGTCCTTGAGCTGAGACAGCAGATCCAAACCAGAAAAACTGGAATACGTGGTGAACTTGACTTGTCGATTATCCGGTTTATCCATGTCTTTGACTTTGGCGAATTCGGCCGGGTATGCTGTCGACTTCGTTTCGCTGGTTGTTTGGCTTTTCTCTGGGTTTTGATTCATAAAATGATTCTTTTTAAACGCTTGGCTGTTATATACGGGATTGTGCAGCTGGTTGAATGGTGGTTCAAGCTTAACTTTCGCGCAAACAATATCATTATTTAACCGAGTCTCTTTAGACCTTGCCTTTGATTCAGGTTTCCCAGGGTTCCATTTGGGCTCTACGTATTCCGGAACTTTCCACACTGACGGGGGTGGGCTCGGGGGCTCGCTCTCGCTGCCCTCCGATTGAGATCGTTGTCTGGCTAGGTAGTGCATTGTCAATAGTGGAGAACTAGGAGCTTTCACCGATGATTTTGTTGTAGATGAAGACTCGAGCTTTCTCGTGTTCTTCAAAGTGGGCGTTAATCTTGCTTTTCCTTGATCTACTTTTGGGAATATTGAGCTCTGTGTAGAAAAAAAGGAAGGTACATAATTAATATGAAATGACTGGTAAATATTAACAAAGCGCCTTTGTTTAACGAGGGTAACACTTAAACGCCCCAAGACTGACAAACCAGTGGCCTTTGGATTTCCAGGCCCCAGTTGTTTTAGATAACTTTCTCCACTGGATAAGCCGTAATCAAGCAGCCAGTAAAACATGTGGGAAAATCTCTACGTAGCCCAATGATTTATGAACAGAGCAAGAGTGTATTTATAATCAAGTGTGTGGCTTTGCAACAATTTCGCCAAATGTGTAAGTTGAAGTAAAATATTTGCTCGTTTAGTTCGCAACTTATCCACTGGGTAGAGTTATCCACTCTTTGAACAACTAGGGCCTGACCGACCGGAGAGCCCAAAGAAAAATTTAAAAGCGATTTGGCTCACGCGCATTTTCCCGCGCTTTTTGAGCTTAATTAAATGTTTGCCGACCACTTTCCTTTGCGCAGAGTTGATCACGTGGCACAGAAAAGCTCCTCTCCTGACTGGACATCGCTGAGCACGAAACGTTTCAAAAATACATGGATTTGTTTATTAAAAAAAAACTACATTTGTTTTTTAAAAAACTATATTTGGTCCACTAAGCTATTGAATGTCACTTGCACATTTACAGCTGGCAAAGCAGGTAGGTACAGCTTTGTTAAAACATGGTAAACTTAAGCTAAAGTATAAAGACAGCTTGTAACACTACAATCGACGGGTAAGTTTTTATTTTGACCAGAACAAACGCTCAGTCACTTTGTCATGTGAAAACCCTTACGGGCTGTTTACATGAAGGGAGGAAGATCCTAGGCGGATCATCCTAACGCCACTGTTTTCTTATTCAGTTAACATTAAAAATGTTGTACTTCGCCCTAGCGCACAATATGGCAGCGGAAATTTTTGCAAACGGAAATTTCTGGAAACCAAAATAAAAGTTGTTTTGCCCTCTAGGATATTCGTAGTACTAGGATATTCCTTCCTCCATGTAAACAGCCCCTTAAATCTGGGGTACCTTAGGACCGCCAACGGCCACAAAAACAATTCCAACAACGGTCAGGAAATAGACGAAACTATTTCTCTAATTGCTAGGAAAATACAATGCAAGATATAAACGAGAGACCAATAAAGACGCAATTTCATGGTGAATATTCTACTAATGAATTGCAGCGCTTTGTGTTTTCCATGTATAAGCCACATTTCGGTTTCAATTGCGAACCAACATCAGGCGTATAATAGTCGCATCTAAACGTACTTCCAGATATAGGTACATTAATTGTATGACTACTGAAATTATAAGTTGAATTATCAAAATCTGTAATATAAATCAAGAACTTTACCCATTTTTAACAGCCATGTCCTCCTCACTACTCTCCTTATATTTCTTATAGTGCGAGTTGGAAGAATTTACTTTAAGATCAAGACCATTTTATCTTTGCTTATTATTTTCTTTATTCTCATGACCTGTATGTTTGATCAAGGTGTGAAGTTGCACGGAGAAATTACTGTAGATGCTTGTCACTAGTAGCGCTTAAAGGGTCAAGTACACTGTATACGCTAGAGTCTCGTTATGCAAGGGGTTGGAATTTTAAACGATTACCTTATCTCCATGCTTTATATTTTCTCTCATTTCTTTCTGCCGTTGTTCTTTGTAAATCTTAAGTCGTTGTTCTTCTCTCTAGTTGGTTAAATGAAAATGACGATCTTAGGCACATTTTAAAAACCTTTATTCACCATGAATGACAAGCCAAAGCAGAATTAATCTAGGTAAAAAGCTGGTTTATCATGACATCCTTTAACGGCTAATTGATTCGAACACAGACAGTCGATGGTAAAGGAAGTCGCACACAAGCCAAAGGCTCAAACAAGCTGGAGCTTGACCCGGTTTCTGTAGCATGAAGCAACTGAGAGTATTGCTACTTCCCCCCCCCCCCCCTTGGATGGGATGCTGGTCCATCACAGAGTTACCCCCAGCAGTATGTCGCCGGTACCCATTCTATACACCTGGGTGGAGCGAGACAATGTGGGGTAAAGCTTCCTGTCTGAGCAAACAACATGATGGCAGGGACTGAGCCTTGAGCCACCGGCCTTCAGATCTGAAGTCCAACGCGCTAACCACTACACCACTGCGCCCCCAGACCGATGATGACTTGAACTATTACTCATATACATGTTTGTGTGGCTTGATTGGACTGTTATTTTACATTCTACACTTAAGTTTATCAAAAGAAAGAAGAAAAATATTCACAACACACAAACCAACCACAGAGGAATCAAACAGTTGTTTTTTACCTCAGATATTAATTTCACTTGATTGACAGTTGAGTTATAATTTGAGAAATAACGACACTTGCATACCTCCCTCTCTTCTTTTTCTTGCTCTTTTCTCTTTAATCTTTCTTCTTTTTTCTTCACTTTTCTTTCCTTCTTTTCTTCTTGCTTACGTTCCTACAAACAGTTCAAAATTGTCCTGATCAATGTTTGAATTCACTTTCCGGTGACTTTTAAGGACGGTGCCTCCTAATACAAAGATATTTTTGCAAAGGTTATGTCTATGGGGAAAAAGCAGATCTAAAGCAAGGGTAATTGGAATCCAAAAAGAAAAATATGGGTAACACACATTTTTCATAGATAATTAAGCAACCATAATGCCAAAAACGCTTTAAAATACAAAGAATGTATGGGAATTTCTTTCCAAATTTAAGCTCAATTATCTCTGAAAAATGCATGGTTATGCCCCATTTTCTTTTTGGGTTTTGGTGATAGCCTTTGCTAAGATCTGCTTTTTCCACATTTAGTCATAAGCCGTGCAAAAATACCTTTGTATTACTAAGCAAATTCCTGAATAAACTTGTCCACCCCAGAGAAGACCCGAGATGCGCAGTAACAAAAGGAGGCACCGTCCTTAATGTCGATAACCCAGGTAGCCAGGATTGCTGGGATTGCTTCTGTTAAATACTCAAGAAATCAACTTTGTGATTATAGGTTAAAGATGCCATCTAGGCTAGCCAGGACCACATCATAGCAACACCAGCATCCCAGCTTGCAGGGCTGACAGTTTTCCATGTAATCATATTTGCCATGACATCCCAACTATTAAACCGTGCCAACAATTTCTTGTAAATTTTGCTTCAGAAGAAAATGGCTCAGTATATAGTAAGTCAATTTATTAAATTTTTTCAGACAGAAAAGTTTACCAGACCATAGAGCTACAACAATTAGAAGACAATGCCACAAAATGATAATTACTAATACTATGCTTTCTCTCTGACACATGTAGCCATCTTTTCATAACAGCTTTTTAAAATTTAGCCGTAGCCAGGCTTGCTTGCATCATGAACATGTGCAGTACTGTGCAAATGTAAGTTGGCACTTTGATACTAGATGCTCATGAGAATGGAGTGTAAGGGAAGTGAGTTGAGATTTGCAGTAGATCATTCCCTCCAACTCAACTCCATTGTCTACACTCAATTCTCACGAGAGTCAATCGAAGCGGAACAGTCTCTATTATTTATAATTGATGCAAGCTTTGAGAAAACATTTCAATTCTTGAGGAGTAAACAGTCAACTTGGCAAACTGACCCAGCCGGGCCACCTTGGCTCATGCAATTTTCTCCTAAGGAGAAAAGTTCTGGAAAACTTCACATCGAGTCTTCTGTCGCATCTTCTCAAGAATGAAAGAGCTCTAGCCCTGGCATTTTGAGGGGGGGCTGGAGGCATAAAATTAAAATTATACCACTGTAAGTTTTGTGGGTTCTACTCTTGTGACTGTTTTTAAAAATGGCCTTCAATGAATAGGTTTTCCTCAATCTCTCTCCTGCAAACTTAACTTCACCTGACTGCATGCACATCAGTGTAATGTACATATAATAAAAGTCCCCTTTCATTTCAAAACAACACCACTTATTACAAGTCATAGTAAAACAATAATAAAGGAAGATAGGAGGATGAAGAGTGTGATAAAGAGAGAAGAGAGAAAACATGGAAATTATGTCAACCAAGACAAAAGAAGTGAAAAACACTACATTACGTTTGTGGAGGTAATAGTACCATACATGTTAACACAATTTCAAGGGGCATGATCACAAGGATTTCGCAGATTTCTGGTCAGAACTGTGCTAAAAATTATCGGTTGCTAATTTTATCCATGCCCAACATTGTGTTTGAACATTTAAAGGAACATATTAACTTAATTTCATTAAGAGAAAACAAACTATGGCCATTTAATATCCATTTAATGTCAACAAGCTGAAAGTATTTGAAAAGTTTAGCCTAATTTTTTCAAATTGCAATCCATTTCCATCCGTGCCATCCATAGCAACAGACGACAGAAAATAGTTTCAGTGAAGTGATATAGTCTTTGGTAACAAAACTAGACCATTGTTTGCAGGTGTTCATTGATGTCAGGACATATTTTTTATTTTTAAAGTGAACTAAAATAGCATGACTATGCCCTTTAAGCAATAAATGTGCATGTCTTCTAATTTTACGTTTCCTATATAAGAAGCAGATGGACTGTAGTTTTGTAGACTAACCTGGTGTCACAGAAACTAGTTACCTACTCGAGGATTATAAGTATCTCAAGATTTCAAAAATTAATTCCAGCGAAACACAGTGAACCTCCAAATTTGCAAAATAAAACTCTCATAAGAACCATAAGTGCATCACTGAGTCATACGAGCACACAGGAAGGGCTTAAATGAGCACGACATTGCCTGTTGCTTTTCCCACTTCTTTAGTGTTCTTTTACAGTGTGTTAGCTCTCAGTTGCTTATAAAATTGTTCAACAATTACATGTAAGCTGCCTACATAATAAACTGATAAAGCTAAATGTAGCCATACACGACATTGTATTGTAATTTTTTTTTTTTACAAACACACATGTAAATATTAAGATACACTGTATCTGCAAAAATATGGTGTTAAAAAATCTTCAACCTGATGATATTCTTGATCAGCAAACAAAGTACTCAAAGGAGTGCCCAGCTTTTGTTTGATTCCCATTTACTTTAATATCAGATAGTGCCCATTTATAACAGAAGAAAATATACGCCCAAGACACGCCCACTAACAACCTGAGAGCAGTCAAGTGAAAAAAGAATAACAGGCATCACAACAGAAGCATTACTGAGACATTCCCCACTTTCTCATAACAACCTCAAAAATTCTTGCAGAGAAGGTACAAAATTTTGCAAGTCATGGGAGCATTGACCTTTAGAGGCAAAACTGACAACAGAGATGTTAGAATTGGGCATTTTGTGGGGATAACACATAGGCAAATCAGTATAGACAATATCTGAATGTAACATTTTGAGAAATGACTTTCCTAGAAATGCAATTCCAAATTGAACATGTTCTGTCTTATTTCCTTACCAGCTCGAGTTGTCTAGCTAAATCTAGCTTTTTCTGGTTCTCATCTTTTTGCATCCGTCCATCTGGGGCTCTAGAAGCCATTTGCTAAATTAAAATAAATAAATAAAATTAACAATATAATAAAAATGCTTTGAAATGCATGTACTTCATCCAGCTAAAAACATCTAGTCATAGTCAAATGTTGCAAGGAAAAAATTAATTTCAGGTTTCAAATTACAGCTGCTTGGGATTCACTACGTGCATATATATGTATACCGGAAGGTAGATGGTCTTCAGGTCTATCTATGGATAGCGGAAAATGCTAGAAACTTCAAATGTAAATAGTGACAACTTCAACTCAAACTGCACCGAAGATGCATTTTATAAAATGCCGTAACTGGTAAGCTTAAAACACAAAGCACACTTCGTTTTGTGTTTCGTAACGAACGAAGTTATAATAATTACATTTTTTCATTTTATAAAATCAAAATAAATGCTTAAGTTCGCAATTTGTCGATCGATTGCTGACCTGGTCAAATGCATACGTGGTAAATTAAATGTAGACGGCAAAATATAAACACAACATAAATATAAACACAACATAGATAGTCTGGTTTGTGCCTGTGCTGTTTCAAGCATATATAGAAATTAAATACTGTACGATTAGAGAAGCTTACAGCTGACTAATTACACAATCGGGCACAGCAAATGTAAATTACTTAAAAGATAATAATAAACGAAAGACGCGAAAGGATAGCAGATTCTGAGAAAATGAAAGTTTATTTATCACAGAGAATCGACCTATTGATTAATGATTACTGTGGCCACTTCACGACATATCGAAATAAATGTTCAGGTACAAAGACAGCGCGCGAACGTCAACAGGGTGGGAGAAAAAGATTTTCCCGGATAACGTATAATCCTGTATATTTTTGACAAACAATACCTGAATTTGTTGTGTCACTGGTTTCCGCTTTTTCACATGGGATAGCTGCTCTCGGTCTCGTTCTTTCAGTTTACGGCTGGAACGTTTGTCGACAACTTCTCTTGTATTGACCTGTGTGTTATATTAAATGTCATCCAAAAATTTACCGTGTATGTAGACATAACAAGGAAATCAGCGCTGAAAAAAGGCCAGCTTAGTAAACTAAAAATCAAAGCGGGTCGAACTAATCTACAAGATCCTAACTTTGAAGAGTAACAGGCAAAACATAATGCCAAGAGTTTGATGTATTTAGCTTACCTGGTTTGAATTTTCTGGCTTGGTCGCTCGTTTTGTGAGATGAGTTGCTGTGAGGCTTATTACGATTGCGGAAAATATAACGCTCTCGACAGACTGTGGATAAAAATACAGGCTATTTTAGGCATCACATATTCTCGCCAGGGATAAATTGGTTCACAAAGATACAATTATGAGCATTTTACGTTCGAATAAAGCAACGTAAGGAGCGTAATTAAGATAGTCGCGCGCCATAACAGCAGTGGTTATCATTACGACTTGTACGTACCTGAGTTATCAGGGGAACCACAACACATCCTACGACCGACCCAAACACACAAAATACTGAGTACTGGTCGAAGAAACCTCCTCCTACCGCCATAATGGCGTTTCCAAGCTGTGGATGGTTCAAACCAAGTGGTCAGATAAACAGGTAAACAATGCGTACGTATTTGAAATTCGAAGATGTGATCAAAAGAACGTCCGATCACTCGCGAAAATATTCGATTGTGGGCGTTCGTTGCTACGAACACCGAAATCGCTTTTAAATGCCTTCTAAAACTTACTTAGTGATCAGTATTCACTTATCTTCGTCTTAATACCGACAAAGTTGACATACCTCGTGAAATAACCAACGCAAATCAACTTCCGTACTTCGCTTTCTAAAACCAAGCATGTAAGATGAAGCACAGCGAACGCATAAATTACGTGACGTCACATCAGGTGACGAAGACAGCTTGTGTTGGCGCAAAAAGATCATGGAATAAATTTTCGTGGCAGTCGCTAAGCAACAAAATTCTTGACAGGGATTGAAAGACGCTCAAAATGTTCTGTTTGTTTGTTTTTATTGAGAATACCGTATTTTCTCGATTAAACACCCGGTGACCTCGGGCAAATTTGAAACAAATGCCCCTGGCGATTATTTGAGATCCGGCGTTATTTGAAACTGAATCTTCATGATTCTCATCGAAAATTAGTTTAATTTAGCAAAAACGGGTTCATGAATCAGCTCAAATTGTTTTGCTCATTCGAACTAAACTGAAGTTGGTATTACGTACTCTACACTCTACTGAGCACCCAATTTTCTCGCCTTGTTTCAAATTTTATAGTCTAAAGATGAAATTGGTAACATTTTAATTTATTCCTGTTTTACTTAATAAGTTTTGCTATATTTTGCCATAATTTTATTGAACCTAAAGTATATCTTTTTAAAAAACGCTGGGCTCCGAATAATCATCGCCTGGTTCACTGAATAGATGCCGGCTCCACGAGGTCTAGTTTTAAATAAACGCTCCAGCGTTTAATCGAGAAAATACGGTATAGATGAATATTACCTAAAAGAATTTGATACTCAAACCCTTGCAAAAATCGGGATCAGAATTTAACTAAAGCCGTCTCTAATTCGTCTTTTTGTCCAGTTGTGTTTCGTAGTCTAAATGCAAAAACTGAGATATGCGACGCATGCAGATTCCCACCACATTTGTCGTCCTACAATTTTGCAAAAACAGAAAAACACGATCTTTTTTATATGAGGTACCAAGTTTGACAAGATATTACTTTCCCTGGCAAATGTTTCGGGTTTCCCCCTAAAAGCCGGTAACGGTGGTCACGTGAGATTTGTCACCCCCACCGTGCCTATGTCCATATAGTGGAGAACGAGGTCAATAAAATAAGAGATGCTGGGTGCAGACAAGCTTCGACAAAACATTCATAACTCAATTTATTAAACATGAAAAGCCTTGCGAGCACATTGCGATTTCGAGTGTATTCCCTCGAAAAAATATTTATCAAATTATCGACATCGGTAATAAAATATCTAACCATTACATTTCATTTTCGCGACACTTAAGAAACTGAGTCACTTTAATTTTGCGATTTGGTCGATAAATCAATCATTTAATACCTTCGCTATTTGACTTAAAAACGAAAATAAACAAAACTGCGTAAAAAAAATTGTATTCGGTTTGTATTTCTCTCATGTTCCCAATCCGTGGCACACCAGATGAATAAAACCTGCAAGGTAGAATGTGTAGTGTTAAAAACTGATAGCGATGTACATGCACAAGTGCAACAAAACCGTAACTTGGGCACAGTAAAGGGGGTGTACGACTTCCCGAAACGAGCGAAACAATGAATGAAAAGAAGCCGTCTTCCACAAGAAAAAGGCACTGGTACAGAGGAGAGCGATTATGAGGACGAAGAAGACAATGAAAAGTGGATTCAGAACGATTATTAAAGGGCTTTGCCTAGTATTTCCCCTAAAGCTAATATGTCAGTATGGTCACTTAATTCTCGCGCATGCAAACTTTCGCGACACTTCAAATTCGCGATTTTCATCGCGAAATTTAAGTGTCACGAAAATAAAGTGTAATAATGAAGCTTTCTCATTGGTCGACGAACACAGGTTTTCAGGGAATAACTGCGTTTTCCCCTGATATGGAATATAATACACTCTTTTTCTCTTATAAGAACCATTTTTATAAGAACGTTGAGGCTGAGATTTGCCCCCAAATTTAAGAAAATGTATGGGCTTAAATAAGAACATCCTGATGCTCAGCCAAGTTTACGCGTTCTTATATAGATATATATAAACAGTGTGTACACACACCATTTAAAGTGCAGTGGCGTTCAACAGCAACGACTGCCAAAGTCGAGATTCTAATAACGCAATTATTCCACTCGCACGTCTTGGGTGAGTGTTTACCAATTCAAAAAAAAAAAAAAAAAAAAAAACAGAAAACAAAAAAATGCGTTTGGACTGTAATTGGAAAGGCTATTTTGGTCAGCCCGACCGAAAAATTGCCAAAATAAATGGGACCTCTTGAGAGGTAGTCCAAAATTCCAACCAGAAAATCCAAATGGCAAATTGTGTTCAACGTCCCTTTTTTTCTCTAAGGTTCCAGGTCCTGCGCCAATAGTCAGTCTAGTTCCAGACTCCCTGTAAATAAGAGTGAATTGCTCAATTGGCACATGCTAATCTCCAACGGAATTTCCCATTGAGGAGAGTTTGCTTACCATTTGTACAAACTGAACACCAACCGGTTTCCCCCTGCAAATGGTAAACAACCTATGCGTCATCTCCATATCCGAAAGGCGAACGTGAAATAATAAAAGAAAAAAAAAAAAAAAAGAAAAGGAAAACAATATTTTTAAAGTACAAACTGCAATGGTGCTGCTTCTTCATACCTTTCGTGTTGTTCATTCTACCATTACAAATATCTGTTGCGACGAAAGTTTAAAAATAATTTTATAACAAGTGTCAATCATCAAGAGTGAACTTGAAACAGAGAACTCACTTACACTCTGTTTTTTTTTATAAGAACCTTTTTTATAAGAACGTTGAGGCTGAAATTGATCCAGATTTCGAAAACACACTAAGAACGTACCCAAGCTGAGACTAAGAGACAAAGCAGTAATTTTATTCAGTTCTGCATCCGTTTTTGCATTAAGCTAAAAACACATAGTAACAACATGATTTCTATTGAGTCACATTTTCTTTCTTTTTTTTTATTGTAGAACTCAGACTATATTTTCTTGTCATTCTCAACTATGGATGAGTAATAAAGTGAATTTTGCTCAGAAGAAAACTGAAACAACAACAGCATGTATGTCAAAGAAATTTCACATGATACAGCGCACAAATGGGGGTTTCCTGGTCACGTTTATGTCAGTTTTCTGAAATTCTATACCACGTAACGTAAGAACATGCTAAGAACGTTTCAGGCTCAAAACGTGAAAAAAAAATAAGAACATTCAGTTTCGGTTCAGCCTCAGCGGCAAATTAGACGTTTTTATAAAAAAAAGTGTATTGCGTCACAAACTACGGCCTTGTCCACGCTGAAGCGTTTTTGTTTCAAACACTACGCATACTTCTTGTGCGGTTTAGTTTATCGTCCAACCATAAACACTCGAAAACTGAGAAAACGGAGCTTTCCGAAAACGTTGAAGTCACAACTAATTAATTATGCAGTCGCTGGAAGTATCGCAAGGACAAAACAACAAAAAGGTCCGAAAAAGCCCGGGAACGCAAACACATCTTTCGCTGATATTCGTTTTTCAATCCCTGATGTGGACGCAGATATTTTCATCCGTTTTCGAGACACTAAAAAGGGCGCTTTTCAAAGCCGCATCAGTGTGGACGGGGCTTAAATGAGTAAGAAACTTTTAATTTTTAACATTTCGCGCTACATTGATCGTTCGCCGGCGAACGATAACTTTGCGTGCTTATTACATGAAGGATTTTTGCTTTCTCTTTCAATCAATGATGATTTTTGATAGAAAATTCATATAACTAGAATACAAAGTTTGTTACGATTGGCTGTTGATTACGTAATGTAAGCGACGTTGGTTTCATGTTCGATTCTGCTAAAAACAGGCCCTATGCACGTTACGAAGCCAGTACAAAATTTGACCCCGAATCTCGTTTGTACAAAATTATTCTATCAACTCATCACTGCTTTTGTGTGAGCGTCCTCAGCTTTCAAACTTTGCTGCTTTGATAAGGAACTTGGAAGAAGATAGCTAGCCTGGCGTAAAGATCGGCATAGGGCTGTTGTTTAAATACACTTAATGAGTTAAATACAAAGCCTCGCTCTTATTTATGTTTAATAAACGTGACCAACAAAATTACCTTATGATAAAATTCAGTTAATGAAAAAAACAAACGTTAAAAACGAACGAAGTTTCCACTGATTGTCGTTCATTTTCAAGTTCGAGTTCGATAACGATCAGTCGAAACTTCGTTCGTTTCTAGCATTAGTTTTTATAACTAAATGTATTTCAAACAATGTACTTATTCGATTTCAGTTTTGTTTTTTCAAAAAATATATATGTATTCAAATGTCCGCTCAACAAACAAACAAATAAAAAAAAGTAGTAATACGGGCAACATTTTCGTACAACTTGTCGCGCAACAATGTTGCGTTGCAAGTTGAGATTGTTTGTTGCGCGTACTACCACCTTCTTATGCAACAAATTTTCATGTTGCCGAAAGTAAAGGCCCAGTAATGCGGGCAGCATTTTCGTGCAACTTGTCGCGCAACAATGTTGCCGTTGCAAGTTGAGATTGTTTGTTGCGCGTATTACCACCTTTTTATGCAACAAATTTTCATGTTGCCGAAAGTAAAGGCCCAGTAATACGGGCAGCATTTTCGTGCAACTTGCCGCGCAACAATGTTGCCGTTGAAAGTTGAGATTGTTTGTTGCGCGTATTACCACCTTCTCGCGCAACAAATTTTTGTGTTGCGGAAAGTAAAAGCGACGTCTACTTTCTGCAACAAGAAAATGTGTTGCGTGAGAAGGTGGTAATACGCGCAACAAACAATCTCAACTTGCAAAGCAACATTGTTGCGCGACAAGTTGCACGAAAATGTTGCCCGTATTACTGGGCCTTCATGGTAATATTTTTTCATTAGAAGACCGATTTAGGGGGATTGTTTAAAATTCATCGCTAAAAGCACTAAAAACGAAAAGTTACATCTTTCGTTTTGTCACAGAACGCTACGAGGTGGCTACTGACTGGAGAATATATAATCAAATATACGATGACACAGGGCAAAATAATTCAGCCTCACCATAAAAATCTGAATACCTACTTCAGGGAGATAAATAAAACTAGATTCGTACATAATTAAATTTCACATACGTCAGAGTTTATTAAAACGGGCGTATATATATGAAATTATGCTTCACTATTAAATTATCTTAGTCGTGACTGAGTACTTCTGGAATGTTCTCTGTGGCATAATAAAGTTCAAGGCTGAAAAATGATGTGATGGACAAACTGAAAAAAACTGAAGCTGATAAACTTTCTAGTGGGCTTCTCAAGCACCATTTTAAAGCCGACGGGTTTATTTCTCGACAAAGTGGTGATCCAGCTTACTGCATGTGTTAGCGTTTATGTGCTAGTTTTTCTTTCCTGTGAACTTAGAGCGGTTTTCAGTTTAGTGTGAAAAGTAATTTGCATTTGCTGTGGTTTCGCACTACTACGCGAACAACTCCTGCCATTTTCTCAACCAACCAGGAGTGAGATCGATTCCAATCGTAACTAACTTGCACGCGTTTTCCCGCGCTTGGCGCCGGTTACATGTTTTTTTTCTTCAAGTTCTGATTGGTCATTCTGTTGTTAGCTTCTTTGTGATTGGTCAGAGTAATAACTTTGGATTCGGTTTGACGGCACTCAATTGAAAATCGCTCTAATTTAGTACATCCCAGAACTAGCATTCTTTTTAAGGATTCCCAAACCACCTTTGCACATTCCTCTGATGCGTGCCAGTGATAAAATTTTACATTATCTATTAATTTAAGTCTTTTTTTGCGTTTGTCAAGCTCTCTCTGCTCTTTGAGACATCTTTTCAGACAGGTGTCTCTGTTGCATATTAAATGACCTCTCACAATATACGGTGATTGAGCGAGAACTCACGGACTTTCCTCGTTAACCACAAAGCTTTTTTTAAATGACACCTTAGGATATGTCGCCTGCAAGTTGCGGATGAACTCGCTTGATAGCTGCGAACAGAAAGAAACGTCGAGGAATTGTAACTTTTTACACTCTCTTAGTAACCTGATGAAAAGAAAAAAAAAAGAAAAATCAGCTAATATGAAAGTGCTTCACGAGGGACTTGATTATCGATTATTTAGCCTTAACGAAATATATATGTGGTGATAATGACGACGACGACGACGACGACGACGACGACGATGATGATGATGATGATGAGAATGATAATGATAATGATGGTGATGATGATGATGATGATGATGAGGATGATGATGATGGTGATGAGGATGATGACGGTGATGAGGATGATGACGATGATGATGACGATGACGATGACGGCGGCGGTAGCAATGACGATGATGAAATCCTGAACATTATGAAAATTATGCTGCACAAAACAGTTCTACCGTTTGACTCTGGACAATATTCTAAAGTGTGAGGACTCAAATCAAAGCTAATGAGTAACACTTCCCTGCGACTGATGCTTGTTAGGCTACATAAGGCATTTCTAACTTTTAAAACTTGATCTCTAACTATTCAAAATGAGAACTATTGGGGATTTAGTGAAGCTTTACCTTGTGATTGACTGCGAATGAATTAGACCGGTACCCAACACGTCTACTTGTTCTATATCCGGACAGTGCTCCACTAATGCATTTATAACATCGTCATTGACAGACCTGAATAAAAGAACGAGATATTAAAAATGTACCCTTCTAAACCCGTTGACCTAAACTAGTTTGTTTTCTTAGACATCCACTGTTTACGTCTGTCTCTTGTTTTGAGGAAAGCATGCCCGTGTGGTTAGTGTGCTGGATACGTAACATGGATGCCCAAGATTTTAGCCTGGGGGTATCAAAAAGGTTCTGTACGGAGAGGCTCCGCCCCAAGGTTCACACCCTTACCCTTTGATATAATAACAATTATTAGTATAATTGCTCAGGCGATTATAGAGAAGCGCGCGCTCTGATTGGTCCCAGTATACGATATGACCTACATGCAGGAGTGCTTAGCAAGAGTTCATTGGTTGATCGTAAATTGTATCTGGTGCCATTAGACGGCTAATTTTCATCGACATGGCAACCCTTCCATATGACTAGAACAAAAATATACCTCAAAAATAAGTCACGAAACAGTGAATGAGCGCGGGATATTAAGCGCTTGAGGACATCAAGCTTTCCAATGATTTCTTTGTACATTAGAAACCAATAGGTTTGAGACGAAAACAGGATCGTTTTGTTGAGATTCGAGTATCAGAATTCTCATGTAATCGACCAAATAGACGAAAAACATATTAAAAACAGACAAGCTCCCTTCACCTGATAGCTGTAAGAAACAGTTTCTTTAGTTTCGTACACTTGGATGCCAAGTACACTACACAGTCCGTGGTAGTCACATTAGCGCTGCAAACAAAATAAAAGCTTATTAGTGTATCTCTGCAAAGAAACAAATTTGGCAACAAACAAGCAACAATTCTCTCAAACAGAATTCTGGCCACTACGGCCCATACAGTGTAAGTTGGATGCATGTTTTTGATATCCAGCAGTTGCTCTCTCCTCCGCAGAGGCTCAAAGGGGTTTTTCGTGCGGAGAGATTCCGCAGAAAAAGGGAGCGCAGGCGTAAAAGTAGGTGGTAGGCGGCGAGGGGAGCGAGGTTCGCCGCCCAGTGGATCTTTCGGTTTACGCGCCTGCACTCACTTCGAACAGCAGAAATCTAATAACGCCTCACCGAACCTCTTCGGAGGAGAGAGCAGCTCTATCCCCATCCCTACCCACTCCAACCAGATGATGATACGTTCTGACCCGAAAGTGCAGGCTTAAATATTATTACTTATAAGAAGAATGTTGTAACCAGAAGTGACACCCACGGCCACTTCCAAACCTTATACTTTCCTTCAATTAGACAGCAAAACATGTAACTCACCACCAACCGATATCAAGTTCTTCCAATAAAATACAGCCGTCGGCCAAACAGAGAACGCCGTCTGAAGTTAGGCCCTTGTTCCGCCACAAATCCAGTGACACGAGTCTTCTAGACACGGAGAAAAGAGTGTTAACACAAAATTTAACAGTTTCGAGTGTTTTTCTTAAGGCTGTCGTTAAATACAATGAATCAATTAAACAACCAGAACTAGTTAATCACCACCCTCTGCACATAACACGTTAATGAATTAAGATGATGATGATGACGGTGACGATGATGATGATGATGATGATGACGACGACGACGACGATGATGATGATGATGATGATGATGATGATGATGACGTTTTAGCTATGACGTTAAAAAAATGGTACATGGTAAATGCCGTTATTTAAAGTGGAAGTGCACTCAGCTAATACAGCTAGTATACAGGCACTCTACTGAAATGATCCTGAAACAAATAATCAAATTAAACAAAGAGGTTTAACCAGTTGGCTATTTACAAGGGTGGCCAAGGGGTTGAACACGAAACTACCAAGAATCAAACCCTTCCAACTTTTCAACTTTATTTCACACTGTTTACAGCATTGACATAAAACATTACTCTTATAACACATTTACAACCATTCACTATAAAGAAGCGTAAAAAGAAAACCACAATCTGAGGAAGTACGTGCACAGAGGCCAAAGGAGCGACAGCTTTCGAGTTGGCCACTGTCATGTTAGCTGTAGAATTAGAGTCCAAGATTTCTAAATGTGGTAAACTAAATGGGCATTTAAGCTAAGTTACACACTAAGTTTAAATCCAACCAGTGGTCGGAGCGGTCGGAGCGGTCGGAGCGGTCGGAGCGGTCGGAGCGGTCGGAGCGGGACTCGAACTCGGGACCTCCAGGACAGGACAGTTGCAGTGGTGATAATACACGAAACTCAACAAACAACAAACAAAATTATTCTTGAACTTCGAATCTTTACCTGCAACATATACTCAGCGACTGCATTAGCAAGTCACATTCCACAAGAGCGAAACAGCCTCCAAGATTGAGGTGCTGGAGATCTTTCAGCGAACTGAGAAAAAAATAACTGAACTTGTAAAATGTAACTATGACCTGGTCATTCAATGCACAATAACTCAAATCTAGGATCTGATATTTTACGTTTTTGTCCGAAATTCTGATTACTTTTCAAATTGGAAAGCCGTGAGCACTATTACTGACCTTAGAAATAACTATGGACGAATTGAGAACTGAGACGAATTATTTGCGAAAAACAAAACAAAGCAAAACAAAAAACAGACAAGTGGCTGTGTCAGTGTCCCTTTGTTTACATTTCCTAAGATTTGAGCTTTCATTCAATGGGTGGCTATATAAATTGCTGACTTATCAATCTCTTGAAGCCAGCTGCCGTCATTGAACGATCAATCTGTATTTAAATACAAGTATAAAAACAGTCAGCATGCCACCCGTCAAGAGTGAAAGATAAACGCAAGTTTGCCTGTAGCTTTTATTATCAATGCTTTAGGTGTTTTAAAACACTGTAAAATGCTATGTTGCAAAATTAGAGTACCTACTGAATCAATTTTTCTAGCACATCGTCTGTGATCTGACTGACACGGTAGAGGTTGATTCTTTTTAACTTCTTCAAATCTTGAAGCCTTAGCAAACCGTCTTTGCTCAGTGATTTTGAGTTGCAAGATTGCAGGTCGAGTTCTAAAGGCACAAAAGACATGACAACCGAGTGAGAGGTAACATCAAAGGTTTTCTGTGCTCTGTTAGGTGATGCAAATCGGCAGTCAGCATGTGTCTGCCATGGTTGCCACAGACTTCTTCCTGATCAAAGTTAGATTTCCCTGACCACATAAATACAAGACACAGCTAGTACCGGCCTCCAACCTTCCCGTATAGCTATCCTGTCCACCAATTATATTACTGACAATGCATGATGGATCACATTGTTCATACAACAAAATAAATAAATAAATAAATAAAAATTTACCGACATCACAGTCACCTGAACAAATAAATCAACTTAATTGATACAAAATTCACATCTTTCCTCACTTCTATTCAAAATGCCAATTTTGTCTGAATCGGTATAAAATTTCCTGACTTCTCCCTGACATTGAAGAATTTTTGCAGTTTTCCCTGATGATTTCGAGACCCGTAGCAACCTTCCTTGTATGTGAGAAATGCTACATGCACACCAGTTCTATAACGCTTAAAGCCCCAGTGGAACTAGTGATCAGCTTTGCATTTCTTCTCATCGTATCAGTGCATTCTAAGACAATGAATGAATGAACTTGATGCAAAACTCACATCTTTCCTCACTTCTATTCAAAATGGCAATTTTCTCTGACTCAGAAGACAATTCACTGACTTCTCCTCGACCGTGAAGCATTTTTATTTTCCCTGACCATTTCTTGGCCCGTGGCAACCTTGCCTGTCATGAAAGAAATGCCCCGTGCGCGCGAGTTCTTTAAGCCCTTAAGCCCCAATAGTGATCAGAATTGAATTTCTCCTCATCAAATCAGTGCATTGTAACACACAAAGGTCATGAGAATTAAGGAAATGACTGCGAAAGACGAATCGTCTTGATTATTAAGGCGATTTCCGCTCAACGTTCGAGCAGTAAGTGCAAAAATTAAGTTACCAAAAAAATACTTGCAGCACTGTCACATTTGGAGAACAGATAAGAAGAACTTATTGTTACTTTTGCTCCCAAGCTGACCCCGCGAGAGAAAATTGGATTTGAAGTTATCCATATTTCAATTAAAAAGACGCTTCATGTCAGTTCAAAACAAAATGGCGCCCGTTTTTAGCATACTTTTACGAGATTTGAAATTAATTTTCTTGAGAATGCTTGAGAATTTCATTGCGGGGTCACTTGGGCAAGTGAACTAGAGTGAGATGTTTCAAATAGCATTTGAAATGTTACCGTGCTATGAGTAGTTTTTTGGTAAATATTTTTTGCACTTATTGCTCGAACGTTGAGCGGAATTTGTCTTAAACACGTTCTCCCATGCAGCACTTCACGAAATGCATGGAGACCAGCACCGGATGAGCGGGAGAATTTGTTTAATGTTGCCAGGGTTACAGGGGTTAAGTAACTAGCAAATAATATGGCCACTCGGCCAATTTTAAGGTATTCAGTACGGTTTACAAGACGACAAACCTTCCAAGTTTGGGCAATGCTGGCAAACGGATCGAATCACTTGATTGTCTACAAACTGACAACAGCTCAACCTGAGGCAAACAAGCTTGCTTCCACAATGCTGAAGGAATCTAGCAAAAGAGAAATATCAAAAAAGAAAACCAAAAAATCATTTACATGCACTATTAAAGTATTTGTAAGATCCCTACCCCGATGCGCTATCAAATTCCCTATGCAAAGATTAAAAAGATAGCAGCTGCATTTTCTGCAATTTTCTCGGCAAAGGCTGGCTGTATTTTTCGCCGGGCGTGATGAAGGCTGTTTTGTACCTTATTTTCTGCAAATCAGTCGTTTCGACTTTCGACTATATATAACGCCGGTTTCAAAAATTCACGTTCCTTTAGGTCGCGTTAATTCCTAGGGGCGTCATTTTCTGCGACTTCAATAAAACGGAGCGTTGATTTCCGAAACGTTACTTTCTATTAACTAAAGGTGACCCCTAATTGATAGTAAATCTCGTCGTTCCCTATAGTCAATTTGATACTTAAACAACACGATAATTTAAGTTCATTTTCGCCCCCAAGAAGTATCCCTCAACGAACAGTTCAGTGTATTTCAGGCATTTCGAGCGAAATATTCCTGGAATGATCTTTAACGTAATCTTCCTCGTATGAACTCCACACTTGTAATCACTTCCTTCGCTTGGAAATTTCAGCATCTCCTTTGCATTGATTTCCATTATTCACCTTCCCCAGGAGCCAATTACACGGAGCGTCCAAATCCCATGTATTCGTGTAACGGCGTTTTCTCTAGTTGGGTTATTTTAAGACAATCCTAAGTCTCACGGGTCGTCTTCGGAAATCTTCCTGAACCATCAGGTCATCTTAGGAAATCTTCGGAAGCCTTCGGGTCATCATCGGAAGTCTTTTGGACATATTTGCGAATCTTCAAAAGACTAAAGATCATTTTCAGAAATCTTCGGAAGCCTTTGGGTCATCATCGGAAGACTTTCGGTCACCTTCGCGGATCTTGAAAAGACCAGATCATCTTCGGAAATCTTTAGAAGACTTCAGATCATGTAAAAATACCCCAGCTCCGCAAAATGCCGTTTCACAGAGGCAGAATGGGTGATGTACGCTCCTGATAATGAGCTCCCGCCTTCGCTTAGTACCTGCTCATGGCTGGAAGAGTAATAGCGTCATGCGGGCCTGACCATGACAAGTCAAGCTTCTCTGTAGAGGTACACCGTGTGTGAAGAGAATCAAGTGCATCGTTCGTAATCTGATATGAAGAACAAAACACCATACAGTGATATTTCAAACTTGATTCATGACTTCAAGACAAGGTTTACATACTGTAAAATCGCAGTCTTGATGCAACTTGTCCAGATACGGTCCTTGCAACGTTTCTTGCAATGCAGCTTACAACAACTTTATTTAGCATTTCCTGACGGGAACCCAAAAAATGCGTCTTACGACACACGTCGTATAGCCTTGTAGCAAGTATTTCTGTGGGAATTTCTGCTTGCATTGCCTTGTTCCGTACGAATGTTGCTTTTTCATTCGAGTCCCAGCTTTTGCGTGACAAAACAGGGAAAAAAATCTTTCTTTAGGTGCCCGGAAACGAGGAAACACTGTTGCGGAAACAAAAACAACAAAAAAATGTTTCCCCTCAATGTTCCCCATTTTGCACACGCACGAAACATTTGTTGCGGAAACTTTTCTTGCTTTCGATAAAACAATAAAATTTCTTCTGATTTCTTTCAAAAAATTTTGTTTGCGCAACAGATGTTTCCCCGTTTGCGCGCCAAGGAAGAAAATATTTACTAAATTCCAGGATGGCATGGGCTGCATTTCCTAAACTGAGCGTGTGCAAATGTCAAGGGTCGAGCCTTTCTTCACAATGAAATGTTTCGCTGTTTGCACGGTGAGGAAATATTGCTTCCTGTTCGTTTGCGCGCCCAGGATATATTGCGGGAAACAACGTTTCTCCAACATTGTTTCCTCGTTTGCGGAATCACAATTACACAAAAACACCTGCTACGTCCGCAAAATGATTTTAAATAAGCAGGTAATGCGTGTATTATATTGCACATACCAAGCTCCAGTAAGGCTTCAAATCGAGTTCCTTGTACCAAACGGGGTCATAACAGTGAAGGAAAAACAACCTGTAATACATAAAATGGGTATTCAGTAGGGCTGCAACGATACATCGATGCATCGGTGAACCACGGTATTTTTCCAACGATACGAATATCGATATTTAAATAAGAGATCGCGCTATTGCGATACAATAAAATATGCTACATCAACAAATTTGGGAAACCACTGTCTTTAATCTTTTTTACCCAAGTTCTACGTTTTAAGGAGATTTGATGTTGTGTTATCACTATGTTACATTTATTACTTTGGAAATAAATTGTTTAAAAGTAGTGTACGTTGTTGGTAACTAGTTCTGTCGCGCACAGTAATGTATCATATCGTGTATCGTATCGTGGCCCTTGTGTCGAGATATGTATCGTATCGTTGAAAAATGTATCGTTGTAGCCCTAGTACTCAGTTGAGTGCCGTAATCGAGCCAAGACCAATGTAATTATTGTGTCCGATCACAAAAGAGGCAAAAAACACAATCAACTTATCAGTTCTTGAAGTACATGTAAATACAAATACCTAACATTGAGCGCGGGAAAACACGCGCGAGGAATTTTGATTTTCCTCCTAATTGGTTAAGGAAGTGGCACGAGTGTTTTGAACCAATCAAAGAGCGCCGTAAGGCAAAACGAAAGCATGCGCGAATTACTTTCGACACTTAATTGAAAATCGGTCTATACACACAATGTATTTGATACAAAAGGATTGCATCACAATTAAATTAATATGCAGACTGGTAATATTATCAATGTAATATATACTTTTTATGCTTACCGACAAGTAAGCGCAGCTCTGGTTAGATCTATCAACTCCAGAAAAGAGAAGATGTAGTGTATCAATTCACTCTAAAAAGAAACAAACATATTACAATCATGATACCAGTTTAAACAAAAAGAAAATAAAAACAAATACACCAAAGCGTACATGTAACTACAGTCTTTGCTACATTGCTAATAAAACAACATGGCACTTGCCGCTTTCAGTATAGGTGGGTCCCTAGATGTGTTTATTTTTTGTTACTGATATTACACAACTACTATCCCTGGGATGGGACGCTTGTTTAACCCAGGGCTACCCGGCCAGCACTCACTCAGTCTTGCGGATACCCATTTATATGCAGCTGGGTACCTGCTAGGAGAGTTTTTTTTTCCTTTTTTTTTTCATCTTGCCGCTTCTTTTTCGTAGTCTTTTTACGGCTGTCTTTACCGTTGTTGTTTTCTTCCACACAGGCGTAAAAAGACTACGAAAAAGAAGCGGCAAGAGAAAAAACCTTTGCTAGCAGGGTAGCAGCTGGGCAGAGAGAAGCAGGGTGGACTAAACGCTCGCGGCTAAGGAAACAAAACAACATGAGACATTTAAGACCTAGGCCTTAAAACAGTGACCCTCTGATCTGCTAATCAGCATCGCAATACACTAACCACTACACATCCAGAACTATGCCTCCATGAAAAGGGTTATGGGAAAAGACACAAGAGAAGCATAAAATCCTTACCGGTAAAATATCAAAGAATCCGTTGTGTCTTAAATCTTCTTTTTCTTCAGTAAGAGAAAGCTGTCTAAACAGATGTGCTGTCACAGACACGTCTGAATCACCAAATCCTACAGGATTTTTTTGTTCCACGGACGGGATCTTCTGCACAGGCTTTCCATACAAAATGACAGCATCAAGCTCAGTGTAGTAATTCAGGTGCTGTTGATTGAATTCTAAGCGTATTAACCTGAAATAAATGCATTGTATGTCATGATAAGGTTCGAAAGATTTAAAATGTATCACGCATCACACATAACCCCTAATTACCACCCTGCTCGGTGGGTTATTGCACAGCAAGTTTAATTTTAGTAGGACTTTTCTGAAAGGTTCATCACAACCTACTAAAATGCATGGTTCGAGAGAGACAAGGAGGAGAAGTTTCTTGCCAAAGGAGATAACAGTACAGGAGGGACTACAACTCAAACCAGTGAACTTAACATGTTCATGCACTACACTAAAATGCATTCTCTGTACCTCTACAAGGTAGTCAGAGTTTTGAATCAACAAGGATATAATTCATATGTATTCAACCGATGATAACAGCCCAACTAAATTTGAAAATTTGAAATACGACATTGTATTCACTGAAGGTCGATGCGAAACACTTGAACTTGGCATCATACGGCTATTTTATTCTTCCTTCGAGAAATAAATCGTTTTTCTAAGTTCTTTTTGAGTTTGCATATTTGAGAACTCCTTATTTCTATATTCTTGATCCTCAATTCTCATGTCTCAAAACTCAAACATCTTGCAAGAATCAAGTTTCAAGGATCGAGTCGAGACAGTCAATTTACATTTGACCACTTGGACATGTAAGATTTTAGAAAAGATGCAACCCTCTTACTTGGTTGAGTAATTTGTACTCCTTAACTGTGGTGAAAATTTTCTGGCTTTTGGACGGCACTGCTGAGGCTCACCAGACCATAAAGTTATCCACCTACAGAGGCATGTAAGGCAGTTCATTAACATACCATTCTTTCATTGTGATTACTCATTACATAATTATACAATAATATCCACAATGCTGGAAATCCTCAGTCCCTCTATGCAACACACTAACAGGGAATCATACGTAACTTCACCCTGGGCTTGTCACCTTGTTGTGGTGGTGAAGCTTGTGCATCTTAATGATCCCAAGAGCTACGCCGGCTGGGGCTCTGGCCCCTGGTAGGTTCAACCATGCCAGATTGGTCAAGGAGGAGGGACCTGACAAAGAACAGTCCCTGGCCCTCCAGGTTGGAGGTTGGGCATGGGGCTAATCACCCCACCCCATAAAAAACTCAGTGATTACAGAAACCCCTAGGGGCCTTACATGCCACATGGCATAAAGAGGCCTAAGTAAGTTAGTAAGTAAGTTATAAAAATAAGGGATGGCATGGGTTTGGCCATTTTCTTTCAAACATGCTATGTAAGGAAACTGGCCATTGAAGAAAATGCCATTTTATTTGCATTTTAAGGCTGGTTTACATGCTGCAATTTGTCAGCCCGCCATGCTGACCCAACATTATCGGAGCATGACTCTTAAGTGCGTTTACATGCTACAATTTGTTGGCACCTTGTTGGCCCGACAGTTGGAGCATGAATCGTACGTGTATTTTGACATGCAATTCCGTGAATTTTGATTGACGTGGCAGCTTCTTTGAGTATGTCTGCCTGACGATAAAAATCCATTGCACTGCAACAGCTGTGAATTGGGTGTGATCTGGGTTCCTTGGTAAAAATTTGTCCCAGGATCTTAATAGGATCCTAACAGGATCTTGAACAGGATCTTGTAGGATCCTAACCCAGGATACTGATAAGATCCTACATACGTGTAAGATCCTGTAGGATCCTATAGGATCTTGTTTAGGATCCTGTAGGATCAAGTTTAAGATCCTAAACAAGATCCTATAAGATCTTAAACAGGATCCTAGACAATCTTAAGCAGGATCCTGAAAGACTTCACAGGATCCTGAGTAGGATCCTATAAAACATGGTTGGGATTATTGTCATTTAGGTTCCTGGGTAGGATCCTGTGTGAACTTACAGGATCCTGTAGGTTCTTATAGGATCCTGTATAGGACTTCTACCAGGGTTGTGAATTGTCTGTGAATCGGGTATCAAAATACTGTTGGGCAGACAAATTTATCGGGCCAACAAATTGCAGTATGTAAACCTGCCTTTACAATGTACCTTAATTGACTGCGATCTTGCAAAAATTTATCTTCCTAAAAAAGCTTGTCAGGATAATTTTTTTTGCCATTTTGAGAAGTTATCAGATAATGGCATAATTCTAATAGATTAATAATTGATTTGAACAGGTTCTTCCAAATCCTCTACTGACATCTACAAGGTCAGTGCCGTAATTGATAGAGAAATAATTATAGGGATTTTGAACCTTAAAGTTCTCATGTTATTGGAAGCAGAGTAATTATACAATGCTCTTACCATTGTTTGTCAGAATTGGAACTGCCTCGCAGTAAGGCCAAAATACGTACTACAGCACCAGGATTATATGTTTCAAGGATTTCAATCTTTGTTGGGATCACATATTCTTGAAACTCAAGATCTAAAACACCAACAGTGTTAGGTAAGTATGTCAGTATAATATACTCTGTATATCTGACGACATCTGTGACATCCTGCATTCCACATTAATTTTAACTCTGGTTATCTTTCTAGTCCCTATAATATTTCAAAATTTGTGTGGTGATTGGACTTAAATTTATACATGTAAGTTGTGATCAATTTAAACAATTGGGCAATTAGGCTTAGAATTCATTCACCAAGTTTAAAGTCAGTGTAAGTTGGGTTCAAATCTTAGACCAAAATAATCTGTACTCACAAGAGCATGTGGCACCATGAATGTGATTCCAGAAAATATCCATACCTCCCCCAAGGATGGTTTTCTGGTTTTAACCCCCAACACCTCTGGAAATTCCAGTTTAGCTTTATATGTCCCTTTCAAAATGTTGGCATTTGAGAACCCCCACCCCCTTGGAATTTCCAAAGACCATTCATCTGGTGGGTATGGATATTCAGTTCTGGAACCGCACATTATGATTGACTCAATGTCATATTATGGCAAACTTTTTATAAAGGAGTTGATACTACATTTCATGAAGGGCACTAACCAGTAAGTAAGATCTGCCTACACGTACTGTACAGGTATGCTCCATAAAGAAATGTGCAAATGTATGGACCAACAAATGGGCAAAGTTAGAATTCCTGCCATAATACAAGTATGCCTCTGCCCAATTACACTGTCTGTGGCCACGAAAATACAGTCGAACCCCGTTAACTCGAACAAGGATAACTCGAACTCCCCCACTAACTCAAACTAAGTCCCATTTCCCTTAGATTTGTCACCCCACTTTTCAGTCATTTTTACTTGGTTAACACGAACTCGGATAACTCCAATTCCCCACTAACTCGTACTAAATTTTGTTTCCCTTGATCAAAATTTACCCTGATAACTCAAATTCTGGTTCTTGCAACTCACCATGGATGCCCATTGAACTATCCCATTAGCTCTTCTTGTTGTGTAATCGGTAAAACACTAAAAGTAACACTATACAGCAATTTGATTTTAATTTGTGCAACGAACAGATCACGCAGTCATTTCCCGATCTTATGATCTTGAGTGTAACTGAGATTCATTCACAGTATTGTATTATCATAAGAATGCATAATCGTGTTACAGTTTCTGATGGGATACATGTGTAAGTTTAATTTTCACTGTACTGTGTACTAAGGAGCTGAAAAATCAGCAAACTATCAACCTGGCAAATTGAATATTCAGTCGATCCCGATAACTCGAACCCCTGCTAACTCAAACTGTTTTTTTGTTTCCCTTCAGAGTTTGAGTTACCAGGGTTCTACTGTACTAGCACACACACCCTACACCCACATTCCTTTAACTAAAGGTAAAAGGTAAAGTTGCAAGTAAGCCACAGGGGCAGCAGCCACATGGACAGAGCTTAGGGCAGTTTCCATAGCATGAAGTAACTGAGAGTATTTTGAGAACATTCTTGTATTTTTTTTGGTTGATTTTGATTACTTTGTCATCAATTTTGGCACTTTTCAGATCTTTTGAAAAAATTAAGAAATCCAAGATGGCCACTGTTTGAGATCACGACGTAATTTCTATGCCATGTGATGTCCATCATCTGCTCATGTTGCAGGCCTCTGTGAGAAGAAACATATTTGGGCATACTATCTTAGACCCTTCAAGTTCGGTTGGATTCTCACTCCCTCCCCCCCCCCCCCCCCAGTCCGAGAAGACCAAAAAACTCCAGTCTGAATAGGGTTGCTGTACCCCCTACTTGTAACATGATAGAATGAAATGCTTGGAATTGCTCTTACCAACAAAATCCTCACTGATAAAATTTTTCCTACAGGTCTTGTTTATTGGCATTCTGCCTGATGGAGCTAAATCCCACCATGGGCCATATGTTCTCTAAAGCAAAACGAAAAAAACTTGATCAGAGAGAATTATTGTGATATTGTTTTTGACAAGCAAGTTTAAAATTTAATTGTTTTGTCATGACTTTTTCAATTTCCTTTTGGATTTGATTACTTTCCAGTAAGCTTTCACAGTTTCCTGGAGGCTTGAATTAAGAAATTCAAGATGGCGGCCGAAGATGATGGCTGCTCAGACTTCAGACCCTAACCCCCCCCCCCCCCCCCCCCCCTCTTACCCCTTGCCCAGCTTTCCAAAAACATTACACAAATAAAATATAAGTACAGTGTATATAAGCTAAATTACTCAGCATTACCTCGGTATTTTATCCTTATCAGCTATCACTTTGAAAAGGAAAGGGGGAAGAAAGTTTCAAAAAGAGGAGGCAAACCGGAGAACTGGAGGAATGTTTACCATTGTTTCTACAGCAACGTTAACAGCTAAACGTTTCAATTAACTGGAGGCTATGCCATAGTTAATGCCACATCAAAAGGTTGATTCTGAACGCTTAAGATTTTACATAACTTAAACCTTCACAAACGGTCACAATATCAACCTAAGCTTGTCTGGATTTTAAACCTGCAGTGACACCCACCAAAACAAACGCTTGAGTGAAATCGCCATAACTTGGAAAATTGTAACTATTTCCAGCCAGATTCCACGCTGTATAACTCTGCGATTGTTCACCACCGTACTGACTTGAAAAGCAGACGACTTTGTTCACAACCTGCTTCAGCAGATCTGGATCTAGGCTTATTTCCTCCATTTTGGAGGCAAAACAATGAAGAACACAAAACTCTAAAATTGCGCCGCCATATTGGATTCGATGAAGATATGGCTACCCAGTTGCATCGCCTGGTTACCTAGTCTTCTGGTAGATTTGCAGGACTACATTTTCCGGTTGTATTCGATTTTCGCCGAGATTGAGTCATCGTTGTTTCACAACGCTTTAGCTAGTCTATATTTAGTCTACAAACAGATCTGTTAGGTGGCTTGGTGACACCCTAATAGCTTTGCAACGTGTCGATTTTGGGAAGAATTAGCGCCAATACCTAAATGAAGAATCGTGAAGCGGGGTAAGATTATTTCGGAATATTGCGGATCATTCAGAAGAAACACTCACGCTTTTGTATAGTACGTGGCATTTAAATATTGTTTGAACAACCTTGGCTGTTCATCACCATGTCCTTGAAACGGATCTTCAACATCATTGTAATCACTTCAACGTTTTGGTTTTCGGTAACGGTGCTAGTTTTGATGTTCAATAGCGAAATAACGCGAGAATCGCTAACCATGCTGAACGCTCCAGTCGTTTTAGATAGCAAAGACCACCATTATATGGAAGGAGCTGGCGTGAATCCTTTACGGCCGGTTCAAAAGCACATCAAGTATCCCTGGGAAAAAGACGCTACTTTAAAGCCTGTCAATAACGATGGTCTTTTATCCAATGCAGCTAAAGCGGTTTTAGGTGGTGTAATTTCATCAAGCGACGAAACTGGGGGCTCGAGACCAAGAACAGTTTACGATGCAAGTCTAGCGAAACGCACAAATCCCGGAGGTTTAGGAGAGAACGGTCAGCCGGCTTATTTGACCTCTGAAGAGGACAAAAAGCTTGCGGAGGAAAAGTTTGGAGATCACTCTTTCAACTGGGTGCTTAGCGATAGGATTTCATTGGATAGAACATTAGAGGATGTAAGAGGTGACGGGTAAGTGAGACAGCGAACTTCCTGTTAAGGACGGTGCTTCCAAATACAGAAGTATTTTTGCAAAGGCTATGACTATGGAGAAAAAGCAGATCTAATAAGCAAGTGTTTTTGGAATCTAAAAAGAAAAATGTGGGTAACCACACATTTTCAGCGATAATTACAATGCAAGCAACCGTAATAATTTCTAAAAATGCTCTAAAATACAAAGAATGTATGGTAATTTCTTTCCACAAAATGCTTGGTTACCCCCAGTTTTCTTTTTGGATGCTAAGATCTGCCTTTTCAACACACCATGGAGCTCTAAATTTTTGCCAGAGTTTAACTTTGCAAATGGGCAATTTTTTGTGTTTTGCAGGAACTAATAAAATATTTTTGTGATTGAGAAAAACTGTTTTTTCTTGCTGGAAATTAATTTTTGCGATTTTCAGGAAGTCGCCTTCTATTTGGCGTGGAATTATAACATTCTCTTTTTTGAGTACAAACAGTCACCTGCAGGTGAACAACATGCAGATGTGTAACTCATTAATCAGTTAATCAATAGAGTTACTTCAGACGATCCTTTTCTTTAAAGCTTTTAACAGCAATTAGCACTTGTAGTGTACCGACTGCAATGTCATCGTATTATTTCTGAAAGTTTTGTTCCTGAACGAAAGAGACGGTTTAAGTAAATGGGGACCAACATGATTTTACAATGTACATTACACATAAAAGGCGATGTTTGTATATAATTTCAACAGTGGAGTAAGTTTTTTGTGGAGAAAATTTTTGCGTTAATTTTTTTTTGCAGGAACTTGTTTGTGTGGATCATGAAAAAAATGCAAAAGTCACAAAAATTAGAACCCACAAAAATTCATTGCCACACAGTAGTCATAAACTACCTTTAAAAAGATACCTTTGTATTAGTGGGCAAATTCCTTAAGAAACTTTTTTAAAGATATTAAAATATCTCAGACCAGACCCAACAGACCCAAAATGTGCTGAACGTATGCACATGCAGTAACAAATGGAGGCACTGTCCTTAACCTTGACTTATTGAATAAATAATAATAAAAATAAATAAATTGGAATTTGCAGTGGCACTTCCACAGAGTGGCTCTTCGACCACTGATTCCAGATGGAATTTGGAAATGTTGGTTTTTGTGGAGGGAGGAAAACCGGAGAACCCGGAGAAAATCCCTCGGAGCAAGGACGAGAACCAACAACAAACTCAACCCACATATGACACCGGGACCTGGAATCGAACCCGGGCCACATTGGTGGGAGGCGAGCGCTCTCACCACTGTGCCATCCCTGCTTATAACATACGTTTAAGCTCAGTTGGAATGGAATTGGCATAATTTCTTGTCATTTGCCACACTACAAAAAAATTACAAAAATCCTGAACCTTTCTCAGACCAAAATATGCCATACATGTATTCCAGTTATCCCTCTTTGCCTATAGCCTCTAAAATCCACACCCATTTTCAGACCTGACCTCCACATCAGTTTGCTTTAATCTCAATCAGGAAATCATGCTGAACATATCTCAAAGTGTTTTCAAAATTGTATGCCATGATAATTTTGTCACAAAAGGGGTAGAAACAATGTTTACCCACCTGCAAAGACAAAGATAAAAATAGTTCTATGGTACCAATTATGCCAGCAATACTGATACTGTTGACATCATCTTTTGCCAACCAAAGAATGATTGGTTGTTGAAACAAACAGTTGTCAAAATGTGTTATTCATGTTTGGTACATTTAAATAACAAAAAAGGACATTTTTAAACATAGTCTTCCATATTGAAACAGGTGTAAATCTACAATGTCATGTATCTATGTTTTATTCCATACAATATTTTACATTTTTATTTTCATGCCTGAGACTTAATGCATTGTTTTTAGATGATTTTCTAAAATATACATATATTGAATTCAAAATAATGTAATTTATGTGCATACCGGTCTAACAGAATGAAACTTAATATCAGTCCAGGAAAGTTTCCTTCTGTCGGGTGGCTAAGAGGTTTCTAAACAAAATCACGTATACAAATATATGATTGTTCTGCATATTCCAACAAGAGCAAGTGTACCATAAAGTTGCCAAAAGGTCTTGATAGGAGGAAACAAGTTGATATTTTAAGAAACAGCTCAACACTTTTAAGTTTTAAAGAATACCTGTTTCGGCACCCCTGTTGCCATCTTCAGTTCAAGGAAAATTTTACAACAAAGCTATTTATGTGCAATATAAATAAGTACATTGAGATTCACATAATCACACTTTTTTTTGTCATTCTTGCTTATATTTTCAATTTACAATTCTAATCACTATTGCATATAAATAGCTTTGTTGTAACATTTTCTTTCAACTGAGGATGGCAGCAGGGATGCTGAAACATGCATTATTTAAAACTTGAAAGTGTTATGCTGTTTCTTAAAATACCATAAAGTTGCTGAAACTACTAGCTATCAAAGTTCCACTGTCATTGTATCCCGCAAGGTATTTCACTTCAATCCACAACTAAACGTTGTTTTTAACGCAATAAATCCTACTGAGTCTGCTCCCATTCTCTCCTACTCTGACTACTGGAATTAAAAATCCTCTTCTGGCCATAATTTTTCCTCTTGTCCCCATGGCCACCCCCACTTGTGGACACCATTTTGTTTTATTTAAAATAATTAATTTGAAAACATCGCCAACTTGAGACGGCATGATCCACTGCAGCACATGCATGGCTTTTGTGAGAGAAATCCTTTAACAATGCACTGTGTCTCACTGGAAGATCAGCTATTGAGCTTACAGTTTTCTAAGCATCTCACATGATGACTGTCTCATCTCTTTTCTTGAGACCCAATTTCTCTTTGTACAAGGATCAGATCTCAAGTGATATAATTTAGGAATCATGAGAGTAGTAATGTTCTTTTGAATGCTACTGTACATGTAATATGTACAGATTCAATAGCCCCCAGCCTTATTTGATGAAAGAGGTTATTTTGAAATAAGTAAAAGACTTTAAGTGAACTACATTTCATTTTCTCTTAGTGTTAATGTAACATCACTGATGGGGACATCCTTACAGTGTGTAATTATGACATCGTTACTAAGGAAGATTTTTAACCATCATACCTTGTAAACTGGATTTCTAATGTACGCGTTATCTGTTGCCACTTTTTACTCAACCGAAGAACCCTGGAAGAATTTCCAGTCAGTCTATCATATTGGGAAAGTCACATGACCAGACTAGAAGAAATGCCCTGTACTCAACCAGTTCCTTGTGTTAAAAACTAAGATAACTTTCTTGTCAAAGCATTGCCTACTAGTTTAGCTGTACTTGATGTTAGGGTGTCAGGTTCTTCTTGCAAGATGTCTTTGCCCAGAGCATATTCCCTCTATTAAGAAGTCAGTTCTCAAAGTCCAGACATAGCTTCCCTTATTTACTGTAAACATGACCTCTGTTTAACAGTCACAGCCGCTTTTCACAAAGTCGTAACAAGTGCATTTAATTGTCCTCAAAAGTGCAGTCGAGTCTCGTTATAATGGACGCCATCGAGACCAACATTTGGTGCCTGTAGCAGAGAGAGTATGTAATCCAAGGCTGCAGTGTTCTTAGATTAATCACAGGGAGCCCAAAGGCTCCAACCTCAAAATCTAGGGTGACCAACCCTTAAGTTTTGTGCAAAAGAATAAGGTTTTCTGATTGCCTGAAGACAAAAAGATAGTCACCTGAGGCTCCTGGACACTGCTAGAGCACAGCCCTGATTATGTGAGAGATTTTTACATGTCTAATTTATCTTCACTGGGAACTCAGTTCCTGTCCATAATAACAGGGTGTCCATAGTAGCATTTATTAAGGTGTCTGCAAGGTGAAAGTTGGCTGTGTATTATACAAACACTAATTGGTTAAATAAGGCTAAACAGGTAATCAACATAAATTAATGCTGTAATTTCTTTCCACAAATCTCAATGAGAGAAAGAAGATTAATGGCCAGTTTGTCTTGTGTACATGTAGGTCTTACTCATGTTACACCAAATTTGCTTTTTGAAGCCACAAGTTTAACTTAACCTGTGTTAAGCAGTCAGTAAGTCATTCCTCAAGGAAGGGGTGACTGCTGTACACACCTGAGTGGAGTGAGACTGTGTGCAGTAAAGTTTAAAGGAAGAGTCTAAGCTCAGTCTGCAGATCTTCAAAATTTAACATTTTGACTTACTAACCAATAATAATAATAATAAAAATAAATAATAATAATAATAATAATAAATAATAATAATAATAATAATAATAATAATAATAATGCTTCTTTTTCTCTGACAGTTTTACGTAATTTATAATCCTACAAAATTTGGAATTTAAAATAGAGAGTGGATTACATGTAGTAATGTGCTTTTTTTAATATGTATAGAATTTTTCTTGACATATTTTTTACATCTCTTTTTTCAACTATTGTAGTCTTCTTTGAACTTATTTGAATAAAGATTTTAATTATTTAAGATAATAATAATAGTAATGATAATGATGATAATAATAATAATAATAATAATAATAATTTACTGTGTGTTAATCTAATTTACAGTTGTAAGGCAAAGCACAAGGCCTATCCAAGCAAGCTGCCAACCACCACTGTCATAATCTGTTTCCACAAAGAGCGACTGTCTGTCCTCCTTCGCACAGTACACAGCGTCATCAACAGGACACCTCCTGATCTGCTAAGTGGAGTTATTGTTGTGGATGACTTTAGTGAAGACGGTAAGTTAACGGCTGTACTAACTAGTTAGGAACAAGGTAAGGGTTCAGTGACATAAGAAATACCCCTAGGAATTTGAATGTCGCTAGGGATGTATAAACAGGACATTACCTTACACAGCGTCATCAACAGGACACCTCCTGATCTGCTAAGTGGAGTCATTGTTGTGGATGACTCAAGTGAGGATGGTAAGTTAAGTGCTGTACTAACTAGTTAGGAACAAGGTAAGGGCTTAATGACGTAAGAAATACCCCTGGGAATTTGGATGTCCCTAGGGATATATAAACAGGACATTACCTGACAAATGGTTCTGACTTTCGAGCCTGTGGATGAAACCTTATGGTATGACCATTCAAATGCAACCTCTTTGGCCATTCTTTCACAGCGTACTATTTATATTTAAGCGGTTTACAAGATGAAATTTTGGACTTGTCTTGAATTCTCATTTTGAGCACTCTTGGGACTAAAAGGGTTATGAAGTCGTATTCGTACTCCATCTCGAACTCGTAGTCCAATCTGAAGGTCACTAAGGAATGATGGTGTACGGAAGGTCACGAGTTCGATTCTTGTTGGGGACTCCGATTTTTTCTTTGTCCCACGCTCGTGTCATTCTGAATATTCCATCTTCTCTTATTTCTAACAAAACAAGTGTTACAACTAAGAACAAGTCGTAGTAACTGACGAGGGAACGCAGATCAAAGATCCATAAATTGACACCTAAGGACACGGAAATTTCAGTGAATGATTTCCAGAAACAAGCCCTTTACAGATCTTTGCAGCTTAACATGACTTTCTAGCAACCTGAAAAACCATGCATGAAAAAATGCGATTTTGAGAAAAATACAATACATTCATGAAACTTTCTGGGACTGACTGTTGAATTGTAAATCAACGTTTACAACAAAACTTGAAAAAAAGACGTTTCGACCGAAAAGCTTCGGCCTTCTTGGGTTTGAAAGTTGGCAAAAAAGCAACGGCTTACTTAACGGTTCACATTTTGCGTGTGCATTCTGCATTCTTTTCGGTGGAAACGTCTTTTTTTTTTCAAGTTTTGTTGTAAACGTTGATTTACAATTCAATAGAGAGTGCCAGAAAATACAAATTATAGCAAAAGTATATGGTAGTAACAACATGAATTGTTACTCTTTCCTTCGCAGAAAGAGTTGGAAAACCTTTGGACGATCATGTCGCAACAATGAGTAAAGTCACAGTAATAAGGAACACTAAGCGTGAGGGGCTTGTGCGTGCACGCATAAAAGGTGCCAATGCAGCCAAAGGTGACGTCCTTACATTTCTGGACTCCCATTGCGAGGCGACCCCAGGCTGGGTGGAGCCTTTGTTAGCACGTATAGCAGCATCGCGCTCCAATGTAGTGTGCCCGGCAATTGAGGTGATAAATGCTGATACATTTGCATATCAGGGGTCTTCCAATGCGGACCAGAGGGGTGGGTTTGGCTGGGATTTGTTTTTCAAGTGGAAGGGGATTCCCCCTGAAGAGCAGAAGCTGAGAAAAGATCACACTGATCCCATAAGGTAAGCAACACAATGGAACCTTCTGTAATTGGCTCCCAAAAATGCCGAGCGTTAGTGGTCGCTTACAAAGGAGTGCCTTTGGTCTGAGAAGAGGTCAGACCAAAGGGAGGTCTAAGTTTACAGAGAAACCTGTATTAAGCGGACCCCATATTAAGCAAACACCCTTTATTAAGCGGACACCAGCTAAAGTCCCTAAATTTCCTTCCCATGTTTACTTTAAAAGGAACCTGTATTCAGTGGACATCCCTATTAAGCGGACGCGAACACCAAAATCAAGCCATTAGTTACGAGAAACCTGCATTGTATTAAGCGGGCACTTCAAGTGTCTCCAAAAGGTATTTTTATGACATTATGACACTGCAATCAGCTTCAAAGAGCGTGTGTTCCAGGTGATTGAATGATTCTTTCAGGAACGGCCAGTTGCGAAAGGTTTACGATAAACTAGGGACAAAGCATGTCAAATATGCGGGTAAATAACGGTGGAGATATAAAAGATGTCATGCACTCGTGTGTACTGAAATCAACTTTCTCGATTTCTCGATTTTTCGATTTCGATGTGATTTTTCAGAAGCGTGCAATTTGGAGCAAACACAAAGACGTGTTGTGGATCGCACGTAAATCCTAACTGCACGCTGCTAAGAGTTCACACCTAAGGTGTGAACTTTTTACAATACCTCAATCTGATTTTCGTACTTGTTTTCTTTTTCCTTGAGTACCATTTCCAAATTTCTCGATTTCTCGGCTTTGTGGCTCCCATTTTACTAAAACTTTCTTCGATGGTAGGCCTATCTAACGAGCGAGACAGAAAGTTGGGCAAGAACGTCATGCTAGCCCACATATAAGGCAGTAATAACATAACAATCCTATATGAATATATACATCAAGTGATTAACGCACCTACCTCCACTAACACACACTTTCCTTCACTTGTACTCACTTTCCTGCATTTGTACTCACTTTCCTTCATTTGTACTCACTTCCCTTCGCTTGTACTCTCTTACCTTCACATTAGTGCCTTATCTGTGGGCTAGCATGACCTTCTTGCCCTATATGTGGGCTACCATGACGTTCTGGCCGAAAGTTGATTTCAGTGTACGCAGGAGTGCATGAGATCTGGGTAAAAGATTTAGCAAAGTAACACTCTGTATAAGACGTCACGAAAGGAACGGTGAAATAAGCTGATCACTGATTGGGCACAAAAAATGCAATGCCTCAAAATTTGTGCTCAATCCGGAGCAAGCACGCAAATGGGCTCTTGAACTAGTCCGTTAAAGGTAATCGCCCAGGGGCTCTCCCGCCCGTTTGGTAAACTTTCGCTCGCACCAGGCTTCAGCTCGCACCTATTTCGCCCGTTTTATCTGTCTCTCACCCCGACTATCTGCCCCTGGGTCTCCCAGGATGCAAGGACATGAGCGTCAACTTCAGTTTTAGGGCCAATAATACAGGTAACAGAAATAGTTAAAAAAAAATTGCTTGGTTCGGAAAAAAAAAACAAAAACATTTTGGCTTCTGCGACTCACGTAAGAACATTCTCCTTTCCATTTTTCACAGGACTCCTACAATGGCCGGAGGTTTATTTTCTATTGATAGAAAATATTTCTTTGAACTTGGTTCGTATGATGAAGAGATGGACATATGGGGTGGAGAGAATCTCGAGCTTTCCTTCCGGGTAAGATGTACATCTACTTTAGTAAATACATGTGTTCAACTCAGTGACCGTGGGTAGCTAAGAATATTTATCGAGTACGTGTACACGTAGTAATCGGCAAAATCTAGCTAAGGTCACTCCAGAAACGGTGTACTTTTTGAAATCGCCAATAAAAATGTAACACTAAGTTGAGTTACTGACGGTGATTTTAGCTTCTAAAATGCATCCGATCCCACTGAAATTCCTCTCCAAAGAGGTCCAAATTTCAAAAACGTGGGCTCTAAAACGAGGCCACGTTACCCGACCGCTGGTCTCGTTGTACATTTTGACGTCACGGACAAGCGGCCAGGCTGCTAAGTACGATTCAAAATGGCCGAGCGCAGTGTTGAATTTTGGCCCTCTTTGAAGAGGAATTTCAGTGGGATCGGATGCAGTTAAGAAGCGAAAACCACGGTCAGTAACTCAACTTGGTGTTATCTTTTTATTGGCGATTTAAAAAATACACCGTTTCTGGAGTGACCTCCTTTAAGTTTTATTTGTGGAATAATTTCAAATGATCATGTTCCACTATCAAACCTCTTTGTAAACTCAAGTTCTTGTATCATGTTGAGATGCTTTCAAGTACTCAATTTATCGACAGAAAAGACGTAGCCTCCCCAGGGAAACTTTTGTGCGCCAATGATTTTTTGAATTGCGGGAATCCTGCAAATGCCGCATTCCAGAATAATTCTTGCAGTTTGAACTCTCGGCAACTCTTATCGACTGTTGTCAATTCTCAGCTACTTTCGGCAATTTTGTTCTCACTTGACGCGAACTTACATTGCACATCTTGTGTTTTTCATCAGGTCTGGATGTGCGGTGGACGCCTCGAAATCGTTCCATGCTCACGTGTTGGTCATGTGTTCCGGAAATACACAAGTCCTTACAAGTTCCCAGATGGAGTCGAGAAAACGCTCAACAAGAACTTCAATCGTCTGGCTGAGGTCTGGATGGACGAATATAAAGAGCTCTACTACAACAAGAAGCCCCAAGCACGTAACATGGATTACGGAGACATCAGCGAAAGAGTGGCACTGAGGAAGAGACTGGGCTGTAAGAGCTTTAAGTGGTACATAGAGAATGTGTACCCAGATGTTCAGATGCCCGAATTGAACCCGCCTGCAAGTGGAGAGGTAAGGAGAATTTGTAGTTTATAACGGAATGCCTTTTGTTCTCGCGTCCTTTAGAATCTGTAATCGCTCAGTATAATTTTCACCAACGGGATAGTCTCCCGACATGCGATGAATAACGTGTAAACACTGCGAAATGTGTGAAGTCTGTTACCATTATGTGAATTTGGTATGTTTCCATCATTTAAGTACATATAAATTGACGAGAGAAAATCCTCGAGGTTTATTTTATCTTAAGGGAACAGTGTCACGAAAAAACATTGAAATCTTGCTTACTTTATTTCCATGTTATTGCTAGAGCAGTTTAAGTGTCCAAAGTAATGTTGTGTTTGCTTTGGTTTTGCTTTACTTCGCTTTCTGATTGGTTAAAAAAGTTCGTGCCACTTTCTCAACCAATCAGAAGTTAAAGTAACACCAATCGCGACTTGTTCACACGCGGTTTCCCGCGCTCAACGCTAGTTACTTGCAGTTGCTTCAATTTCTGATTGGTTCATTTTGTGTTTTGTTCCTGCTGTGATTGGTTAGAGTAATGACTTTGGTTTTGGTTTTACAACACTCATTTGAAAAGCGCTGTAAATGCCACCAAAAACACAACCTAATTGGATAAAAGATTCCACAGAACAAAACGGAACAAGCAGCCTGGCTGTAAAGTGTAGGATTATAAGGACTGAAACGGATTAACCCTTTAAGCCCCAATAGTGACAAGCAACTAACTTCTCCTTACAGTATCACTACATGTTCAAACATATAGGTTCTGAGAATAAAGGTAATGATCATCAAAGATAACAAAAGCAAATTCTTCCAACTAGCACCATTAGAAATATATGAAGAACCGTTAGGAGAACATGTGTGTTGATACTCGGGGGCTTACAGGGTCACCGTTCATCAAATTTGATTTCGTCACGGGCGGTACAGCAATAGGAATTACCATTCTAGAGGAACTCTGAAGGAAAAGCAGATCTTAACAAGAGCTACTGAAATCCAAAGAGAAAATTGTGGGTAACCAAGTATTTTTGTGAGAAAATTAAGTAACCATAATTCTAAGAAGCTTTAAAATACATAATAATGTATGGCATTTTCTTTCCAAATTTAAGCTCAATTTTCTCTGAAAAATGCGTGGTTACCCCAAATTTTCTTTTTTGATTCCAACAGCCCTTCCCAAGATCTGCTCTTCCCCCGCAGTCTAAACCGCACAAAGATGCCTTTGTATTTGCAGGAACCGACCTTAAGAAACTCGAGTTACTCGGACCATCTTAACTTGTGCATTCACGCCTGGTTTCTGTGTTCTTATCTCGTTTGTTTCCAAGAAACATTTCGTGATTTCGTTTTCTTTTTGTTCAGGTTCGCAACCCTGCAAGTGGACACTGCTTGGATACGCTTGGAGCTAAACCTGAGCACTCGGCGCGTATGGGAATTTATGTCTGCCACGGACAAGGAGGCAACCAGGTTAGTGCAAGGCTCGATGCTCACGCTACCCAACTAGCCAAAAAACTGGAAAAAATGCTCTTGTTTGGCTGGTAGATTTTTCGTTTTATTTTACACTAGCTTTTCATTTTATTTTGCGCTATCCATTCTGGCAGCTGGAAAACAGAAAACACTAAATTATGGTTTGAAATGAAACTGTAAATGGGTTTTGTGAACAGAAGTAAAAAAAAAGATGATTAACAAAGGAACATCAGATGAAGAAAACGTTCATTCGAGTTGTGTTACCGAAATTTCTTTCATACTTTCTAGCATATACAGCTTTGCGAGCAAGCTTTTATTGGCTTTGACCAATGAAAGATAACAATCCTGTTTGCTCTAAAAAAAACAGATTTCGATCCCGCTTTGATGACAGTACGACTAGTGTGAATTATTTTATTTTGGCTCATAAAATTTGACGCATCTTAAGCCATTTGGCTCATACGTAAGTTTTAAGGCCTGTTTTTGTTTACCACAAAATATTATGAGTAATATATCAAACACGAGAAAGAGTATTTCATCAGGATATTCAAACCGCGAGAAGTGGGTTGAAAAAAACAGGTGCAGCGAAGTTTTTTTTTTGTCCTACTTTGAGGTGTTTGGATACCTGATGAAACACTCTTTCGAGTTTTTGGTATTGTTTCTCAACCCATTCATAATTCTGGAGAAATTTAAAGTAAAATTTTATGCTTATTAAGATCTGGTATCCAAACCACTGTCACGGGAGTGATTTCCTTTGTTTTCTCTCTATGAATTATGATCTGAGTTTAAGAATAATAATAGAAGTATTTATCCAGGAGGCTCTCTCGCTGAATGGTGATCTTCAGGGAGGTCCTGGATTAAAAATAAAATCATAAGAATTACAAAGCTAAACGTTCTTTGGGACTAAGAACGATCGAGAGTAACCACAAGTATTAAAATTGTTTTACGAATTGACGCCTAAAATCAGAAATACTGGTTGACTTTCTAATGTGTCTGTCCAGCGTGTTCCAATCCTTGAGGGCATGATAGGACGTTGTTTGCTTTCCCTACCTTTTGACGGATGGTAGCCTCAGGTTATCCTCATTGTGTGTGTTATAGCTGTAAACATCACTGTTTCTTACTGTAGGTTTCAAGTTATGTGATGCAATTTCACTGATGCATTTGTAAATGAACAAACAATGATGAAAAAGCCTAAGTTGACCTAAGCGTAAACTATATTTAAATTTTACAGAAGATACATTGATAATGTGGCCGCCCGTTCAGGTTAAAGCTGAACATTGAACAGCACTTCGAATGGGTGATTATCAGGGGAGTTTCACGTAAAATACCGCTATTCATTTTGCGGTGGGTTTATGTTTTTAGATGCTGATCTTGTCCTCAAAAGGAGAGTTGATTTTTGAGGAAGAGAACTGTTTGGATGTGTCAAAGTCGTATGCTGGTGCTCCTGTGGAGATACTTAAATGTCATGGTATGGGTGGAAACCAGAAATGGATACACGATAGGACCTCCGTAAGTTAAATTCAGTTAGTAAATAATTGTAAACATTCAAATAAATACTATTGAGCAGTGTTTTTTAGTAACTCTGCTTATTGTGCCGTACAAGGTAGTTCTAACTTCTGAGGGTGTGGTTGAACTTTTTAAATGGCAAAAGTCAAATACAATCTATTATTTTATTTTATTATATAGCCAATAGTGTTTTAGTGGAAAATAAACCACTCGTAAAGTTCATACGAAACTACATCCAGGACTCGAGTGGCGTATTTTCCATATCCTCACTAGTGAGGATATAATCGATGACGTCATTTTCCGCTTTTACACTGTTGTTTGTGAAAAAGTACTCTTGTCTATATAATAAAAAGAAAAATACGCGGCAGCTTGAAGATATGAATTTTATTTTCTCGTGGGAAAAAGCAATATTTACGAACGAGCGCAGCGAGTAAAATATTGCGCAGCCGTGTAATATCCTTGCTTAAAAAGTAACACCATCTAACGATATTTTTGATTGGCGCTGTTTATTGTGATGCATTAGGTTGGATCACAATACGTGGGTGTGGTCTTGCTATTATTAGTCTTCATCTACAAGGTAGTTTCAGTCACCTCTCGCCGTAAAGAGAAACCCGAAACTGTGTCCACTGGAATGAAAGCTACTGAGCTGTTTGTTTAGCTGTAACAGGGTGGTTATAACTTCTGAATCCATGAATCCATTGGTGAAGTACTAAGGTGTGGCCGTTCATACGAAAGCTACGGCATTATATTTTTGTTTGGTGTTGTTTGTTAAGCTGCTTAAAGGTGTCGTAATGTTGAGTCTTCAGGCAAAGTGTTCAGGCAAAGCGTTCAGATAGTGGCGCGAGAAACAAAATATTATGAAAGTAGAGAAAAGACTAAAGGGAAGAGACCTAGTAGCTCTCTCTCTCTTTCTTTCTCTTTTATTTTTCCTTTCCGCTCTCAATATTATCGTTCGCACGCTACCATCCATGTGTTACTTTTTAGGATGGTGTACTGTGTGGTTCTAGCTTTCGAGATCGTAGAGAAAATTGTGACCACACAGGTGCAAGCTGTTGGATTGTTCTTTCCCGGAGTACTGTTTATCGGGTGCTCACTCAAATTAAAAAAAGAAGTCCTCAAATGTGACCATTCAAACGGAAGCTGTTAAACCACGCTTTCACTTGATACAGTTTAATCTTTTACCAAACACATTTTATTGGGGATGAAAAATTGAACGTTATACTTTTCTTCCTAGGGAACCATCAAGCATTCTAGCACAGGCCAGTGTCTGGACCGAGGAGAAGCTGGATCCCAGTATGTTGTCATGAACCCCTGCGACGGCCGACCGTCGCAAAAATGGCTGTTTTCCAAGTACAGAGACACGTAAACATTTGTTTTTCTCTCCAACCTAACAGACTTGTTTAGCCCTCAACGATAAGCTATAAATAGCGTCATACTTTCCAAACGTGGACATCCTTGGGACGGTTTCAACGTTCATTTTCCAACAACAAGCTATTCCTGGTACGGGGAAGACTCCATAACCATAAGGTCTCTGTCCTCAGAGCATGTTCCTCCACAGCCTCGTTCTTCCCCAAGTACATGCTGGTTCCTCCATAAAACTGTTGAAGTTTAGATACAGTTCTCCCAAACTTGGCTGTCCACAGGACAACCAGATGCCCCTATCAGATTTCTCGCAATGGAAAGGTGTCCGCGTGTCCCATTTTTTATACTTTGAGCCCCAATAGTTACAAGCATCCAAATCCTCCTTACAGTATTAGAACTTTATCAAACATGCACGTCATGAGAATAGAGGAAATGATCACCAATGATCAACTGTCTTGATTTTTAATCAAATTCTCCCAAGTAGTAACATAAGAAATGTAAGAAGAATAGTGGGGAGAATATGGATGTTAATATTGGGGCTTAAAGGGTTCAAGGAGCTACGTCACGGATAACGAATCTTGAAAAAGCTGGCAAGTTTTTTCAAGTTTGTCATTCGTAATCCGTCTTAATCTCCCTCAACCTTAACCATCCTTGTTCAGTTTTGGTTTATTATTGCTTCTTTGGTGTTTTTCTACCTTAGGAAACGATTATTTTGAAATTCTCTTCAATAAGAAAATAAATTTTGTCAGATAAGCAAAATGGATGTAAATACCGTGACATAGTTCCTTTAAAATGTTATGCTTGTATGTGGCCGAGATCCCCACCGAGCGGCCACCCAGGAGAGGTGTCTACCTCTCGGAAATTTCCATTAGTAAAAATAAGACTGTGTAAGAAAATGTCAGGAGAAAAATTCCTCCTTAGCAAATTTCTACTCCCAGTGTCACCTCGCTGTGCCCATAATATGAGACAAGCTTATGGCGTCGAGAAGGCTTGCTAGGGTGCGCTCTCTCTCCTAGATACAAATATTTGCGTGACGGTTATTATCGTCACGATAATTTAGAGGACATAACGCGACTGAAAAAGAAACCGGATTTTTTAGTGATTTTGATGTCGTAATTTATAGATTTTTAACAAATTATTTCTTGTGAAATTGCTGTAATGCATTTTGAACTAAGTTCTTTGTGCGACATTTTTTTATGGAGAAAAACAAAAGCGTTTTACAAAGCCAGTTTGAAAGCAGTCTCAATCAAAAAAATTAAAACAATTAATTATGATTGCTGAAACACTAAATTTTAGACCATTTATTATCCCAGAGCAGTAAATAATAATAACTTACGTCTAATGCATTAACATAACTGGTCTCGTTCTTGAAATGTGCTTCACTCGACCAAGTGCCATTTTGGCAATACTTGGAGCAAAACGTTCAAGAAAAGGGACTGGACTTAGAACTTCGTTATGCAAACCCATTGTTATATATATATACGTGTAAATGCTAAACAGTTGCATAATCCTACGTGGAAGCCAAAAGTATATATAATTATTTAATTAGAGTATTAAAAAAGGCTGTCAATAGCTTTTAATTCACTGCCTCCCACATTTAGCTGCAGCTAGTCGTTTCTGTTGTTTGAGCTGTTAGAGACTTTCGGCAACCAGTCGTGCTTTTCTCGAAAGCCCCGATATTTTACGGGCCGATTTCGGGCACGATAATTCACACTGTATCTTGTAAACAAAGAAATTTCTAAGCATGAAACTTTGCTGTACGTTAAACATTTCTTGTTTTAAAGATATGGTAAAACAACGGCTCTGTAGCTCTATAGAATGAGCGGCTCGTATTTTTACAAATGGCTTTTAGGAGCTTTCGAGAAACGCACGCCAGGGGAAGTTACCGGAATTCCTGTCTTTCTTTCGACGCTTTTCGACGTCAACAAGCCATACAACATGCATCGAGGCATTCTTTTTTCAATCCATAAAGAACAGCAAACTTGCTCCAGTAAAGAGAAGATGGGGCCTCCAGTTGCAACTTAATCGACAAGGATATCAGCGCAGCGTGGTTCGAGTTCCCTGTATTAATGTTGTCTTAGCAACTTAGGAGAACTACTGAGTCGCCCGGGTAAACATGGTTACGGCAAAAAGTGCAAATTGCCAAAGGCATTGTCCTGGAACTGGGCGTGATTCCCAGCCTGTTCAGTGAGTCCTGTTGTGAGCCGATACCGATACCAATACCAATAATCGTTACCATCGTCGATACCAATATCCGTCGATATCGGTACCAATAATCGATACAATCAATACCAGGGAAACCTTAGAAAAGTATCGATACGTAAGTGCGGTATCGTTCGTTTCGATATCGTTTGATCCGAACCAAGAGGGGATGAAGGCAGAGAGCGAATCCTCCATACTTGAGCCTCTTCCGATGAAAATTAATTGAAATCTATTTTTGGTTCTGTGTCATACTGCGTGTTTATTTTAAGGACTACACCTCATTGGTCAGTTAGATTAAAGTAATGTAGTTTTAGATTGTTGACATGGGAACAAAAGATAAAAATTACCTTTGCAGCGTGGGTGCGAACTAATAATAAATTTCAAATAATTATCATAGGGCACGGGGATTCACCCTCTTACTTCACCCTCTAATGTCTGAACCCATGACTACTTAGAAGTAATGGCATTTATTTCCTTTCTGTGTTAGAGAATTTACCGTTTCTATGAAAAGAAAACTATTAAAGACCGAGTTTGTTGCTTTCTTTTCCAAATTTACGTATGTGTTGTTGATTACTACGATGTCGCGGCCCTGTTTCGCGGCTTGGTTATCCTTGAATTCTGTCTTGAGCGAAGACGTCACAGTTTGATTCTAGCTATTATGTCAAAATGCCGGTAACGATATCGGAAAAGTGCCAGTTTCGGTAAATGATACCACTAGTGTGGTATCGATTTCAAAAACTGGTTTGGGCGGTGGCACAAACAGGCTGGAAATCTTGCCTCGGTCTGTATCAAGCATGGGAAGCCCCTTTTCAAACGGAACAGTAAATCACCTCCCCTCCACTTGCGGCTCCGGTTGGCCGAAATTTGCGGAGATTTCTCTCCGCAAATTACGATGGCGCTCAAATTGACTTGCAAGTCCATGCAAGGTTGACGAACTTGCACGTGATTGCAGACCGACTTGCCAGCACGTTTTATCAATCAATCTGTGTACGAGAATACAGTAGATCCCGCCTATCTCGAATCCCCCGCTACTTCGACTTCATTTTTTATCCCCGGTCGATGTTCCTAACTTATTTACTATTACAAATTTTGGTTTCCCTTATGTATTTGACATACCGGGAGTCTAGTGTATTGTAATTCAGAGTTTTTAGTTCTCGATAAAGCAAGAGAAGACTTCTAATGGTAAAATACAAAACGCAAAAGAAAGAACGATAATGTAGTTACAAAATGACAATTTTAATTTTTTTTAGCTATTTGAAAATTAAATGTAGTCCTAAATGAATTTTTACCAATATTAAAGATGGTTTCTTTTTAATTCTTTGTAGTAGGCATTCACTATGATCTATTGCGAATTCGCCAATCTGATTGGCGGAATTAATTGTTCATTGCCTTTTTAAACAGTGGAGAGTTTGTGTCGAGGGACTATCGGGTGATTGTTGTCCGCGGAAATTTAAAGGAGCTGTGTCACGAAATTTATCCAAATTTACCCTCTATAGTAGCTACGCTACTACTGGTCCTCAGCTGGCAAGGTTAGCACTGGCACACAAGTACGACACTGACAACAAACGATTACAGTTTCCTAAAGTTGTTCTTCCGAAGTGGGTAATTTTCACGATGGCAGCATTTCATTAGAACTACCAGAATGAAATAGTTTTTTTTTCCTTTTTCTTTTATGTTGAAATCTCATTGAAGTTAAAGTAACGATTTGCATCAGAAAACAGTAAACTGGAGGATTCCTTAAAACGAGCTGTTCTACGCGACTGAAATGTTTGGCTTTACTCTCGAGTTTATGGCCAATTCCTGAAAGTTACCAGCGCGCCGATACCAGTTTTTTAAACCAAAATCTACCGATATTTGGCGTTTTTTCGATATTCGATATCGATATCGACTTCATAATCAAGATTCACGTTGTGTGACGGCATCACTCAATGTCGAGTCCAGGCTTAAAGAGTTAAAAACGCGTAAAATACTGGGGACTACGTTTCAAAACTCAATTGTAAATCAACGGGGCATACACAAACAGGTAAAAAAAAATCCTGCAAGAAAGCAATCAAGTGCTTGTGCTTAGATGGATTCTGCCTCGCAGAAGCAACTGCTTTCTGCTAACACAGCGTGCATGGGTCACGTGAAAAGTATCGAAGGACATCGAAATCACTGATATTTGCCGCTAGAATCGGTATTTTTAGGTAAACACAAATATCGATAATACCTGTGTATTTGATATCGATAACGGCCCACCCTTACCGAAAGTATAGAAATCCATCAAAGTGGGATCAAAATCACGTGTCCCAAGTCACCTTGCAACATGTCAAAGCAGGATCAGAAGACTGGTGCGGGACTGCGGGATCAGATGGAGCAAAAATACCGAGTGGCGAGAAAAGGGATTGGGACGGCCTATTTTGAACCTCAATCGTTTGTACTGCTGAGCCAATTAGCGTTAACTAAACCAATTTTTCATTTATGGTGGTTTCGAGAGCGTTGTTGTTTAATCTCTCATTCATTTGTTTGCTTCCACAACAAGTAAAGTGAATCGCACTTGCGTCAATTGGAATGGTGATGAAAGGCAAACCGCGTCATTACTATTAACCCTTGCGAAAACAGTTTGTAATCCCACGCAAGAGTAAGTTTATATTGCTAAAATTATCTACTTCGTTAAACATTCATGAAATACGAATTTTTGGTGCCTGGATAAACACTGTTTATTGACTCCCCTGTCAGTAAAAGTGATGTCATAGAGAGAGAATCGTTTTCAAACTTCTTAAAAAACAGGGGAAAATATTAAGAGCAATTTAATTAAAAGCACATAGGATTTTGGCAAGGCAGCTTACAATTTGCAAGGTAGCTTATAACTAGTTTTAACTTCTTTGCATCTCTTAGGAAGTGTAGTTTATATTACTTTGGTGTTGTTATGATTATTTTGCTGTGGCCATTCACGGCGCACTTTCTTTCATTCTAATTAAGGATTCGTAAAATTTTTCTTCTTATCGAAGTCTCTAAACATTTTATACTCTTGTTTGGTCCTTCTTTGTTAGTCCTCAGCTTCGGTTTTCTCTATAATTTCTATGGGTGCTATCCTATTCAAATAGGATAAATTTTCCCGTAACCAAGGATCAGAAGTTTGCTTTGCTATGTCAACAACAGGGCACGAGAGGTCTTTTTCTCTTCCTAAACCATGACTTACTGAGCTACAGTCGCTTTTAGATCGACACAGTTTGCCTTTAAGCTCCCGTTCTTCATGAAACGTCGTCAAAAATGACGTGCTTTTTCGTCGTGGACTCGAAATGTCTTCGAAATTCTTGGGAAAAAACTCTTCACTCGGAAAGTCCTTTGAATCCCAAAGCAATTTTTTTCTGGTTGGAGACAAATATCTGTGCGAAGAATCCCTGCTACTCGAGAATATGTTATCTCCATTTTCGCTAAATACTGCAGTCTGTGTTAGTTCTTCGCTGTGAAAAATTGTTCCATTTTTGCAAATCTCGACACCGTTGAGTTCTACGTCCACAGCCATAGCCTTGACGGAACAATAACTACCCTTACCGTTACTTTCACTGTATAAACTTTCCTTGTATTTACTCGAATACTCGCTTCTCGTTTCATACCCAGCGTTTTCGCTTTCTTCTCGCCCTGTTGACAAAGTGTCTTTCCGTGTTTGTGTATTTCCTGTTTCATTTCCAAGGGGGTACCCATTTTCACTTACATGGCTTTCTTTCAGTGTTTGTTCGCGTCGCTTGAATGTCATTTGTGCTTCACTTTTCAAGCTTCTGCGTCCACGTAGAACAGCAATGGAGTCGCTATCCCTTGAGCTGACCTTTGGAAAACAACACGGTAGTACAATTCCTAAGATTTGCAAGTATCCCTGGCGAAACTCTTTCGTTCTGAGAGCATAGATTATAGGATTCACTGCAGAATTTAGAAATCCTAACCAATAGGCTGCGACAGAGAAGTACTTAGGCAACTCACTGCCTGCTAGTGTTGCATAGATCGTTAGGACAGAAAACGGTGTCCAACAAGCCAGAAAAACGGCCAAAATTATGAACAGCGTGACGGTAATGCGCCTTTCGTTCAAGAAAGCCGATTGTTCCTCGCCGAATGAATGACTTCGTACACGCTTCGTGTGAATCTTAACGGTTTGAAAAATCTTCAAGTAAGAGAAGCTCATTATCCCGAGTGGGATTACAAACCCGCAGACGATGATAAATAGACAGTTTGTTAACTCGCTGATTTTATTATCGCGAGGGACTTTGACGGAGCACTGAGTACGACCCGGGATATGCTCGTAACGGTTCCATCCGAGAATCGGTGTAAGGGCCGTAAGAAGAGCTTGAAACCAAACCCACAGCACAGCAAACACGGTCCTCTTTCTTGTAAAGATTTTTCTTTTTGTTGGCTGAACTACACCAACATACTTATGAATACTGATAGCTGTCAGAGTCAGGATGGAAGTTAGAAGAAAGAAAACGTTGAGAAAACCGTTTAACTGACACAAGGCGCTGTTGAAGATCCACTTTTGCGTCACGGCTGTTATTATCGAGAAAGGCATGCACAGCAGTGCTACGGAGATATCCGTGAGGCTCAAATTGATGATAAAAATATGAGTCTCTGTTCGACGCAGTTCGCGTCGGCGGTAAACGACTGCGATGACGAGAAAATTCCCAGCTATGGCGAGGAGCATTATGAACGACAAGATCACCGCTTCTAGAATTCCAACCCACCCGGGATCCATTTCATCAGAATGAGAAGCATTGACCGACGAATCACTGAAGTTCATTTCCATGGTTTTGCGATTTTTGCTCCTGGAAGGGGACGTTAAGTTGTAATCTTTAGCAGGGTCGTTCTTGTGGTTTTGCGAGCTCCGGGCTATGATTAACTTGGCTGCTCTTTGTCCCACTCAATTTGCGTCACTTGCAAACCCTGACACAAGCTGAAAAATTCTTGTCGACTCAATTGGTCAGATACGAGGCGGTATTGTCGGTTTGACAACAGGAAAGTTGAGAAATGCAAAGCAACCAGTGCCAAAGTAAATTGGATAACTCTTATTTGACACGGGCTGTCCGCGCGCTTAGATTAACATCCCACAATGTGTCAGTTCTGTGTAAACACTCGATGAAAGGAGACGCGGTCTTTCGATAAAGATGATTGAATTGACAACTAAAAATGGCTGGTTCACCTAAAAAACTTTAGTTTGGCTCGCGTTCCACAGCTCTACTGCGTGTAGAAAATATGGACTTGAGCACGCCAAATCTGACAGTGACTCGCAACCAACACCAAATCAATACATAAGGTTATAGGACCCGTGTAGTTAAATTATGTGTGGGAGAATCACATCCGTTTCATCTCTTAATTCGTCATTTTAAGTAATGACTGCTCTGTATTCTTGTTTTAATTCTTTATTCTAACGAAATATATATTTTGAAAAGAGAGATCGCCTAGAAAATGCAGCTTAGAAATAGAATTTCCCGAATTTTCGTGCAAAAAGAGAAGTTATGGACTTAACCAACGGTTCTTGTTGCAGTTATTTCACCGTAAGAGTTAACAACCTTCTACGCGAATGCACCTGCTAACCAATTAGTTTGAAACAATCTGGTTTTTCTCATTTCCTTAACGCTTATTGCCGACTACAGCAGGCAATACGGTATTTTATCTTGTTCCAACTACATGTCTGTCCATTCATCCAGTATTACTTATCGGAACAACCGTGCAAATAATTACAGTATTACTACAAACAATCACGAAATATTAAATATTTCAACTTTCTGATTTCTTGCCGATCACAAGAGGCATTCAAGGTCTATTTTTCTTAAAATTCTAGACTCACGTTGCCGTTTTTCTTAACGACAAAACTTGCCTAGTTAATGAGAGTTTTGTAACAACAGACAAATAGATAAATGGGGCACCGAAAACGTGATTGAATCACCAACCTGAAAAAAAAACAAGTGTGATGAATTATATATCAGTTTTCCGATAGAAACAAAGGGGAAGGCTACATAGTAATAGAGATTTTATTGTAGTCCTTACAGGATCCTTTAAAAGCTCTTAAAAAATTTCAAGCAACCTTTTTGGCCAGAATATACACTGGAAACTTCAGAGTTTTTTCCTCACCAGCCAGGCTTGTCATAATTCAACAAACAAGCAAGGGGGTTAGTTTCTAAAGAAACTGTGGTGCTGCGTCGGTGGGGACGTGAAACACAAAATTTTGGATTTATCAACTGCGTTGATACGGTAAATTGGCCACCGTAAAATAAATAGAAGTATTGTTTGGCTCGTCGGATTTCTCAGAGTTGCACCATCAAATCGTCTCACTGTTTGTCGCAAATTTTATGAACTAACCCGACCTTCTTGCATAAATTTCCTTGTAATTTAGCCTATCGCTTCGAGATTTAAGGTGGCACTCTGGTTGAATGAAATGCTACTGCTTTGTGCCTTTTCGTTGTTGTACTTTCCTCATCCCTTTGGAGACTCCTCCCTTAGGGAATGTGTTTGTGAGGTTTTTAGTGCGAGACCTCACAAATCTTAAAGACTGTTAAAATGACTTTTAGCTCATTATCACCAAGACGAAAATGTGAGGGCTAGGGGGTAGGTGAATTCGAAGGGAACTAGAAAAATTAAGATTTAAGGCGTCTGAATATTATTACTTGAGATTTATAATTACCGTAAATAATTTAACAAAAGCCCGCTCTCTAACAAACACCGCCATATCTAATATACGTTTCTCGATCCCCCGCGCCAAAAGAAATATTTTCGGCCTTTTTCTAACTCTACTCCCTGTATGTAATAAACACCTCCTACAAAAATAGGACAAGCAGTTCAATCATATCATCAAGAGACTCCCCCCCTTCCCCTATTAGCACAAAAACTAGCGCATATAGTGGTAATTTATTCAGCTGTTTGCTATGATAAGCACAGATGTCGATTCAATACCCTCATCAGTAAGTCGAATTCAGTGCAAGAGTAACGTTCTTTAACGTTAGTAATTTCTTTGCAAAGAGTCTTGGCAAATCTTCTCTTCTTCGCTCTTCGCCCTTCGTTTTTCGCTCTTCGTTATTTTTTCGTTCGCTTTTTTTTCTTTTCTACGTTCTATAATTCGTTTGAGGCAAACCTTTTCTTCGCCCTTGCCCTGTATAACAGGGAAACTGAATACCCCGTAAACGCCTCTCTGTTATTAATTCATTCAAGTAACCGACGAGCAGTAATTTTCTGTAGTACTATTTATTATGCTTTACAAGGACTCGCTATGTTCTTGCAAGGTTCCTTTGGACGCCCGCATTATTGAGTCTGACGGCGAAACCACGCTCAACCCTCCCGCTTAAAACTAGGATCCAGGTCTACAAGGGCTGTTGTCATTAACCTTTTTGGCTCTGAGGCGTGGGTCTTGTGCGGGAACCACATCCATCTGCTCCAACGCTTCCACGAGATGTCTACGTAAGGGCAGGGGTAGCAGAAAGAGAGGCTTTATCACCGACAAAGGGGCAATCCTGGAAAGAGCCATTCTGCTTAGCATGGAGACCATCTGCTGCTCCGTCAGCTAAGCTGAACTGGGCACGTAACGCAAATAGAGGAGACTACAGTCCCAAAAGACCTCTTCTCTGGAAAACTGAGCCAGAGCGGGAAACGCGACAGATGAGCCCCTCAGAAATGCTTTAACGACCAGCTGAAGCGGCAGCTGTCCTCTTTTGTTCTTACGAGTTTACTTTATATTAGCACTGTTATTAAAACGCTTTAGGTTATATAATTAATCATTCTCGTTTAAAAAGCATACTATTAACTATGTGATAGGTAAAAATACTATACTTCCCGCATGATGTTTATTTTTTTAGACAGGTACCGAGAACGAACTTTTTGCAGTTCATGAGTAAGGTGGTGTGTGTAAGGTGTGCTATAGCAAAAAATCTTCGAGGGTAGATAGTAAGTCTGAAAATATTTCCTTTTAGGACCCCAGTATGCCCTGATGACGCCATATGAAGTGGGATGGCCGCCATCTTGGATCGCCATCTCATTAGATTTCTGGCTGTTTTCAAAATCTCCAAAAACCATCACAACTGGCTAACTAATTATAATACCATAAAAGAACAAAAAATGATCTTGAAAGGTAGAATGTAGCACAAAAAAAGTTTAAATGTAATTCTTTTTAGCCAAGGCTTTTCTGGAGTTCCTAAGAATGGGCAAAAAAAGTGCCCTTCCTGCATAACTCTGCCAGTATTTCAGTTTTGACAACAAAACTTCGAGGGTTTAAAGATCGTCCTAAATTTTTCTTTTGAGGTTCGCACGACGTCACTTAACGTAGAAATTACGTCTAGTTTTTTTTTTTTTTAAATGGCGGCGATCTTGGATTTCTCACTTTTTCCGTGTCCTGACACATTAGAGTGAATTCGTATAAGCCGGTTTTTTACGCTAATGAGCTACGTTATATTCTAATGAGCTGTGATAATAAAACAAAATAAAACAATAGTTGGTTGAATCGCAAAAAATCCAGTCCCAAACGAATGACTTTTATTTCTCTTGTTTGTTTACAATAGAATGTACTTTGGCTTCTTCTTTAAATGAACAAAAACAGAAAAATCGCCCCCCGCCCCCTTAAAAAAAATTAAACGCCTGTAAATTTTCTGTCCCGACATGTCAGTACTCTGTTTCGTTTTGTGCAGGCGAATAATAAATGCTTGAATAAACACTTCCTGGTTTGACTTTGTACTCACTTACAAATGCTGCTGATGTATTACGAACAATTGAACTCGTTTTGTAATTCGCAATAAAACTGTCAACTGTCACGTCTATCTTTCCTTCACTGTCACAGCTCATAAGAATATAACGCACAGCTTATTAACATTAAAAACCGGGTTATACGAATTCACTCTATTGTTTCCGAATAAAGTTTAGAAAAGGTCGCAAAGTTTGCTGGGTTTTTGCTTGCATATTGGAAGAGTTACAAACTTGTTTTTAAGTTTGCACCGGCACTTTGGGCTCCCGACCTTCCCCAAGCTAAATAGGGCCAGGTACTGGTAGCCTGCAATGCAGGCGTATTTCGGGGGCGAGCGAACGCTATGGCCGCCATCTTGGATTTAAAAAAGAGGAAGATTGGGGAGAGTAGAAAAAGCAACCAACGGGGAGGAGACAGTTTGCAAATCCAACATGGCGGCTACGATGACCGAGATTTTGGCACTCGTGCGTCCCCACGAAAACGCCTGTATTGCAGGCTAGGTACTGTGGGGCAACTTCGGCCTGGACCAAACCCAGGACGAGGACGGAAGTTGGTTCGTGTGCGAGAAGGTTACGAAAATTGTCTAGTTTTCAATGGAACCTTCCAGCACATTCTACAGAACTCCCCAGAACATTTTTGAATGATGAATCATTTTAATAATTATGTGGACAAGTAAGCAGTTATGTAATGTTACTAAAACAGTTTTCTTAGAGGTTTCTAGGACGTGTTATGTTAGGTATATAAGTAAGTCACTGTCAGTTTATTCAAGAAGTTTTGAGAGGCAGTTTTCAGAGCAGTGTGAGTAGTAAGTTTAGAGTTTGTTGAAGTGGCTGTGTTTGCAGACCTAAGCAAAGTGGCTGCGGGCCGAGTTGTCTGCTGTGTAAGAAGAAGAGTCTGTGTGACATAGAAGTGCTGTAACCTGTGAGGGCTACGTTCATGTTGGAATAAATTGCCTTGCTGCTGTTTATCGACATCTCTGTGTTCTGTTGAGTTCGGTAAGCATCTCTACTAAAGCATCAAATCTTGTAACAAAGATCAGATCAAATTTGGCGTGAGTACAGTGGGCTGAAGTTCTTCTCAGCGTTGCACTAACAAGTGAATATTAATAAGCGTTATTTTAGCTACATAGCTTATCAATAAAATGCCCAGGGGCTTACTCATCAGTATTCAGACAACAATCAGAAAATCTACAGAAATCTTCGGAAAATGGTCAGAAAATCTCCTGTAACCTTCTGATTTTATTGATTTATAAGCAATGACCACAGCAATCGATGGCTATTTGAAGAAATGAGATTTCTCTTCGAGTACTCATCTCGACATTGAGTCGTTATTAAGCACTTTACCCGTGTGTTGAGTCACGTTCAATAATCAAAACAATATTCGGATAGACCGAACTCCACTTCTATAACCTAACCTAACCAGTCATAAACACTTTTACAGCCTGTGAGGATAGTGCTATTCGTACGATAGTGTGCTTGAAACTTCGATCATGTGTTGCAGTTGATAGTCATTAATCTGCCTAAAGGTCTCAAGAGAAGATGGACATTGATGCGATCAACGACTTATTGTGGTCGGACTCTCGTCGATAACTTAACTAAGGTCTTCGTACAGCTTTCCTACACACAGTAGTTGAAAGAGGAGACAACCGTTTGTTGTAGGACAGACGTGAAAGTGTAAACCAATTTTCTTCTCGAGAACTCTACTCGCCGTCTCGATTTGTACACGGAGTTTGTCGCTTGTTAGGATCAAATTGCTCTTTATTAGGGTTTAAACAAGTCCAAATTTTGTATGATATACAGACTAGTTTATACTTAAATTGCAATCAAATAAACCATTTATCCCTGTGTTTTAAATTCCAGTTAGGTTTCATTTAATAACTGGCTGAAATGTGGTTAAAAGCTTCTGCATGGTCGACAAACAACACAAGGACAACATTTGATCTGATACGTAAACTTTATTGGCAATTTTCTGTCATTTTTCGCCAGCTGACTAAACTGGCGATCAAGTTCCATACTAATCCTTTTTTCTCTGTAAGTGGTCTGTTAATGAGTCTAGGTTCCCTGTGTTTTCGATGAGAGAAAAACTATATTTGCATTAAAAAATAACCTACTAGTCTAAATTTCAGCTTGCCTTAGACTTGAATAACACTATTACCTAAAATCTTTAAATTTCGAAATAAATTGTAGCAATAGCAACCGTCTACTCAGGAGGCGTTTCGACTATTTTCTGTTTTTTTGCAGTCTTTTTTTTTCAGTTTTTCCCCTTCCTTTGTAAGAAGAAGATAATCCTTTTCTTTTTTGTGCTTGTTTTGATTAAGTTTGCTTCTTAAAACAAATTCATATATTTTCGATGACGTCATTGTCAACTGTATGACTGCACGCTCGAGATTCAAGATGGCGGCTCAAAATTCAAAATGGCTGTTTTGTGACATCATTGTGACGTCATGAAACGTCATAATCGACACGTCATAAACCAAATCTGTTAAGCTAATAACGTACTAAAAAAGTGGCAAGTTTCATCACAAGAACGTGAATACTAAGTGCCCCCCCCCCCCCTCCCAGGCTCAGAAACTCAAAAAAGCCTAGGCGAAATAAGGTGATATTATTGTCCAGGTTGCAGTTCATTCAACTCCAACTCCTCATGGTTTAAAATTACCCCTGCAACTCTGTGGCAGAAATTCAGGGGGTTTAAAACATCTTTCAGTCCTTTTCGATATCTACCACTGAACACAAAATTTATCACAGGAGTTAAAGCAGCATTAGAAAATAGCACAAAATGCGCGGCAAATCCAAACTGTTCCATATTACAAGGCATTTTCCACTTCCATACAAAAAAGTACAGAATTCCGTAAACAAACATTAGCAGAATGCAAAATGAAAAAGCAACCATTACAACACAAATATATTTGAAGACTTGGGTGTTTTCTTTGTGTCCCTGGCGTACAAACCAGGATGAATTAACCATTGCGACTTTTTCCTTCTTCAAACTCCAAATAATCTGAGAATACAAAACTGTTATGATAGAGAAAGGCAACGTGATACTGACGTGACAATAAAGACTAACGGAATTATAATATATCGTTCCTGTGTTTTGTGAGGATCGAAAGCTGGCCCCCAGTTAATTTTGCAGTACGTTGTGCCGTTTTCAGAGAAAAGTCGAATAGTGTAGAAGTAAATAGCGTGGAGTCCCATCGATAAAAGCCACACCAATGGGATGATAATTTTACAACGCTTAGGCGTTATGATGACGGGGCGAAATGGGTAAACAATTCCTCGGTATCTGTCAATGGCAATGACTACCAGACTCTGAATTGAAACCGCAGTTGAAATGTCCTGTAGGAAATAAGAAAACGTGCACGAAATCAAGCCCACAATTCCGTCCAGCAACCACCTTTGAGGGCCAACCACGATCTCGCAGAGTTTGATTGGCACAGCAAAGATGGAAATGAGAAGGTCGGATGAGGCCATGTTTGCAACGAGAATGTTAACTGTTGTTCGCAACTGTTTGCTCCGTACAACTGTCGCAATAATGACTGAGTTTCCAAAAAGTGAGACGATGAGAATAAAGCTGTAAACCAGAATTTTGACTGCTTTTATAGAAGAAGCCGGTATCTTCGCCAAACGACTTGCCATTTTGGTTTTCAGTCGAGAATTTATGTGAAGACGAATTTACAAACTGCTTCATGATGAATGGAGCGCATAAATATTGCTTCAGTTGCTAAAAACCCCAAAACTTTTCACTTTATAACTACTGAATCTATTGGGCGCTGCTGTCAGAGACGGCCAAGGTGACGCAGATGTTTCGAAACAGCTTGAGTCGTCCGATTTCGATTGTTGTTTTTCCTGTTTCCATTGAATTTTTCACGTTCACAAACACATCAAACGAAAGGAGGGTTGGACCATCGAATGGGTAGCTTTAATAAAGTTGGGACATAACTAGCTATTAAACGGCCATTTGGGAGGGGAGATTACAATACCAACCACTAGCTCGAACTAGCCAAATAACGATTCGATCATAGAGGGGGGTCTATAGAACGTCCAAAAGTGTTTCCTTTGAGGTCCCCATCTTGGACCCGCCATCTTGGTATCTTGCTTTTTCCAAAATCTTCAAAAAACCATTTAAGTTGGCCAAAAAGTAATTAAAAGCAATCTAGCAATAACAGAACTCTCCAATTATCTAAAAATGTAAACTTTATAAAAATAATGTTAATTTTTTTTAAATATAGAACAGGAAAATTAAAAATTTCAAGAAAACTGCACGCCAAAATATGCCATGGCAACATCAGACTCGATGATCAACAATATTTGAATTCATAACAAATTGTTTCCAGGTGAAGTTAAGTAAAGATCGCAAATTTTGCTGGGTTTTACTTAAATCCCAAAATTGTTTTGCTCATTAAAGCTTATTATATATAAATAACGTTCAGCTACATAGGCCATCAATAAAATCCCTTGCGACTTATCCTCATGCTCAGTTTAACTTCCGGTAGTATTCAGACAACAGTAAGAAACTTTAAAGGAATCTTCGGGAAATGGTCAGAAATATTCAGAAAATCTTCTGTCACCTCCTAATTTTTTTATTTATATTTATAAGCATTGAACACAGCAGTCGATGGCTATTTGAAGAAATGACATATCTCTTTGAGTGTTGAACCCGAGGTTCAGTAGTCAAAGTACTTTTTAGCCAATGACGTCACGAAAGTGACGTCATGGCTAATGTCTTCAAAGCCTAAAAAACCGTGCTGTCCGATGCTGTATACGGTATCTGTCTTCAATCTTCCGGGGGGGGGGGGGGTGTTCTGTGAAATGTTGGGTGGCAGTGTGCCAGCGGGACACTAACACCCTTATCTTATCAGGGGCACGTACCCATACACTTTATATGGGAGTGCGATCCCCGGGCTTTGAAGTATTTTGCATTGGCAAGTCTTGATCAACAGAGAGACGCATTTGTTACCGAAATCTGCTGGATTAGTTAACTAATAATATTTCATTGCTCTCGTGTGTCTATGTTTTAAATTTCAGAGTGATCTATAGAAATTGAGATTGCAGAGTAAACTTGCCGATCTTTCGATCCGGACAGCTGATCCGAAGCTCACACTTTGCAACAAATGGCTCGTCAACTTTCTTCGGTATGTATGTTATCAATTGATAGAATCAAGCTTTATAGTGAATCAAAGCGATGTGAGAATAGGCTGAGGGTTAAAAAATTCCTCCGTAAACCTTCGAAAGTTCTTGATTTTGGATAGCATCGTGCGTTGGTCACAGGTTTCAAATTACACACCACAATTGTTTTGAAGTTATGCAAATTTGTGATGTGAAGTCAATTTGGGCCCATCGCTTTTAGTGGACTGAAGGTTAAACATATAGCTTGTTTGCTCACAAACTCGATCGTTTTACTTTATTGAAGTGAACAGAAGTCAAGATATGTCGCTTGCTAAAAGAAACTCAAAGATATGTTTATCCCTGTTTATGGCGAACTGAAAGCGACGTGTCACTAATGCCACGAGCGTAAACTTCAAACACAACCTCAATCAACTTGTTTATGGTGAACTAACGGGTAAATGTGTTGAACATGAGTCGTACCGGGATTGTAAAACTCGGCCAGTTGATTTTCATGTTCTATTGACGACGAGTGAGGCCCGGTATTGGAGAAGAGATAGTTTTTACCTTTGAGATATAAAGTGTATATTTATACAACAATATACGTCTAATACTGTCTATTTATACACTTTATACATGAAGTGTAAATTCTGTATAATCCCAGAGAACTAAATTTTACTATTTAGACGTCTAATGTACGCCTAATTTAGATGTCTAATATACGTCTAAAGTCAAAGGTGTATAAACTGTCTATTCCTGGACATCTAATAGACATCTAAAGTCAAAAGTGAATAAAGTGTCTATTTCCGAATTTGACCCAACATCTTGGTATCTATTCTGTATATTGTGTTTAAAGTGTATATTTATACACTTTAGACGTCTAATACATGGCCAAAGTCAAAAATGTATAAAGTGTCTTTTCCCAAACTGGACTCATCATCTCGGTGTCTATTCTGTATATTGTGTATATAGTGTCTATTTATACAATTTAGATGTCTAATATACGTCTAAAGTCAAAGGTGTATAAACTGTCTATTCCCGGACTTGAATCAACATCTCGGTGTCTATTCTGTAAATTTTGTATAAAGTGTATATTTATACACTTTAGCCGTCTAATATACGACTAAAGTTAAAAGTGTATAAACTGTCTATTCCTGAACTTGACTCAACATCTCGGTGTCTATTCTGTATATTGTGTATAAAGTGTATATTTATACACTTTAGACGTCTAATATATACGTCTAAAGCCAAAAGTGTATAAACTGTCTATTCCCGAATTTGTCCCAACATCTTGGTGTCTATTCTGTATATTGTGTTTAAAGTGTATATTTATACACTTTAGACGTCTAATACATGGCCAAAGTCAAAAAGGTATAAAGTGTCTATTCCCAAACTGGACTCATCATCTTGGTGTCTATTCTGTATATTGTGTATAAAGTGTATATTTATACACTTTGGACATCTAATAGACATCTAAAGTCAAAAGTGAATAAAGTGTCTATTTCCGCCGAATTTGACCCAACATCTTGGTGTCTATTCTGTATATTGTGTTTAAAGTGTATATTTATACACTTTAGACGTCTAATATATGGCCAAAGTCAAAAATGTATAAAGTGTCTATTCCCAAACTGGACTCATCATCTTGGTGTCTATTCTGTATATTATGTATAAAGTGTTAATTTTTTCCACTTTGGACATCTAATAGACATCTAAAGTCAAAAGCGTATAAAGTGTCTATTTCCGAACTTGACAGAACATCTCGTTGTCTGTTTAGTTCTGTATATTGTGTTTTAAAGTGTCTATTCCTGATCGTAACTGGACTCAACATCTCGGTGTCTATTCTATATATTGGTATAAAGTGTATATTAATTTTGTACACTTTAGACATCTAATACACGGCCAAAGTCAAAAGTGTATAAAGTGTCTATGCTCGATCGTAACTTGACGCAACCTCTGTTCTGTCAAACTATGTATAATAATGTGCGGGTATAAAGAACGAAAGTTTTAAAGAACGAGGTATATCAATATTTCATGTTTCAAAACACACAGAAGAAACCTGTATGCCACCCAATAATCCAAACTGCAAATATCATTGATCATTACCACGATTTGAAATAATTAGAGGCCAATACCGAATCTTGCGAACAAGGTTTCGGCCGACTTAACATGTATTTTCACCTTACCAGAAACATAGGCAAGCAATGCGTGCTGAGCCAATGACGTTTTGTTCCGCAATATGGTGAAATTTATGAACACAACCTATGGGTTTCACACCACTGCAGTGCGGACTGTGCGGTCCCTTCCATCTTACCCAACAACTTGCAGCTAATGTGACAAGTCTTCGCCAGAGCAAGGAATATTCATTTATCATAAAACAGGGCAACGAAGCAGCGTGACTACATGACAGTTAACTATAGCGCGACATTAGACTTGTGTGCGAAGTAAATAAAGGAAAGCTCTTCGTTTCCCTTTTCCTCAAAGACAACATATCCTAACACGTCAGTTGCTTGCATTTTTTATGTATTCAAGTCCTGATAGGCGTCGGTGAAAAAAACGCAAACTTCAGTAGGTCTCTATTAGAATGCTTTGTCACTTGCGTTCCGTTCGAGATGCTTTTAAGCGTTGCGTTACATTATCTGTCAACTATGCAAATTTGTTCAACATACCCTTTGAACTATAAATAACCCCGAAGTAAAGTTTGGTACCTTATAAAGATTTTATTCTAATTTAATAATTGATCACCACTGTAACTTGGATTTTTAATACTAGTTTCATTCAAGTTTTTCAGTTTTAGGAATAGCTAGGAACAAGCCCCAGCAAATTCTGATTTTACTTTGTCTAATTTGCATAAGCGGGTTGAAATTTGATATACGCAGAGTGTCACAGTTGATCTATTGAACCCGTTTTGGTTGTAGTGTTTGTAGCCGGATAAATATTCTGCTTTGCCTTCAAACAGCACAGCACCGAAATATTTTTATCCAGCATGCTTTTTCAAGACTAAAGAAATTGTATTAACCTTACGCAAAAACCGCTTGCTTCTCAGCTGGGGATTCTCATTCTTTATCGTTCTTTTGTAATTCCACTAGAAAGCCAAAACAATCGACGCCGTCAAGCTGGTCGGAAGTCAAAATGTTCTTCTACGAAAACTAATAATTCCGCTTGGAAATTAATAAAGGAAAACAAACACAAACAACGTGTGCGTGAATTCACGCACTTAGATCTCAAATTGACGAGCGCGTCTTGTGTATAATTTCTGATGCGTTTGCTGCCGTGAAAATTTGTACCACGGCTAAGTATACGTAAACGCAGGACTACATTGCGAATAAAATCCTGCCAGACCTAAAGTATACAAAACAGCGCATTCGAAGTAACATTAAATAGTTCCTGTTGATCGCAAAAAAAAAAAACAATTAAATAGGTCTTGTTGATCGAAACTCGCCGATGCAAAACACCTCAAAGCCCGGGCTTTCTCCCATAGTATAAACTGTAAGGGTATGTGCCGCTGATAAGGTAAGGGTTTCATTGTCCCGGTGCACACCCTCACCCATCGTCTCACAGAATATCCCCCCAGCCTCACAAACCGTAAGACAGACGTATCTCGTATATCGTTGATTTTTAGGCTATGACAGTAGCCATATGACGTCACTAACGTGACGTCATTGGCTAAAAATGACACAATTTAAGCGAAATGTACTCTTCTGGTTTGTTAATGAATGCTTTAATTGTGATTTGGAGAAGGATTTAAAAGCCAAGGAGTCATGTAATCAAAAAAGGAAATTAAAGTTCCAATACATCACCTTATCTTTCTCAATACATAATTTACCGGCGTGTCTTATGCATTAAGTCGTCCACTAATAAAAATTACACACCTTATAGACTCAGTTGACATCGAGATGTTGAGTCAAGTTTGGGAATAGACATTTTATACACTTTTGACTCTTGATGTATATTAGGTGTATAAAGTGTATTAATATACACTTTGAAATTATGAATATATGAAATTCATATATTTGAACTGCGGAATGAAGAAATAAGCGTAAAGAAGATCCTCGCAGTTATTAACGCAACTTATACAGTTGCGAAACGAAAGCCTGAAAAAATCAGGCTTGCCGGGATAGGAAAAAATCAAGCTTGCCGGCTAGCTCAATTGGTTAGAGCGCTGCACCGGTATCGCAGAGCTCAGGGTTCGTATCCCGGCAACCCTGATTTTTTCAGGCTTTCTTTTCGCAACTGCATAAGTTGCGTTAATAACTGCGAGAATATACACTTTATACACAATATACAGAAAAGACACCGATGTGTTGAGCCAGTTAGAGAATAGACACTGTATACAGTTTTGACTTTAGACGTATATTAAACGTCTAAAGTGTATAATTCTACACTTTATGCACAATATACAGAATAGACACCGAGACGTTGAGTCAAGTTCGGGAATAGACACTTTATACACTTTTGACTTTAGACGTATATTAGACGTCTAAAGTGTATAATTATACACTTTATGCACAATATACAGAAGAGACACCGAGATGTTGAGTCAAGTTCGGGAATAGACAGTTAATACACTTTTGACTTTAGACTGATATTAGACGTCTAAAGTATATAACTATACACTTTATACACAATATACAGAATAGACACCGAAATACACTTTAGACGTCTAATATACTTTTGAAGTCAAGAGTGTATTAAGTGTCTATTCCCAAAACTGACACAACATCTCAGTGTCTATTCTGTATATTGTGTATAAAATGTATAATTATACACTTTAGACGTCTTCTGTCAAAAGTGTATACAAAGTATTATCTCGCTGTAATTTCGAGAATAGACACTATACACAATATACACCGTAAATTGACGTTAATCTAAACTGTATATTCTGCAATACCGCGGTTTTTGACGACAAAGCCAGAAAAATTTGGCAAAACACGTCTCAAATGCAATCGAATTAAACTACGGACATATTCACGGTCGATTGCGATGTAAGATAAGTCGCTCACTACGGAATTGTAAAACGCATAAAAACTCAAACTCATACACTCAAAGATATTTGAGTAAACGAAAACCAGAAACACATCAAATCTTTCTGTCTCGGAGTGGTAGCAAAGGACCGAAGTGCAGTTGCTAAACCGTGAAAACCGCTCGAGATTGATCGGTTCGCGCAGGATAATCGTTCCTAATTTGTGCCAAAAATTGCCACTTCAGTGGATATCGGGCTACGCGAATCGATTCTTGTAGTGCGCGACGCGATTCGCGTAGCGCGCGAAACGAGACGCGACTGGTCTTAATCTTTAAACTTTAATCTTTTAATTAATAAGTATACTCCTAAAACAGTGAAACTATACTAGGAGTTTCAAAGTAAAAATTAAATTCTTCCTTTGATTTCTCAAATGGTCATTGTAAGATGCAGACTGCGGACCAGGGGTAAAATGCAGACTGAGGGTAAAAAGCAGACTGCAGACTAAGGGTTGAAATGCAAAATAAGGAACCGCAGACTAGGGGTAAAATGCAGAATGAAAACTACAGACTACAGAGCAGGAGAAAAACGAGGGATAAGACAGCCGGAAATACGTCTGGTTTTGTATAGTAGAAGTTCGAAGAAATTTATGAAAATCTATTTAATATGGTCAAACTGTTGCAATCTTTTTTTCGTGTCCTTATAGGAAAGTTTGTTTACTAATTGTGACGTAGGACAGTTTTTCCACCAAGGATTGTCCGGAATACGTTGTTTGTAAAAGAGATTTATGCTTTAACTTCACGCCGCAGACTGTTAAGAATTTGATCGGACTAAGCAAGACAACCTGCGTAATATTAAAAGCGAATAAGCTCGGACGGAATAAATGTTGAGCTACATATCTCGTTGATCGGAACCTGTAGTGTACCAAATGATCGCTTTTTTTTACGAATGAACTTTATTTGCTAACTAGCTGAGGTAAAAGTCAAATCCCGCCGGCTACATGTAGTTCCCGGGCGGCCACCCGTACTAACCCCGCCGAACAGGGCTTAACTTCGCTCATCGTATGGACAGAAGAACTTATCATGGACTGGTATCTAAGAATTCAATTAGTTGAAATATTTACCTTTCACTTTCCATTTTTCTGTTTTTCCTGATGTTTTAAAAATGCATATCGTACTTTAAAAAAAATGTGTGGGAGATAACGGAGTGAAACGTCTACCACAATGAAGACATTCTTACGATGAGAAAAAAATTATAATGCTGAAATCCGCAAGGGGGAGGAAGGGGGGGGGGGGGGGAGGGACAAATAAAGTTTTCAAGCATATGGATCCAAATGACACGCAAAATATGGAATTTCGTTGCTTACCAGAATTGCATCAGTTCCACCATGTTCATGACCGAAAGGAAAGGAACCCAAATAACACGCAAACTATGGATTTCCTTGCTTACTAGAATTGCATCCTTCCGCTTCGTTCGTGACCGAGAGGAAAGGAAAACGCGGAAAAAACTTCATGATTGGGTACGTGACTATTTTTGCTGGAAAATGAGCCAACCGAAGAAAGCCCAGGTCACATGCACAGCTTCATTTTTTCACAATTTATTTAAAAGGATTTTCCGTTGTATGCCCAATAGATGCTTTTTCGACGAAAAGGAATCTATTTAGAAATAACCCCCCCCCCCCCCAAAAAAAAAATTAATTAAATAAATAAACTGAAAAAAGGCACCTCGACCTTAACCACGACCCCGACCTCGACCCCGACTCCGGCCCCGGCCCCGGCCCCGACCCTGAGTCGGCGTTTTACTGACACCTCAGCAAGATATGAGACAAAACATTCTAATAGAGACCTGTCGCGGACCTATTGGAAAAAGAGCAGGTTTTGTAAGAGCGAGCTGAATTTGAACATTTTCGTGCTTTTGGAGTTTTCGAAGGCCAAGCAAACGAAATTTATTCGGCTGTAGGTTAAGACCCAAAATAAACACGTGAGCGAAAGATAACTTTGTACCGTGAAAAATTTACTAATGTAAACATGCTTTGGTCGATTTGCGAAGCAAAAAGACGAAAGCAACTTCAATCTGACAGGGGAAATAAATATAGTTGTAAAACTATCTCAGTCGTGCTTATAAACGCTAGTTCGAACCGATTTCGAAGAAAATTTTGTTCATATAAGAAACGTGCATTTGATGGCAGACTCTTGTTTTGACAATACGTAGAACGTAGGTGGTTGATTGAAACGTCTTACAAAGTCTTCTCTGTTTTGCTGAGAAAACAATTGCTGGTTTGCATGTGACGTCATAAAATTCTAAAATCAAAAATCACCAGGCCTGCTGAATTTTTATCGTCAACAGGTGTAAGATGACACAAAAATATATCTTTTTACAAGTTTCCAGCTCGGTAGCGTCGTTCGTTTTTAAACTAGAGCATTTTGAATTTTCGAGTTCTCCGCCGTACGTGACATCAAGATGGCGCCGTGACGAAGCTGTCTTGTTTGAAAAAAAGGCCTCTCCTTAGAATTTTTAGCAGTTTGAACATTTCAAGTATTAGGTGAGGTGTTTAAGTGAAAGTATACTAGCTCACTAGCGAAAAGTAATCGCTTTCATGGCAAAAGTGAATTCCAGGCGTTTTCTTTGTTATCCGGCCGCCATATTGGTGTGCCACGGCGATACACCTACATGCCGTCTGCATACTGAGCTCTATAAATTTTCGTGGAACGTTTTGGCAAATAAATCAAGAACGCTGTACCACACAGACCTGATACTTGGAGAAGTTGTTTATTTATTAATCTTTTATATCATTTGAAATTCTTGGCTTGTTTTATTGAGTGGATTCGAATTTATTTTTGTATTGCGTGACAGTGCAACCCGGCAATAGAACAAAAAACAGAACAATGGACCCTAGCCCTGAAAACAATAGAGCTGCGTGATACCAAGGTCCAGTGAAATTAAAGGTTGTTAAGAGCTGCGTGGTATATGAAGTAAAACGAGTCACATGTCACGCAAATCACGCAGAGCGTCAAAACGGCACCCTATCGAAAGCTGACCGTCCATGAGCTCAAAAAACGTAATGGATATTCACCGGTAGAAGTAAGAAATTAAAAGGTTCAACTGCAACTTGCATTTTATTTCTGAAGTAAGATTGTTAACTTTCCACTAATCTTTCCCTATGTATGCAGGATTTTTCGACGGTGGGTGTTTTTGCCTATGTTGTCTGTGAAGATCAGTGAAACAAACAGCTTTCTTCGGTTTCTTTACTTCACGCGCAATTTTGATGACACGCTATACTTAACTGTCACGTAGTCACGCTAATCGACCATGACCAGGTTTTCTAGTGGATAACCACAAGATTTTTGGTGGGGGCAGGGGAAGGCAGTCATAAACGCTTTTACAACTGTGCGGATAGTGCGATTCGTACGATACTTTGATTGAAACCTCGATCACATGTTACAGTTGATAGTCATTTCTGCCCAAGGGCTTTAACAGAAGAAAGAAATTGATTTGATAACTAGATGCAAACAACGACTTCTTTCGTGTTCAATAAACAAGAGGGATAACGGACTCTTCTCGATACCCAAGGGCCTTCGAAATGCTTTCCTACACACGATAGTTTAACCCTCGGACGTACAAGTGGGGCGCGCGGAGAGGGGGAGGGGGGAGGTGGACACCCTGTAGGGTTTTTCTTGAATTTTGACAAGGTAATATATTATCTGCACCTGACGTTTTCCGTAGCTGTGCGCATACACCAAGACACATTTTGGCAAAAGCTTGGTGAGAATCGGTTCCTATGGTTACGACATGTGATACGATAGCTAGCAAGTGTCAAGCCATTTCTGACGAAAAATTCATGTTTTTACCCTTTTTAGGTGAAAAAAGCTCAGGGTGTTTACAAGGGGGCAACAAAGTGTTTAGTTATATCATATTCTACACGTCCAGCGTAAAGCAAAGGAAATAGGAGACGTCTGGACGCATGCTAGCATCAAAACTGTTCAATTTCAGCCAAGATGGCGGCCATTTTGGATGACAGACATCACAGCCCCCAGCAGCGCCGCAACCCATAATATATACTTCACCTTGTACGTCACATCACATGCTTTCTACTACAGGGGTAAAACAACTTTTCAAAATGATGCAACACAACAAAAACCCAAGGGGTGTTCCACCAACCCTCGACACCTCCCCCTTGTACCACGGTTGGGGTGAGCTTTGCTTGTACGTCCAAGACTTAGAGAGAAGTCAAAAATTTGTCGTGGGACAAAAGTGAAAGGGTTAACTAATCGTCCTGTCGACAACTCTACTAGGCTCGATTACCAGTTGCTGTTTAGGAAAATGAGCCTACAACTCTACTCCCCGTATCCATTAGACCAGTTTGTCGCCTGGAAGGATCGAAATAGGCTATATTGGGTTTAAAATAAGTGCAAAACCCAATTTGTATGACATACAATGTGTAAATAAATCGCGATCAAATAAACCAACTGTCCCTGCGGTTTAAAAACTTAGTTTTCATTTAATAACTGGGTGAAATTCTGGACGGTCGACGAACAACACATCGACAACATATTATCCGGTATGTAAACTTTATTGGCAATTCATTGGCATTTACCGCCAGCTGACTAAACTGGCGATCAAGGTCCATACTGGTCCTTTTATTTTATCTGTAAGTGGTCTGTGTATGAGCCTAGGTTCCCCGTGTTTTCGATGGGAGGATGCTATATTTGCATGAAAAAAGAAATACCTATTAGGCTAAATTGCCGATGGACAGCAACAATGTTTAACATATTACGTTTGCCTTAGACTTGAATAAAACTATTACCTAAAATCTTTCAATTTCGAAATAAATTGTAGCAGTTGTTAAGTGATACAGTGATAACATCAATACACGTTATTGTCCAGGTTGCAGTTCATTCAACTCCAGTTCCTCTTGGCTTAGATTTACCCCTGCATCTCTGTGACATAAATTCAGGGTGTTTAAAACATCTTTCAGTCCTTTTCGGTATCTACCAATGAACACAAAATTTATCACAGGAGGTAAAGCAGCGTTAGAAAACAGCACAAAATGCGCGGCAAATCCAAACTGTTCCATATTACAAGGCATTTGCCACTTCCATACAAAAAAGTACAGAATTCCGTAAACAAACATAAGCAGAATGCAAAATGAAAAAGCAACCATTATGGCACAAATATATTTGACCACTTTGGTGTTTTCTTTGTGTCTCTGGCGTACAAACCAGGATGAATTAACCATTGCGACTTTTTCCTTCCTCAAACTCCAAATAATCCGAGAATACAAAACTGTTATGATAGAGAAAGGCAACGTGACAATAAAGACTAACAGAATTATAACACGTCGCTTCTGTGCTTTGTGAGGATCGAAAGATGGTGCCCAGTTAAACTTGCAGTACGTTGTGCCGTTTTCAGAGAAGAGTCGAATAGTGTAGAAGTAAATAGCGTGGAGTCCCATCGACGAAAGCCACACCAACGGGATGATAATTTTACAACGGTTGGGCGTTATGATGGCAGGGCGAAATGGGTAAACAATTCCTCGGTATCTGTCAATGGCAATGACTACCAGACTCTGAATTGAAACCGCAGTTGAAATGTCCTGTAGGAAATAAGAAAACTTGCACAAAATCAAGCCCACGATTCCGTCCAGCAACCACCTTTGAGGGCCAACCACGATCTCGCAAAGTTGATTGGCACACCAAAGATGGAAATGAGAAGGTCAGATGAGGCCATGTTTGCAACGAGAAAGTTAACTGTTGTTCGCATGTGTTTGCTCCGTACAACTGTTGCAATAATGACTGAGTTTCCAAAAAGTGAGACGATGAGAATAAAGCTGTAAACCAGAATTTTGACCGCTTTTATAGAAGAAGCCGGTATCTTCGCCAAACGACTTGCAATTTTGGTTTTCAGTCGAGAATTTATGTGAAGACGAATTTACAAACCGCTTCATGATGAATACGGCGCACAGATATTGCTTCAGCTGCTAAAGACGCCGAAACTTTTCACTTTCTAACTACTGAATCTATTGCGCGCTGTTGTCAGAGACAGCCAAGGTGACGCAGATGTTTCGAAACAGCTGGAGTCGTCCGAGTTCGATGATTGTTTTCCCCAATTTCCATTAAATTTTTAAACGTTCACAAACACATCAAACGAAAGGAGGGTTGGACCATCAAATGGGTAGCTTTAATAAAGTTATAGTATTTGGGACATAACTAGCTACTAAAGGGCCATTTGGGAGGGGAAATTTCGATACCAACCAAGCTCGAACTAGCAAAATAACGACTTGATCGCAGAGGACGGTCGATAGAACGTCGAAAAGAGTTTCCTTTGAGTTCCCCATCTTGGAACTGCCATCTTGAATATCTTGCTTTTTCCAAAACCTTCAAAAAACCATTTAAGGACGCTCGAAAGGGTTTTTAGCCGCTGGCGTAGCCAACACACGACATGGCGAGATTGCACGCGCCAGCTATGTGAATCGTTTTTCACCGGAAGTGCAAAAACGGCGTAAAACCGCTCGAACCGGAAATAAACCGTGCACAAAACAGTTGTTTTTATCTCGAAGTTTTTGCATGCATATAGCAGTTAAGTGTGCCAATTTAAATGGAAACGTCTGGAGGAAAGTTATTCAGTGGAATTTTTTGTAGTTAAAAAAACAAAACGACTTTTTCGATGTAACTGAAGTTCTACTGAATAATTTTTTTGCCATAACGCCAGAGAAGTTAAGGAATTTATTAGGGATCTTTCCAAAAATGTAATAAAAAGGGTAGGTCACCGAACTAGTTTTTTTAGATAATCCTCGAAAACTGAAACTGCGAGATTCTTTTTGTGGATCTTAAACGTTGCTATGGTAACGGCTATAACGTCACAATCAGCCCTAAAGTATTGCCCGACTAAAGAAGCGCTAAGATATTCATAGTTTGCCTACATTGTCAGAAATAATTTTTTGTAATCTTTCATCGTTTCAAAACGATTATAACAATTAAAAACCCTTTCAAGCCACCTTAAGTTGGCCAAAAAGTAATTAAAAGTAATAGCAATAACAGAACTCTCCAATTAACCAAAAAATGAAAACATTATGAAAATTATGTTAATTTTTTTAATACAGAACAAGAAAATTAAAAATGTCAAGAAAACGGCCCCCAAAATATATCATGGGAACATCAGACTCGATGAACAACAATAGTTGAATTCATAACAAATTTGTCCAGTCAATCTATGACTTTTTGATGGTCAACATCAAACAAATTGCAACAAAACACTTTTCATCGCCACTGAGGGTGACCTAATTAGCAATACACTAAAAATCACCCAAAATCCGTTGGGCGGAACATGTGAAAATTAAGCGTTAAACGTTTTGGGCTTTTACCACAGGGTACCCAAGTCCGGCAAAGTCAAATATATAAACAAAAAAATATGCTTAATGTGTTTTGATCCTTATTAAGAAGTGTACATTGCGAAAGAACATCAACTGATGTCTAGGGTTAGTTACAAAAAAAAATTGCTCGTTTACAAATATTTACGCCCGACATTTAAGTTATTGCACAGGCCGTCCATATAAAGTGTTAACACATATCAAAATAATCTCTCTTTTTTCAATTTGGAAATAAATTTGATAATAAAAGGATAACACTGTTTACTTAAAATCTGGTGGAGTGATTTACAAGCAACTTATCAATGATTCCACCATGGCTGAGAAGATTTGCTCTTCTGAAGTTCTTCCCACCATTGCAGTGAAATTAGAAAACAACAAAACTTGCATGCAGAATCAATGCGCCGCCGTCTTGTGGATGCAGTACATGGGCATGGTGGACGTCTTACGAAAGTTTATAAAAGCTGAGCGCACAGCCAAATGGGATCTTCATCTTCAGGCTGTTTACGACATGCTGCCATGCTGCTGCTGCGGGTCACAACTTGTATACGAAATCGGCCTACAAATATCTGCAGATGATGTCTGACCTTCAAACGAAGAGCCCAGAAGTGTACAAGAGCTTTCAAGATGGCCTGCATGTTGTTTGCAAAAGTGACCGCTACTGGGCTGGGCTTTCTACTGACCTAGCGATTAAGCAGGTCCTTATGCGAAGCATGAAGACAAGTGGTGGGCTTACCCGAGATCGAGGGATGACAGAAACGCAGCGTCTGGTTTGGCTAATGCCCATGCCTTCTTGTGCAAAGGTTAACGATGCAATGCAACATCTCACAGCCGTAATGTATCATACCAGAGAGCTGCACAAGGAAACAACAAAGGCAAGACAAGAGCGTGATTATAAAGACACCGACGTACTCATTATCTTCCTTTCCCATTCCGGATTCATCTTTGTGCAGCATTACAAGTGAAGCTGTACCGGAGGTTGACGTGAAAGCTGACAAAGCCAAGGAAGTTATAAATAAATAAATAAATAAATAAATAAATAAATAAACACTTTATTTCAGTAGGGTGCATAATAACAGTCAAACTGTATTCTCCCTCATGGCCCTACGAAACGTCCAGGTCGAATTGGAATTTGGAAATCTTGGTTTTTATGGAGGGAGGAAAACCGGAGTACCCGGAGAAAAACCCTCGGAGCAAGGACGAGAACCAACAACAAACTCAACCCACATATGACACCAGGACCGGGAATCGAACCCAGGCCACATTGGTGGAAGGCGAGTGCTCTCACCACTGCGCCATCCCTGTTCCCCGGAGCAGTTGGAAGGAAGATAATGAGTTCGGTGGTCGGCAAGAATGTGCAAAATTACTCATTACAAAGGAAAGACCAGGTTGTTACGCCGGCATCGAAGCCTGCTGTAAGATTTGTCGAAGGCACCATCCAAGTGACCCACAGCTGTTGTTTCAGAGACTCACTATCGTTGCAACAGGAGGTCGGTACGAGGACCGTAAGTCAATGTTTAAGTACGAGATGTGGACCTACCCTCCGGCTCTATTCGACTCCTCCCTTCTCGCTAGCCAAGCTAACGAGCTAGCATTAGCAGATGCCATTTTTCCAATACAAAGACCAATCAAACAGCTGAGCCTACAGGAAACGTCCATTTTGTCCTTGATGGAGGTGCTCTCCTGCGCCGCGTGACATCGCCACGTGGTCTTACGTACGATGCTCTTTGCTCCCTGTATGTCCAGTACGTAGACCGCAAGTATGGAAAGGCCACAGTTGTGTTTGATGGATATCAGGATGGGCCATCAACAAAGGACTGCACCTACGAGAGACAGGTGGTGTGTACGGACCGACAGTTACCTTTGCCAAAGTGAAGAAAGACGAATTCCTTGCAAACAAAGAGAACAAGCAGAGGTTTATTAACAACCTATGAGACAGACTGCAACGATCTGGTTGCACAGTTATCCATGCCGCAGGGGACGCAAATCTACTAATCGTCCACACCGCCCTACAGTATGTAAGATCGGTGCTGACAGTGCTTGTGGGTGACGATACAAACCTGCTTGTTTTCCTTTGTTACCATGCCGAGATGGATGCGTACAATCTGTTCTTTTAAGCCCAAGCCGAAGCAAATGTCCAAGAAAAGTAGAGTCTGGGAAATAAAAAAGACCACGTCCTCGCTTGGTCCGTCTGTGTGTACAAATATTTTGTTAGTGTACTTTTTTTTAGATGTGACGCGACCTCCAGGCTCCATGGCATTGAAGAAACTCACCATCGATGCATACTTGTTCTACCAGCAAGCCGAAGCTTTTGACCACTCAGCTGCTACAGAGGAAGAGATTGTTTTGGCTGGTGAGAAAGCGTTGCTCTGTGTGTACAATTGCAAATCGCCTGTTGAAAGCCTTGAGACACTACGATGCACTAGATTTTGTCAGCAAGCTGCGACAGGAGCAAGCTTTGTCCAGCCCGAAAGCCTTCCACCAACGTCGGCAGCTGTCGCGTATCACAGCCAGAGAGCGTACTTCCAAATACAGCAGTCGAAAGGAATACCGCTCAAGCCTGAAGACTGGGGATAGAAATTGCAATTGACTGTTGGAAAGCTGCTACCTGTCAGAATGGACCTGCCGCCAGCTCATGCGTTCCTTCTGGAATTTGTAAGATGTAACTGTGGGACAGACTGCAGTACACAGAGATGCACATGCAGGAAGCATGGGTTGCATGGACTGTTCCCCTGCTTGTGGTGAATGCAAGGTCACAGTTGCGCTAATTCAGCCGCGCCTGACCTGATTACAGATCCGGATGCTAACTGATGGATGACACTTTAGTTTGAGTTTTGTAAAATATATATGTTTTTATTTATCTAGAAAATGTCAAATTTTTCTTGTATTTGCATTTTGGCGAACAGTGATAATATATGATTATCTCATTTCATATTCAGTGATAATTGTATTGCATGTACACTAAGCGAGCAGATTCAAGTAATTTTGAACACATAAACAACTTAATAACTTCCATGTTTGATTGTCTTCATAGGAGGAATTTTAAGCTCAGCGAAAACATTAAAAATGAATAAATTGCGCTGTTTTCAGAAAACGTACTTGCCTATTCTTGGGTGTCCTGCGCAAAACTTAGAAATAGACGGACGCAAATGTTTTTGTAACAATTAATTAGCTCTTCTTTAAAGTAAAGCTATACTACATTGAGTGTTGTTACATCGTCTAAGCTTCTTAAGAAGAATTTAAAAAGAAAAATCACAATTACAATTTTTTTTTGTTTAAGAGTGTGAGTTCTGCTGACTTGGATATCCTGTGGAAAAAGCTCAAAATGTTTAACGCTTAATTTTCACATGTTCCACCGAACGGATTTTGGAGGATTTTTATTGTACTACTAATTGGGCTACCCTCGATTGAATGGCGCTGAGAAAAATTTTCTTGCAATTTGTTTAATGTTATTGAAACCACAGTTTGACTGGTCTAATTTGCTTCCAGATAAAGTTAAGTAAAGTTCTGAAAGTTTGCTGGGTATTACATTAATCCCAAAATTGTTTTTCTCATTAAAGCTTATTATATATAAATAATGTTCATGAAATTATGATATTATGAAATTATTATATATAAATAACGTTCAGCTACACAGGCCACCAATAAAATCCCTTGGGACTTATTATCACACTCAGTCTAACTTCCAGTAGTATTCAGACAACAATAAGAAACTCTACAGAAAATCTTCGGGAAATGGTAAAAAGCATTCAGAAAATCTTCTGTAACCTTGTTTGACTAATTTTTTTGATTTATAAGCATTGAACACAGCAGTCGATGGCTATTTGAAGAAATGATCTCTTTGAGTGCTGAACCCGAGGTAGAGTCGTCAAAGTACTTTTTAATAATGAAAACAATATTCGGACAGATTGAGCGCCACTTTTATAACCTTATCAGTCATAAACACTTTTACAGCCTGTGCGGATAGTGCTATTCGTACGATACTGTGATTGAAACCTCGATCATGTGTTGCAGTTGATAGTAATTTCTGCCCAAGGGTTCAACAGAAGAAAGAAATTGTTTTTGATAACTAGATACGAACAACAACTTGTTGTGGTCAATAAACAAGAGCGATAAAGGCCTCTTGTCGATACCTTAGGGTCTTTGTATAGCTTTCCTACACACGGTAGTTCAACCCTGGGACGTACAAGTGGGGCGCAGGAGGGGTGGATGCCCCGTAGGGTCTTTCTTAAAGTTTTACAAGGTAATTTATTATCTGCAGCTGTCGTTTTCAGTAGCTGTGCGCATACCCTAAGACATATTTTGGCAAAAGTTTAGTGAGAATCGGTTGCTATGGTTACGAGATATGATACGATAGCTGGCAAGTGGACAAGCCATATTTGACGAAAAATACGTGTTTTCTACCCTTTTTAGGTGAAAAGTGCACAGAGTGTTCACAAGGGGGCAACAAAGTGTTTAGTTATATCATATTCTACACGTCCAGCGTGAGGCAAAGGAAATAGGAGACGTCTGAACGCAGGCTAGCAACAAAACTGTTCAATTTCAGCCAAGACCCTACTAAAGGGTAGAAAAAACACTTTTCAAAATAATGCAACCCAACAAAAACCCAAGAACTTGAAACAAGACGACTCTATTATGATTCTACTAGCGGACAAAGGTCGCGCCAGCGTAGTTTTGAACACCGACTCATACCATGATTAAATGAAAACACTCATTGAAACAGGTCCACATCAACTCCTTAATTAAGAACCAACGGAGCGACTTAGCCGAAAACTTACTGAAAAGCTTCTAAGCTTGAAACGTGGACATCTTTCAGAAAGTGTTTACAACAAAATCAAACCTAGACACAAACAGCCACCTAGGATATATGGTCTACCTAAGATACACAAGCCCGAGATACCATTAAGACCTATTGTATCGTGCGTAAACACCTTCGCTTACGACTTGTCGGCTCACTTAGCTGACATCCTGTCCCCGTTGACAGGCAAATCAGACTACACAGTTACCAACTCTACTCATTTTGTGTCTACCATCAGCCATGAGCGAATACAAGAAAACGAAGTCATGATATCTTTGGCCGCATTATGCAAACTAGAGAACGATCCCGGTCTTGCCGACCGCACAAACCTTACACCTACACAAATTGCCGATCTTTTAAACTTTGTCTTAAGATCCACGTATTTCCAATACAACGGGTCGATTTACAAACAAAAAGACGGAGCAGCCATGGGGAGCCCTGTATCCGCAGTTATTGCTAACCTTTACATGGAGGAGTCTGAGGAACGGGCGATAGCAACAGCGACCTATAAACCTAAAATCTGGAAGCGATATGTAGATGACACTTTTACAATCTTAGGTAAGGACTATGTGGACGGCTTTTTACAACATCTATAAACAGTCAACAGCCTACTATTCGTTTTACTACGGAAATCGAGAAAGATAACACTATTCCTTTTCTCGACACGTAGTTTCAAGGCCATCAAACGGTCTTCTCACAACCAGTGTTTACAGAAAGCCCACCCACACTGACCAATACCTAGCCTGTGATTCAGACCAACCTCAGTCAGTGAAACGTGGTATTGTTAAGTGTCTATACGACCGAACCAAACACCTCGCAACAAAACCATCAGTTATCTCTGAAGAAAAGAAACATTTATCATCGGTACTTGTTTCAAACGGATATCCTTCTTCATTTGTACGAAAGCTCACAAAGACAACAAGACCAACAGCCAACAAAAACCTACGCAGGAATTTAAATCTACTGCGGTTCTACCCTACATAAAAGGTGTATCAGAGGTTCTTCGGCGCTGCCTACAGCAACAAGGTGTACGCACCGTCTTCAAATCAGACACACCTCTTAGGTCTCACTTAGTGCGACCGACAGACGTCCTTGAACCAACTAAACAAGACGGTGTCGTCTATAAGGTTCCATGTAAGTGCGGCAAAGTATCCATCGGGGAAACAGGGAGAGCGATGCGACAGGAATATACCGCTTGCTCGTGTGCAAACCTCCGCAGTCTCGGAACACGCTAACGAAACGGGGCATCTTCCTATTTGGAAAAAAGTTATATTAATTTTTTTTTCTTTTCATCGTGACCCTCACTGGTACACGCGTAGGGTTAAAGAGGCTATCCACATAGGACTTCATCCTAATAACATCAATAGAGATAGTGGAATCGAAATTTCTGAAGCTTGGATACCTACGATCAAAAAGCACAACAACCAATCAACCACAAAGCGGACCTGTGAGAGAACAACATCTAATAGTAAGAATAATAATAAGGATCGAAATGCACCAATAGCAGCGAACCAACATGCTCAAATAGTGACACGTGAAAAATCGACCTCATCGTCTGATGAAGACTAGCAGTATTGCAGTCGAAACGTCGCGATCAACAACTCAAAGCGATTCCATCGTAAGACAAACGGGTAAACGTTCACCTTGCCAACCCAAGGGGTGTTCCACCAAGCCCCCACACCTCCCCCCTGTATTACAGCTAGGGTGCGCTTTGCTTGTACGTCCAAGGCTTAGAGAGGCGAGAAAAATTTGTTGTGGGACAAAAGTGAAAGGGTTAACTAATCGTTCTGTCGACAACTCTACTAGGAAAATGAGCCTACAACTCTACTCCCCGTCTCCATTCGTCCAGTTTGTCGCATGGAATGATTGAAATTTGCCCTTTTGGGGTTTAAAATAAGTGCAAAACCCATTTTGTATGACATACAATGTGTAAATAAATCGCGATCAAATACACTAATTGTTACTGCGGTTTAAAAACTTAGTTTTCATTTAATAACTGGGTGAAATTCTCAGTGGACGGTCGCCGAACAACACATCGACAACATATTATCTGGTATGTAAACTTTATTGGCAATTCATTGGCATTTTTCACCAGCTGTATGACTAAACTGGCGATCAAGTTCCATGCTAATCCAGGCAATCAAGTTCCATGCTAATCCATGTTTTCGATGGGAGGATACTATATTTGCATAAAAAAATTACCTATTAGTCTATAAATTTCCGATGGACAGCAACAATGTTTAACATATTAAGTTTGTCTTAGACTTGAATAAAACTATTACCTAAAATCTTTCAATTTCTAAATGAATTGTAGCAGTTGTTAAAAAAAAGTGATACAGTGATAACATAAATACACGTTATTGTCCAAGTTGCAGTTCATTCAACTCTAACTCCTCTTGGCTTAGATTTACCCCTACATCTCTGTGACATAAATTGAGGGTGTTTAAAATATCTTTCAGTCCTTTTCGGTATCTACCATTGAACACAAAATTTATCACAGGAGTTAAAGCAGCGTTAGAAAATAGCACAAAATGCGCGGCAAATCCAAACTGTTCCATATTACAAGGCATTTTCCACTTCCATACAAAATAAAACAGGGTTCCGTAAATGAACATTGGTAGAATGCAAATTGCAAACGCAATCATTATAGCAAAGATGTACCTAAATATTTTGGTGTTTTCTCTGTGTCGCTGACGTAAAAATCCTGATGAGGAACAAGTTGTGACTTTTTCCGTTCTTAAACTCCAAAGAATTAAAGAATACAGAACTGTTATGATGGAGAAAGGCAATATGACAATTAAGACAAACACAATTATAATATATTGTTCCTGTGCTTTGCGAGGATCGAAAGCTGGTGCCCAGTTAAACTTGCAGTACGTTGTGCCGTTATCAGACACGATTCGAATAGTGTAGAAATAAATGGCGTGGAGTCCTATCGATGAAAACCACACCAATGGGATGATAATTTTACAACGCTTGGGCGTTATGATAGCTGGGCGAAATGGAAAAACAATTCCTCGGTATCTGTCAATGGCAATAACGACCAGACTCTGAATTGAAACCGCAGTTGAAATGTCCTGTAGGAAATACGAAACCTTGCATGAAATCAAACCCACAATTCCGTCTAGTGACCATCTTCTAGGGCCAACCGCAATCTCGCAGAGTTTGATTGGCACGGCGAAGGTGGAAATAAGAAGGTCGGATACGGCCATGTTTGCAACGAGAAAGTTAATTGTTGTTCGCATGTGATTGTTCCGTACAATTGTCGCAATAATGACGGAGTTTCCAAAAAGTGACACGATGAGAACGAAGCTATAAACCAGAATCTTGATGGCTTTTATAGAAGAAGTATCTTCGACAAAGGGCTCGCAATTTTGGTTTGTGGTCGAGAAGTTATGTGAAGAAGAATTTACAATGTGCTTCATGATGAATGCAGCGCACAAATTTGCTTCAGTTGCTAAAGACCCGACACTTTTCACTTTCTAACTACAGAATCTATCACGCGGTGATGCAGATGTTTCGAAACAGCGGGGGTCATCTGTGTTGTATAACTTTTCCTCCTTTTCCATTGAATTTTTTCACCTTCACAAACACATCGAACGAAAGGAAGTTGGACCATCGAAAGTGTAGCGTCAATAACGTTAAAGTATTTGAGACATACTGATAACTGGCTACTAAAGGGCCAGTTGGGAGTGGGCATTACAATACCAACCAAGCACGACCTAGCAGAATAACGACGCAATCACAGAAGTGCAATGAAATAAGATACGTGGGTTTGAGTTAGGTAGTCTTGATAACAAAACAAAACAAAAAAAAAACAAAAAAAGAATGAAAGAAAGAAAAGAAAACGAAGACAGAAGCACGAGGAACCTTAAAACTCGAAAACATAACATCCCAACTAGAAAACGAATTACCCTGACCATAGTTACTCGAGGGACTGGTTATGCAACCTTGCAAGTTTCAAAGGCCATAACAAAGGTGCTGCAATTTATGTTGAAAGTACTACGACTGTGCACAATCTTTTGTTTTACGTTCGCACACCATAGCTGAATAACTTAGCTGTGACATTTTTATTGGTTAGTTGCTCATGTAAAATTCAAAACCTATTGCTGTTTGTGCAAGGTCAAGGCTAAAAACGAAAACAAAAAGTAACATAAAACAAAGGACTTTGCTGAGCTTCATAACCAGATTCTTTTATTAACTTTGCCCTGAGTTTGGTTTCGACAAAACGCTATACCCCGAGTCAGCTGAGCCCCCTACTGACGGAGTGATCTACCTAACTCACCCCCCATCCCCCTGCAAAAAAAAATCACAGGGAAAATCACGAAACTTAAAATTAAACATCTCTACGTGGCGGGGGGGGGGGGTGGGGGAAGAGGAATCCGAGGAATTTGACAAAAGCAGAAATCCTTGGCATAAATTACAATGCAAAGTTCTTTTTATTTTGTTTCACTTACATGTAGGAAAGGGTACAATTTCTTGCTTTATGTAAGTGGAATGGGTACTCTTTCAGTTTGTACGTGAAAAAGTTAAAATATTGAAAGTCTGGGCGAAACGTTATTGAGCCCCTTAGAGGGAAAAGCGTCGCGTGTCGACACTAAGTACGGCTGCGTTGGAAACTAATTTTTAGCATTACTGTCATAAAATTACGTTTGAAACGGGAATTTCATTTCTGTCATTAGAAATGAGTCATTTATCTTTTATCTTATGTTGACGTTTGTTAAAAAATATTAGAAAACGTGCTCAGAATTGAGACAGATCCAGTTGTAGTCTTGAATATTTTGCCATGTGCTCAGCGTAACTTGCGTCGCCGGAACCACGATGCAGGAAGTGTAAAGCGAATTTAATTTAGTTATTGTCTTATGGGTTTTCGAATCGCTTTTTCAAAAATGATTTCGCTGTCCGTTATTTTGTGTTTGTTCATTCATAACAGTAGGTCAAAGCACGGTCGTAAGTTGACAGCATTTAATTTGCACAAGTGTTCGGCTGTACTCGCTTAGCTTGACGAGAGATACCAAGACGCTGTGGAATAATCTCCTTTATTGCTTCTTTAAGCTTCTCGAACTTCTTTACTGATTCTTATAAACTACTAATTACAATGAAGCTTCTTTTATGCTGTGCTGTAAACATGTTCGCGACCCCAACTTAAGGAAGACCAGGTGGTGCCAGAAGAAGATAAAGTTGGAAGAATTCAAAAGAAGAACAGCTGAGATCAAGGAACCATTTGGCGAAGGGAAGTCAGATTAAGTTCGGCCAATCCTGTACCAGAAAACTTAAAGGACCAACATCCGGTTACTGCGCATGCTTTAAACTTTGATCTCTTGACAGGATGTCGCGAATTCAAAAGACGCGAGAAGTGATATAGAACCTTCAAAAATCCGTTTGCATCGTGCTCAGTTTAGTTCAATATTACCCTAAAGCTTCTCCCAGTTATAGATTAATGATATATAGTTTTCGTTAAGTTCCAATTTGTGTGAGATCGGGTTTTTTGGCGTTGTTTTCAATGCCGTTGGACGGAGGACCGAGAGGAGGGAAGCGCTATGGCGTCAGTCGAAGACTTCTTTCTCCCGGCAGCCTCCATAAAAGCTCAGAAAATCGTGAAAGGAATAAGAAGTAATGGAACTAGCAGCAGACCAGAATATATACGAAGAAAGCAACCCATGAGACATGGAAACGACTGAAGGGACACAGCCATAAACTGATGGGTTGGAAGGCCTGCACGCTGCACGACTTGTACTTGTACTTGTACGCCGCGCCTTGTCTTGGTCTTTTGATTCATTTTGCTTCTTGTTTTTTTGTAGCGGGTTTAGAACGGAGGATTTTTAAATGTTGACTGAATCGAGCCGTTACAACTTAGGCGTCGCATTCTCGAGGTCATCTCGAGGTCATATAAACTGGTAGATTCTTGTGGCTTTCGTCGTTTGTTATTCTCCATTGGTTTGCCTTCTGATCGTTTGTTAAGCGACTCAACATGGTTTTTATGCCGCTCTTACATAATAGGTACGTTGAATTTGGCTCATTTAGGAAATTTATGGGTTTTTCCGCCCCTCATGTTTATATTTTCGACAATAAAGGATCTGAAATATTTACTTGGAGGGGGACATTGGGGCCAATCAGAAACCGAAAAACCGGCCAAATTTACACCAAAACCGAAAAACTGGAAGAAAAATCGCTCAAAACCGAAAAAACGCCGAGAATAATGATCAAAACTGCAAATTCGGGATTTTCAGTCCCTCAACTCTTGATACAACAGCCAAAAAATTGGCCTTAGGGACGATTCAATGCCCCTGTTATACTGCTTGCAGCGCGAATTTGATGCGCATTATTGCGAAGAAAATTTTTGCAAAGTTCAACCAAAGGAATCGCTTCTTCCATTGTCTCCGTCTCATTTGAAGGTGAAACTTTTGTAACTCGTGATGAACTCAAAAAGGTTCGTACAATGCGCCAATTTGCTCGCAAGAACCGAATCACCGCTTTTTTGTTCATAAAAACCGAAACCCGAATGTCAACAAGGTAAAAACCATAAACCGCAGTGGATACCAAAACCGAAAAACCGGGGATTTTGATAGCAAAAACCGAAAACCGATCTCAAAAGTGACCAAAACCGCAAAACCGAAAAACCCAATGTCCCCCTCCACTTGCAGCGTGACGAGTTTCCCTGCTGATGTTTGTAACGCCGGGCTTGGCTTATCGTTTTTAATTCTGTTGCAGGATTTTGTGTTTCGCATCACGCTCGGTTAAATCTTTGTGTACAATCAGGGGCACCCAACGAGAAAATTTTAGCAAAATACTTGAAATATCATTTCCTGCTTTGTAAGATTGCTTCAGAGGTTTATAAAGGCATATTTGTGAAAGCTAATACGGATTGATCTGTTCGGATTTTTTAGCTGAATATTTAGGCCGCAGAAAATGTTAGGAAACAGAATCCTATCCGCGAATTTCCGAGCTGCTGATGGCTCGCCGAAAATGCTAGCTGACCTTATTTTGCACTCTAAACGACGTATTTGTCCCTCCAAAAACAATAGGAACTAATAATTCCTCTTGTTACGAAAGTCCGACGTGATGTTTCGCCAAAGAAATCTCTAGCTTTCAATGTAATTAAATCCGAAAATCTCCGGTGATTTATATTTTGTGTTTCGCATCATGGATCGCGATTTATAGACCCTTTTTGTCAAGAAATTTAAGTTGTAGCTTCCTTGGAGCTATAAAACGCGAGCAAATATTTAAATGGCGGATGTAAACAGCGGATCACCGCGTGGGCCGCGGGATAATCTTGTCACCTCAATGTGACAGTTCTATTGTTTTTGTGAAAGATAACAGCTGACGTTCACGCGTGCGCATTATCGGGATAGTGTCCCTTTAAGCGTTTGCGAAGGCATTGTACTTGAACTCAATGGCAAGGAGGCAGAGCTTACAGGAAATCGCAAATCTGTCAACAGAACGCCCTCAGTCACGTAGGCAAACAGGAAAACTTTCAGGAGGGAAGGCGTTTCACTTAGATCAACAATTAGACTACCAAAGCTTTTTCAAGGCTAGAAAAACATCTAAATCAATACCCTAAAATAAGCTTCACAACACAAGCATCACTTCAGTGAGAAGTCGGCGAATAATTGCTTACAATTTTGTCTGTTGGGTCCATCTCTATGGGCAATTGTCGATTTTCCTGTTCTAGAAGTTTCAATAGTAATAATCTTTTAAGCGAAGCAGTTGTCGGTTAAAAGCTATTTCATCCAAAAACCTTCCGAAAACAGTTTTCTGCGTTCCTCGAAGCGCCCAAATTTGTATGAGACTTGGCAGCCGCAAAACTTATGCCGGCCATAGTTTAAAGCATGTTCAGTGTTTGCTCTGTTTTCAATCTCGAAATATATATTTAAGTCATTTATAAGAAAATATGAGCGAAACAGTTGTCGGGTTTAAGCTGCATTACCCGAAAAGTTTCCGAAAACAGTTCTGTGCATTTCTCAAAGCGTCCGAATTTTATACACTTCGCGGCCGCAAAAGTTTAAAGCTATTTTATCCAGAGGTAACCAAAGCGTAATATGAGAGTTTGTATGGAGCTGAAATTCGATCGAAAATAATCGGCGGTTTTCCGCCGAAAATACATTAAAATCGAAATAAAGTTTAAAAAACCTTACATGTTGTGTGTTTGCCGTGTTTTTATCGCTTTTCCGAGCCTCCGGAGGCCGTTTTGGGCGATTTTCTGCTTAACGGTCGATGCGACGGCATGTCACGTACTAAAGAGAGCTAAAGGTAGGAAAACGGGAATTCAAATTTGCCAACCGACATTCGAGGTCCCGATCAAAACGCCCGCTAAAAATCGATTCAATCCATAGTCACTAACATCAGTATGTAACATTCCTCGCTATTCCTGTGGCTTGTCGTCAAATTTCCTGTCGAGTGTTCAACCAGGTATTCTCTCTAGTTGACTTTAGCTTTGTTTCTAGCTTTCCAACCTTCCAATCTATGGTTCATTTCAATATACAGACAGAAAAATGATGTGATCAATATATAATCAATAAAAGCTAGCGGCTATAATTACACTGCAGTAATAAGTTACAATAGATTTACTCACCGTATTTACTCTTTCGCCGCTTTGACTTCGCACCGCTTTCTGCTTCCATTGTAACTCACCGTCTTTTTCACAAAAAGACTACATCTGATATGTATTTTTATCCGATTAATAAAGACTTATTGTTATTATTAAAAGCAAAACGCCAAACTTCCTTATGTTTCCAACCGACTCCAACCGGAGTTATTAGAAACAGACCAGACAGACCAGACGATCGAATCGAATCGAAGACGATCGAATCATTAGTTTATAAGTAACTAGCCTAGATAATAAGAAGAGGTACGTTAACCGATAAATGCGACCGGTTGGCTACTTCGCTTTACTATAAGTTAATAACTTTAACAAAGCACCAGGTTCAAAGTTTTAGTGAGATATTTGGTAACAAGATCTTCTGTGAGCTTCTGTGAGTTCCGAAAGCCTGAAAGCGCTTGATAGCCGCTTTTATTGCTTTTTATTAGATAATCGAGCTCAGATTTTTGGTTCAGCGCGTCTCGGGCTCGTATTTTCTAAGGACCCAGTCTCGGGCTCGGATTTTATAAACCGACGGAAGTCTCGGGCTCGCATTTTAAAAAATGGGTCTCGGCGTCTCGGACTTTACCATTCTATACCCCTAATACGATTTAGACTTATTTTGCTAGCTTTGAATCTTCAAGACAATTTTCTCTTTTTATAGTGTCCATTTTCTCAACTTCGGGAAAGAAGTCACTGGATTCCCGTGAATATCTGAACTTCGCTGCCTTCAGCGATGAGGCTAGTTAAATATTTTGCTTCTATAACAAGAGGCTGCAAGTAGCCTGCACTCGTGCCGTTACGATCCAATGAATCTTTTGCCTGTTGAAGGCTGAAAAATTCAAAACAACTAGAAAAGCAACAGCAACAGTTAGCAGCAGTTATAGAATTGTAGAGATCTTCCATTCGTCCACAGCTTTATCCTACCGAATTTAATTTCCTACCGCTCTAAGCTCTCTACAGGCCACATAGATGCTCAGTGTTCTCTTTGGTTCACTGGTTACATTAAATTAATGCATTTACCACGCTATGAAATTTCAAGTATCGTGGGTAACAACAACAACAACAACAAAAATAACCCGTGCGTCATTCAGGGTCATTTCATCAACATGCTATGAAAGGTCAAGTATCGTGGGCTCAAAAATCTCTTATGTAGTGCACAATAGCGACACGCAAAAATAAAAAAACTAAATAAGAGCAATAAGAAAAAACGGGTGGTATTCCTTGACTCGTCCCCGTACACACGGCACAAGTATTGACATTAATAGTGACATTTTTACTTAACACACTTTAGAAATCGAATCGATTTTATCAGTTTTCAAAACCAATCTGACAAATACTGGACATTCTCCTCGTGGATAGTCACGATCAGGAGCGCATTACCTGTCACGATTTTGATGACGCAGCGCACAACTCGCTAGGAAAACACGGACCAAAACACTGTTTATCTGTGACTGGGAAATAAGAACTACTAATTAAAAGTTTTTTTTTATATATGTTTCATTTCAAGTTTAAGAAATCTTTTTTCCTTAGCAGGGGAAAAGGGAAAAGGGGAGGGGCTGTTGAGAGACTATCGGCCGCCTGTAAATTCTTCAGAATTTCTTGTTTGAAGTTTTAGCAACATTTTAATCATGGCTTAATATTGCGATATTACATACAGCTAACTTCCGGTAAATCGAACCCTCTGTAACTAGAAACTCGCGAACTCGAACCAAAATTGATTTCCTTGGATTTGCTCCGCACATTTGCTGTAATTAACTCGAACCATGGAGAACTCGAACCTCCGCTAACTCGAACTGAGTACATTTTCTTTATAATTTTACCCTCGATAACTCGAGCCTCGTTTGTCAAAGTGCAATGAGCATACTTCAGAATACTGAATTTATTTTAAGTGAATTTTCGAGATTGAGAGCATTGTAGTTTCTATTTGTCGTTTGTGTAAACACTCAGGTAACCAAAGCGCAATATGAGAGTTTGTATGGAGCTGAAATTCGATCGAAAATAATCCTCGGTTTTCCTCCGCAAATTCATTTAAGTCGAACTGAAGTTTGAAAAACCTAAGCCGTTTAGCTGTGTGTTTGCTGGGTTTTAACGCATTTCGGACTTCTGAAGGCCTTTTTGGGTGATTTGTTGCTTAACAGTAGGTGGAAAAATCGTCCAAAACGATCTCCAGAAACTGGGAAAAGTGGCAAAACACTGCAAACACACAACATGTAAGGTTTTTCAAACTTTAGTTCGACTTAAATGTATTCTCGGAGGAAAACCACCGATTATTTTCGATCGAATTTCAGCCCCATTCAAACTCTCATATTACGCTTTGGTTACCTGTGCTGTAAATTTCTTTAGTTTTCTGGTGTTTTCTTACACAAAACGTGTCAGTTGTTCTTGTGACTGATACATCTGATAAGTGGTGTCAGGAATCCTATCCCGTGATAACCTGAACTTCCGATAACTCGAACCTTGAAGGTTTTATGGACGATAAAAACCTGAAAGGCCAGGTGTCCTGTGGAGGGGGGGGGGGGGGGTGACTCTCGTATGAAAATGACGGGAATGCTCGTCGTCTCGCTTTCTCACTTAAGGTGTTCAGGACAGAAAGCAAATGTTTTCACTCATACAGGTATCGCTTAGGGTAGACCATGAACGAAAACTAACAATGCTTCCAAAATCTAAAAATAGAATACAGCATTCGATGTAAACATCTTTAGCGCAATTTAAATCACCATAGCTCTTATTTGGTTGTCTGTTTTAGCACAGTCTCCTTTAGGGGTGGAATGAAGCCTGTGACACATCTAGATTGGTCTCCTTTAGGGTTTTAATTCTAATTTTCCGACGAGCATCCCCCTCCCTTTCAGATGGGAGGGGGATGCTCCCTTTCTAATCACCCCATTATGTGAATTCTGTGTAGGAACGAAAATATATTAAAAAACAAACGTGTACTTGCGTTTGTAGAAAGTTACAGGTGATTGCAGCGACGTCGTGTAGAGTGACAGTTGTAGGCAGCAGAGTTCACTATGACTCTGATCCTCAACTCTTCTTCAGATAGCAACTCAGCAGTGTTTTCAAATGTAAGCTGCAGGTCTGTCGCAGAAGACACTTCCGTAGGAGCTGTCAAGATTCTGGTCTACATCTTAGTCTTGATCGTGTTCCTTATTGGAAACTGCGTAATTATCACGACGGTCGAACGGAACAAACAAATGCGAACAACAATTAACTTTCTCGTTGCAAACATGGCAGCATCTGACCTTCTCATTTCCATCTTCGCTGTGCCAATCAAACTCTGCGAGATCGTGGCTGGCCCTCGAAGGTGGTTGCTGGACGGAATTGTAGGCTTGATTTCGTGCAAGTTTTCTTTTTTCCTACAGGGCATTTCAACCGCAGTTTCAATTCAGAGTCTGGTAGTCATTGCGATTGACAGATACCGAGAAATTGTTTGCCCATTTCGCCCCGCCATCATAACGCCCAAAAGTTGTAAAATTATCATCCCATTGGTGTGGCTTTTATCGATGGAACTCCACGCTATTTACCTCTACACTATTCGACTCTTCTCTGAAAACGGCACAATGTACTGCAAAATTAACTGGGGGCCAGCTTTCGATCCTCACAAAGCAAAGGAACGATATGTGACAATTCTGTTGTCATGTTACCTTTCTCTATCATAACAGTTTTGTATTCTCGGATTATTTGGAGTTTAAGGAAGGAAAAAGTCGCAATGGTTAATTCATCCTGGTTTGTACGCCAGAGACACAAAGAAAACACCAAAGTGGTCAAATATATTTGTGCTATAATGGTTGCTTTTTGCATTCTGCCAATGTTTGCTTACGGAATTCTGTACTATTTTGTATGGAAGTGGAAAGTGCCTTGTAATATGGATCAGTTTGGATTTGCCGCGCATGTTGTGCTATTTTCTAACGCTACTTTATTTCTTGTGATAAATTTTGTGTTCAATGGTAGATATCGAAAAGGACTGAAAGATGTTTTAAACACCCCGAAATTTATGTCACAGAGATACCGGGATAAATTTAAAGCAAGAGGAGTTAGAGTTGAATGAACTACAACCTTGACAAGTGAATACCATGGAATGAGTGAGGTTTACGGATTATTCTTTGGAAAATTGTCTGCACAGAGTTTTTATTTTTACTTTCTTTTTAAGTTCGAAGAAGCTAAATGCATTAAATGATATCGCTTTTAAGAGGGAAATTGTCTTCCTGTGCATGAATAATGCTCTTGCCATGCAAAACCGAGAAAAGGCAGGCCCCGCAGGCGAAAATTGTCTTCCTTTCGCAGGGAAAAAGTGTCTTCCTGTACATAAATAAGCCTTTTGTCATGCAAAACCGAGAAAACGCTGGCCCCCGCAGGCAAGGAAAATTGTTTCAGACAACTAAATGCGATCTGCTTTAAGTGTTTACAGTCAAATTGATTACTGTTCGTGGATTACTGTTCGATTCTTCAGTTTCTGCACACGGCAGTCTGAAGGGTCAACAACAGCAATTTGCATTATTGATGATCAGTAGTTGTTGTTAACTGTCACATAATTGGGAAAAAAGTTGCCGACAACGAAACTGCGGATACAGGTGTTAACAGTGCGAATAGATTTTAACAACTATTAAAATGGTCTAATATTAGACGAGGTTAATAATGCAAATAATTACTATACAAACAATTCTAACTTTCGAAAGATCCCGACCTTCGGGCAGAGTTACAGAGGTTCAAATTTGGCCACCATCCCACACAAGTGGTACATTTACTATAAGTTTGCCTGCGATTGCTCCCTAATCAAGATGGAGTCGGAAACCATGGAAGGATGCAAAATTGGCTGCAAGATATTGAGCTGATTATTATCGTTATTTCCTGGTGGCATTGCAGACCGATCATTAATTCATTTGCTCGGCAGAGGTAAAATAACTGAGACGGAGGTAAATAACTGATGGACCGCGAGATCCTGACAAGCTCCGATATTTTGCGAAAACCGATCGAGAGGTTAATAAATGTCTTATTATTCAGCCCGTGAGTTCACGGTCGATGGCTTTACTTTTCAAATTTGACTTACTAGCATGCACTCTCGATGTTTCTAGAAATTTATTGCGAATAATCTTCCTTGAGTTACCACTCTTTCTCTGTTTAAGAAAGTTAGTTAAATCGCACCCTGATACCCGTGCCTCCGCTGTGGTACAAGGAGTCAACTTAAAACAATAGACATCCCTACCAGGCTTAGGGGAATAATATAAGGTTTTCTAGGGGTTTATTCCTCTAATTCCTTGTTTAAGACTGAATTTTAATATATCGAAATCGGGCTATTCGGGGCTACTTGAAAAGCCCGTGCCTAACGCCGCTGACCAATTTGAGCTTCTTTTCCAGCACTATTTTATACAGCCGGACATTTTGCATTTTAATGAATTGGTTGAACCGATATCCGACATTTTCTAAGGTTTGTCGTTGACATTTTAAACACACTCGGGAATTTAGCAGGACTGTAATTAGTTTAACTTTCTTTATCAATTTTATATGTATTTCCTATTTATTTTTACTATTCTTGACACGTTTAACTGTTGTCATTTGTTTTGATTTAATGTCGATTTCGTTTTGTTTATTCTGCTGAAATTTGAATGAAAAACCCTCATTCTTCCACCATAACGTTCACTGCTGCAAAGAGCCATACTGGCCTATTTTGCTGTAAAATTCTGCCGGAAGAATTTATTAAAGCTTCCCATTTTTGCCACTGACCACTTTAGAAGTTATCTAAGGACTGGGAACAGTCGTTAAAATTAATTGTTTGATAAAAATTAAGTCCATTTAATAGGCAACGAAATACATCAAAATGGGTTGCCCTGTCACGGGGGATACCTTTCCAAAAAAAGAAATGCTTGAATTGCATTTTTTTATTCCAAAAACTTGTGCCTTGGGGCTTTTTATTCAAACTACCGCAAACGTTTTCAGGCTTCTAATTCCTATGTGATATTTCAAATCATGGCAGACATTAAAATGATTGATTTACGAGATAATAGTCCATTTTACAGTTGTGTGCTTAGTGACCTAGCTTTAGAGTGGAAGCAAGGCTGGAGTTGACCTTGTTTTGATACAAACCCCCCTGCCTTTCATATGTAAATACAAACTAGTTAGCATGAGAACAATATGATTTACACGTGAAAAGCAGAAGGGTCTTTATCAAAGCAAGGTCACCTCCAGCCTCACTTCCACTCAAAGGCCAGGTCACTAAGCACACAACTGTAAAATGGACTATTGTTACTTGGTCCCAAGCCCCTTTTCATTCCATAAGTGGCGAATTGGCTGAAAGCGTTTTCTTTGAGTTTGCTTTTTTGCAGTTCTTAGAAAACAGTTCTATCAAAAACTGTTAGAAAAATTAAAAAACTGAGCTGAAATTTAAGCAAGCGTTATAAAATCTTTGCCTGTGCATTTTTCGTCCTTTCGCTCTCTGGGTAAGAAGTAAATCTCCATTTTTGAGTTTGACTGTCATCGCACTTTCGAAGAACCAAGTTTGAGCCTCCACTGACATCCAAGCAAACATGGTGAAGCGAATGGCGGATCCTACCATCCTGTGAAATCAAGTGAAAAGGTGGAGAAGTGGTGGCAAAGAAGTCTATAGCGTTCTATAGCGGTAAGACGTAAAAAGCAATGCCACTGCCGGCTAAGCCGTGTTTTGGCATATTTTTTTGGCGATAAATTAAACGTGAAATGGCTGTTTTTAATTTTTTCCCCGTGAAACGTGATTTGCTAAGTGGCCGTTAGCCGTGATCCTGTTTATTTATTTATTTTTTTTATTTCACGTGAAGCAAAAATTTAGGTTTCAACTTGTCGTGAAATGTGATTTTCCACCAAATAAAATGTCGTGAAATGATTGTCAAACGTGAACTCAGTGTGGATGAAATTTCTAGTCAATTGCAACGCGTTTAGACTAATAGTAGTTTAGAAAACAGGGCGAGAAATAATTTTTCTTGCTAAGGAGGCTCTTTAAGACCTTTACTTTCATCGTTCGCCATCTTGGGTTTTGTACTCAAATGAAAATCGCCTTTTTCGCACATAACGTTTCTCATTTGCATAAAATACAACTGGACTTGGGGAATTCTGTACTTTCAGCACGGAATTTTCTTACGCCAAAGTTCAGTTACACTGCAATGCAACTGAGGAAAGCTATATTTGTGAAAAAAGGCCTATTGAACGGCCTTGTCGAGCTGCGTCCTTGCTGTACTTTGCGAGGGCGATTAGCGAGACAGTTATTATTATTATACATGACGTATGAAATAATGGTTTTTGCAATGCATTATGTGGCAAGCGTGATCCCAAATCGCACGACCAGCGTCTGCTTCCATATTCTTAACTGAACTTAAGATAACAGAGTATAGAAGCAATATGGCTTCTTTCATTTTAAAACGACTTTGACAAAATCTGAGTCATTTATCTGAACGGATACCATGTCCAAGAAGATTTTAAGGTCATGCCAATAGTCAGTAACCATTTCCAGTGAGCGACTGTCTTTTTGCAGCATTGACATTGCTGATCGTGAAAGTTTTCAAAGTAACACAAAACAACAAGAACTTTTAATTACTGAACTATCTTATCGGTCTGTATTGGGAAATACTGTTCTACAATGTTTGCCCAATATGAAGCTCACGCGTAGTGCAGTAGCATAACGTAATTTGGCCCTACGTACCCTATCGTGCTCCCACTTTTGATTGCCGCCCAGGCCGTGACACTCATATAACTTGGCTTTGGTGCTTGGGTCGCTGTCAACAAGATCTAAGCACAGTTCGTCGTGCCAGAACTCATGCTTCTTGGTGTACATGAAAAACTACGTGGAATAAGCAGAGTTAAAAGTTAAGAGTTAAGAAAATAATTAGTAATCTTGACAATTACAAAGCTGTAATTCTTGCCGGTGCAGGGTTTGCTAGTCTTGGCAATAGTTCATGCAACTGGTTTTCTGATACATGTCACAAGAACTTTCGCGAGTCAAGCTACACTAGAGCGGTTTTCATTTGAGTGTCGAAAATAATTCGCGTTTTGCTTTGGTTTTGCTTTACTTCGCTCTGTGATTGGTTGAAAAATTTCGCGCCACTTTCTCCACCAATCAGAAGTAAAACTCAAACCAATCGCGACTTGCTCGCACGCGTTTTCCCGCGCTTGACGCCGGTGACATGTATTTGCTTCGAGTTCTGATTGGTTCATTGGGTAATTTGTGTTTGTTGTGATTGGCTGGGGTAATTACTTTGGTTTTGGTTTTACGACACTCATTTGAAAACCGCTCTAACCAATTAGCCTGTTCTCAGCTAATCAGAATGTATTAGTTTGTTCGGTCACGATAATAATTTAAAGGGACGATGTATATTTTGAGCATCAATTTCAGAAAACGAAAAGGCATTTTTGTATCGATGAAACCTAAAAATAACGATCCAGTATTATAACGACTTTTTAGTTACGGAAACTATTAATAAGTGTGTTTAGGTAAGGCTGGCTAGGATGGACTGGGATTCCAAGCTTTTCCCATGTCGCTCAGATAAAATCGGTAAAAACTGATTGTGACACGCGTTCTTCCTTTAAAAATTCACTTAATATTGCCCCAGTGATGGTCTGGACGCAATTCGTGTTTGACCAAGCTTAATGTGTTTACTTGATAGAAATTTGAGCAAAAAACAGGAAAATCTCTATAACGTTGCCTCTTTAAGTTAAACATCCATACCTGATTATTTCCCATCCCATGGCACATGTACATGCCGGGTTCTCCTCCCGCTTCATTTTTTGCCATCGTGTCTAAGCACTGGTTGGTACCAAGATTGCGAACCTATGGAAAGCGAACGAAATCAAGCTGCTGAAAGGACACCCTAAGTGCATGTGCTATTGCCCGCTTTTACAGTTCGAAACCATTGTTGCGTCTAGGTGCAAGATTCTTTGGAATCTTTCGTTTCACGTCATTTATTGATTGCAACACTAAGGAAGAGCCACAGAAATGTAAAAACCCTCGTCTGCCTGTAGTGTTTGACGTCAATTCAGTTGAATAGAGTCTCCAAAATTACTTGTCAGTTTGAATGAAGAATTACACCTTATGTTACACTTAATCGTCCAATGTTGGATTTAAACCCGGGAATTTGTCATAGAAATTTGGATCTGCCGAACAACTTTTCAATTATTCTTTTATTTGCACTTTGGAAATGGAGACTCGATTCAAATCTCCAAATGTAATACCGTGCGAGAAAGCGTTAATTAAAATATATTATCCTGGCTGGGACGTTTGGATTTTTCGGTTCAAAAGTAGGAAAGTTAAGGATCGTACAAATGAATGAATCTATTGCTTTGGCTTATCCTTGAGGTATAAGAAAGAGGTAAAGGGGTGCAATTTTGCTCTCGGTATATGTAAGGGGTACCATTTTGGTAAAGATTAGTATATTAAAGGATAAAGATTTGAACCTCCGGGCGGAGCCTCCCCGTATAAAACTTTATTGAGTAGTCCCACCCCCTGGGGCCGGGGGGAGGGGGGGGGGGAGAAGTTGTTCGAGCATCAAAACATTTCATCTTTGGTTATTATTTCCTTCATTTCCTTGATCTGTGTTTGATCATGCTATAAAATTGTAAGGAGAAGTTAGGTACTGATCACAATTAGGATCAAAGGGTTAATAAGGTTTATAACGAAAGTGGGGTGTTCACAGTTTCAGCGCAGCAGAATTAAATTAGATCAAAAGAAGCGAGATAAATAAAAGGGGACTGGAAACAAGTTTATCACAAGATCTACTCACCTCCCCTCGCCCGTAGGGATACATATCAGGGACATTTAATTCAGGTATCACATTTTCCAGGTACCATTTAAAGCTCTTGCAATTCAGTTTTTTGCGAAGAGCTTTTCGCTCAGTTACGTCTCCAAAAGACTTTTCCTTGAGCTGCGGTCTCATGGCATAAAATATCTCTTTATACTCGTCCATCCATACTTCTGCAAGTCTCGTGTTATTCTTGTCAATGGCTCCCTCGCCAATCTTGTATGGTTGGCTCTCTCTGAAGACGTGACCTACCTTGGAACAAGGAAGAATTTCCAGGGATCCCCCGCACATCCAAATCTGAAAAAAAAGGAAGTTTAAAATAACAGCCGTGGATCTTAGAGGAGGGACCCGTCCCCTATTTACTTACTTCCCCTCCCCCACCGTTCTTTGCTCCTTCGTTCTAGTGACGTATTATGATAGTCCTATTGGCACAAAAGAAGAAAATTACGACAACGTCTGGAGATTTTCCACAAGTAGATTCGAAGCAGCTGAACTCGGTACTTACCCGGAAGGAAATTTCGACGTTTTCTCCTCCCCAGTAAGACATCTCAGTGTCATAAGAACCAATTTCATAGAAATACGATCTGGAGATAGCAAACAATCCACCAGCCATAGTGGGTGACCGAAAAGGAGATAAAGGCATTAGTTTCTTAAGTGTTGCGTCGGTGGGAAAGTGAAAGACTTCAATTTGGTATCAGCTGACTTCATATAAGGTAAATTGGCCTTGAACACCCCTCCCAGTCAAACATAAGCGCCACAGCTCCAGTTTAAGTAATTTTCTTTCGTTAAACATTTTAATCTTTTTTTTTAAATGGCGTTACAATTTCACAACTTGCCTGATGGGATCTGCATCGCTTTTTCGTCGTCTCTTCTCGTAATTCGGTAGCGCTCTCCACTTGAAAGTCAACTCCCAATTAAAAATCCCTCTATTATTACCTCCTCTACCTCGAGCGTAAGAAAACGTCCTCAAATCAAAAACTTCGATATCCGGTGTAACAACAATAGTCCTATCGTCTGCAATCCTTGCGAGCAGTGGTTCCAACCAACCATTGTTAGCCTCGCAATGAGAATCCAGGAACACCAGTACGTCTCCTTTTGCCTGCTGGGCGCCAATTAGTCGCGCGCGAATTAAACCTTGTCTAGTTTTAGCTCTGATTAGGTGAACTTTCGGCAGTTGCTGGATGTACGATTTAAGTTTTTCATCAAGATGTGCTAAAGAGAAAAATATAAAACAAATAGTCAAACTATAGAGAATTAACTAGCAAGATTGGATGCACACAGAAGTCACGGAAAAAAAAAGTCATCGCCTCTTTTGACACTTCTGGTTACAAACCCTTGAAACTTGTCTTAATAATAGAAACTTACCGGGCCCAATTAAACATTTTTATGTGCACAATGTTCCTCACCAAACAAGACACGAAGTACTGTTTCTATTGCACGAAGCTATTCTCTCGCGAGCGACACCCAGCCGAAATACAAAAATTAGAAAAACTGCTTAGTGTCTATTGTGTCTTTGTCGCACGTGTTCACCGGTGCTTAGAGCCTGTTAAGGTCTTAGCCAGATTTCTGATTGGGTCAGTAGGTTATTAACGTCAGATGTAATTGGTCCGTGAGTTAACTTTGGTCTGGTACTTGTAAGACAGTCATTTGAAACCTCGTAAGTAATGTGATGTACCGCGTAGCACTCTGAAATGAAATAAATAAACATGTAAAGTATATGTATGAGTGCTAGAAGTGAGCAATACTGCCCTACATAATTTCCCCCCGACCGTACGGCCTGAAAGAAGAAATTAGAAATGAGAACCAGGATCAAAGAAAAATCTTTGACCCCGGCGGGATTTGAACCCGCGACCTCCGGATTAGATCACGGCGATCTAATCCGGAGGTCGCGGGTTCAAATCCCGCCGGGGTCAAAGATTTTTCTTTGATCCTGGTTCTCATTTCTAATTTCTTCTTTCAGGCCGTACGGTCGGGGGGAAATTATGTAGGGCAGTATTGCTCACTTCTAGCACTCATACATATACTTTACATGTTTATTTATTTTAGTCATTTTAAACCCCCTCCTGAATGAGAAATGTGAATAGGTTTTAGTGATACTTTTCAAATGACAGGTCCTGAAATACCTGTTATGCTTAAACAAACATTTCCTCAGGTGCTGCATTTCAAAGAAATCTGAGTTGGACTAAAAAGTCTTTGAGAGGATAGATTAAAAAATTAATAATAATAAAAAATGAGAAGAACATCAGCAAAGAAATTGATAAAATGAAAAGAAAAAGCAGTCTCAGTGCCCTATCAGGGTGTTGAAATTGCAAAATTAACGAAAGTTTCAAACGCAATTATTTTTTGGAACTTTGACAATATTAAGACTTCCACTGATAAAAATGAGAAGACGCTTTACAGTTGGTGAGTGGTAAGTGGTGAGTTACATTCCCCTTGGTCCTGAATGGGATTTGGAGGGGAGAGGGGCGAATAACAGCGACGAAAAGCTAGTCCAATGCGAGGTTAGCTCCAATTTATGTTTAACCAACAAAACAGACGCAAATGAAAACACACGTTTGCCACCTGACCAATAGGCTCAGTCTCCAGCCGTGAGTGTCTCGATGCGCCCGCGATTCTCGCCACCTTCACGGCTGGGCGCACGGGTTTGGCTATTGTTTAGACTGACCAATCAGGGACAAGGCCCCTGAAATTTGCGGGGCATAATGCGGGGATAATTTGGCGGGATTTCGCTATTTTCGATAATTATCCAAGATGGTGGACGCTGCGAGGGTTGACCGTAATTTTCAGAATGCTTGCTCATGCACTCTTCACGAGTTTGCTCTTGCTCGTTTCAAGGAACAACAGCGTCTTGCTATGAATTTTTAATGACGTCACGGACATGGCACCAAACCCGTGCGCCCAGCCGTGAAAGTGGCGAGAATCGCGGGCGCATCGAGACACTCACGGCTGGAAACTGAGCCTACCTGGCCAATTGACCGGATTTACATTTTCACAGACTTTTTTGGTGGTTAATTCAGGGCACAAAATAAAGGAAAATTAAGCGAAGGGCAAACAATGCCGTCTCCCTGTTCTTTCTTATCGTTTTAAGCTCACCCCCCCCCCCCCACGGGATTTTTTGTATTCTTACCTTAGGCATCGTAGTTGCTAAAATCATCCACTAAAATTATTTCCTTCAAAAAACCTGGAGGTGATCGCGCCAGTACAGTGTGAACTGTGGGTAAGAGAGTCGACCACGCCTCGTTGTGAAATATGATAACAACACTAGCAGTAGGAAGGTCAGTGGGATACTTGAGAGCGAGGCACCTGTTGGAGAGAATAGAGAAAGATTGCGTGACAAATCGCAAACTGTGAACTAATGGGATCCAAACGCGATTTACATTGCTAATTGAATGGATATTGTCCAGCTATCTTCTTACTGAAAATATTGGGCAATCTTAAACATATTTCTTGTGAAATTCCAGCCGAAAATGGTAAATGGAAATCGGTAATAACAACTTAGAGAAAAAATAGATACAATGTCAGGCTCGGTCAAGACGGGGACATATTCTGGCGCCTTCATCAAAGTTCTCATTTTTTGTTTTTCATATTTTGAGAAACGTCGTCTAGTTACTGAAACTGTAAAGTTGAAGAAAATAATTGAATTTTTAAGTTTTTTTTTTAAATAACCGCAGTCCTAAGAGATACCAACTACTCATTAAAACTTAAGTTACAAATATCATTGTAACATGTTCCTTGAAAAAAGGTCAAATAGATAGAAAAAATGTACAACCGATTGTCAAACGTGATTCGTCAGCCATGATTTGCGATCGCCCTTCATTGAAGAAATCACCAGGCATTGTACTGCAAGCACTGCCGACACTGAACTTCCATTGGCTTTTTCTTTGTTCAAATGATGATCAAAATTCATAGCCGAAGGACCGTGTTTGCATTATCAGCTACACCCGGTTCAGCGTACGAAGACATGCTGGCGTTACACGCTACTAAAAGGCCAGTTGGGAGGAAAGATTACAATACCAACCAAGCTCGAACTAGCAAAATAAGGACTCTATCACAGAGGAAGGTCTATAGAACGTCGAAAAGAGTTTCCTTTGAGGTCCCCATCTTGGACCCGAATTTGGAAATCTTGGATATCTTGCTTTGCCCAGAATCTTCAAAAAACCATTAAAGGAGGCTCGAAAGGGTTTTTAGCCGCGCGCGCGCGTAGCCTACACACGACATGGCGAGAATGCACACGTCAGCTAAGTGAATTAGTAAAGTACATGATTTACGTCAGCTAGTAAAGGTCGCGCGTACAAAGCAACGGAAGTGAAAAACGGCGTAACTGCACAAAACATTTGTTTTTATCTCGAAATTTTTGTTGGTGACTCATCTTGAGTTTTTGCATACATTTTGCATTAAGTGTGCCAATTCAAATGGAAACGTTTGGAGGAAAGTTATTCAGGCGAATTTTTTGTAGTTCAAAAAACGACTTTTTCGATGTAACTGAAGTTCTACTGAATAAGTTTTTGCGATAACGCCAGAGAAGTTAAAGAATTTAGGGATATTTCCAAAAATGTAATAAAAAGGGTAGGTCACCGAACTAGTTTCTTAGATAATTGGCGAAAACTGAAAATTGGAGGTTCTTTTTGTGGATCTTTAACGTTGCTAAGCTAACGGCTATGACGTCACAATCAGCCCCAAAGTATTGCCCGACTAAAGATGTGCTAAGATATTCATAGTTTGCCTACATGGTCAGAAATAATTTTTTGTAATCTTTCATCGTTTCAAAACGATTATAACAATTAAAAACCCTTTCGTCAGCCACCTTAATTTGGCCAAAAAGTAATTAAAAGCAACAGCAATATCAGAACTCTCCAATTAACCCCAAAATGGAAACATTATTAAAATTATGCTATTTTTTTAATATAGAACAAGAAAATTAAAACTTTCAAGAAAACTGCCCCCAAAATATGCCATGGCAACATCAGAATCGATGATCAACAATATTTGAATTCATAACAGATGTTTCCAGACAAAGTTAAGGAAAGGTCGCAAAGTTTGCTGAGTTTTACTTAAATTCCAAAATTGGTTTTCTTATTATAGCTTATTATATATAAATAACGGGCAGCTACATAGGCCATCAACAAAATCGCTTGGGTCTTATCATCACACTCAGCCTAACTTCCAGAAGTATTCAGACAACAATAAGAGACTCTACAGAAATTCTTCGGGAAATGATCAGAAATATTCAGAAAATCTTCTGTAACCTCATCTATTTTGTTGTTATTTTTAAGCCTTGAACACAGCAGTCGATGGCTATTTGAAGAAATGACATATCTCTTTGAGTGCTGAACCTGAGGTAGAGTCGTCAAAGTACTTTTTAAATAATGAAAACAATATTCGGACAGATTGAGCTCCACTTTTATAACCTTATCAGTCATAAACACTTTTACAGCCTGTGCGGATAGTGCTATTCGTACGATCGATACTGTGATTGAAACCTCGATCAACTGTTACAGTTGATAGTCATTTCTGCCCAAGGGCTTCAACGGAAGAAAGAAATTGTTTTTGATAACTAGATGCGAACAACAACTTGTTGTGGTCAATAAACAAGAGCGATGAAGGACTCTTCTCGCTATGTTAGAGTCTTCGTATAGCTTTCCTACACACGGTTGTTCAACCCTCGGACGTACAAGTGGGGGACGAAGGTGGAGGGGGGGGGAAAGGTTGGATGCCCCGTAGGGATTTTTTTTTAATTTTTACAAGGTAATTTATTATCTGCATCTGACGTTTTCAGTAGCTGGGCGCACACCCTAAGACACATTTGGCAAAAGTTTGGTGAGAATCGGCTAGTATGGTTACGAGATATGATACGATAGCTAGCAAGTGATCTAGCCATTTCTGACGAAAAATACCTGTTTTTACCCTTATTAGGTGAAAAAAGCACAAAGTGTTTACAAGGGGGCAACAAAGTGTTTAGTTATATCCTATTCTACACGTCCAGCATGAGGCAAAGGAAATAGGAGACGTCTGCACACAGGCTGGCATCAAAACTGTTCAATTTCAGCCAAGATGGCGGCCATTTTGGATGACAGACATCACAGCCCCCCCCCCCCCCCCAGCGGCGCCGCAACCCATAATATATACTTCACCTTGTACGTCACTTCACAGGCTTTCTACTAAAGAGGTAAAAACAAACTTTTCAAGATAATGCAACACAACAAAAAGCCAAGGGGTGTTCCACCAACCACGCACACCTCTCCCCTGTACCGCGGTTGGGGTGCGCTTAGCTTGTACGTCCAAGGCTCAGAGAGGAGTCCACAAATTTGTTGTGGGACAAAAGTGAAAGGGTTAACTGATCGTCTTGTCGACAACTCTGCTAGGCTCGATTACCAGCCGCTGTTTAGGAAAATGAGCCCACAACTCTACTCCCCGTCTCCATTAGTCCAGTTTGACGCCTGGAAGGATCGAAATTTGCTTTACTGGGATTTAAAATAAGTGCAAAGCCCATTTTGTATGACATACAATGTGTAAATAAATCGCTATCAAATAAACCAATTGTCCCTGCGGTTGAAAAACTAATAACTGAAATTCTGGAGGTCGACGAACAACACATCGACAACATATTATCTGGTATGTAAACTTTATTGGCAATTCATTGTCATTTTCCGCTAGCTGACTAAACTGGCGATCAAGTTCCATACTAATCCTTATATTTTGTCTGTAAGAGGTCTGTGTATGAGCCTAGGTTCCCTGTGTTTTCGATGGGAGGAAAACTATATTTGCATTAAAAAAGAAATACCGATTAGTCTAATTTGCCGATGGACAGCTTCCCTGCTAGCAGAGGCCCCTTTTCCTTTGTATTCGCTGAGCTGACGGGAGGGACGAAAAGGGACCTCTGCCATAGGTCGAAACTCCCTTTGATCCAACCGCCGTCCATGGTCGTGGACGGCGGTTTCCGAAACGCATGCTCCCTGTATTGTTTGCTTACCGTGACGTGAGCCCACCGTATCTCGCGCATTCCTTTACAGTTATTCCGCTGTCATTTAGTGAGCCTGCATAGTAACTTGCCGTCCTGGAAAGAGAACTAAACTGGTGAAGAGTTACAACGTTTACTTTCTCTCGTTTTTGTTAACATGGACGACGGAAAGATAAACAATCGAAAGAAGAAGCTCTAAGAAACACTCGACAAGTCAAGGAATGGAATTTAGAGCGAAGAAAACATCTGTCAAGGCGAAGGACAACCTTCCACCTCCAAAGATTTTTCGAGCTGCGGACTTTCTGTGAAATGCGCCAGCACTTCTACGAGTCTACGGTAGAGTAAATTACACATTTGATTGTAAATTTGTATCGAAATCGCTTTTTAATTGAGGGATTCTTCATATTCCTTACAGTTTTCGTAAAAGCTTTGAAAAATGTGCACAGTTTGCATCACCAAATGCTCTTCAAAATAACTTGCACATCGAGCGAAATCGCTTGCGCGTAGCTTCCCTCGAAGAAAGAATTGAACGCGTTTGGTCTTCAGAAACAAGTAAAGGCGTGTTTTAATAAATGTATTATTTAGAAAAGCTTACTGTCTCTTCTTCTGTGTACCTTCATTCAAAAAAATTCGAAAAGTAGTAATCTGACCTAAACAGACACAAATGCTCTGTTGTGGTTTGATTTCACGCGCGAGACAACATGAGAAGTCTCTTGCGGAAATTTTCAAAATTTTGACTTTGAGAATGTATTTTTGGCTAATTCTTAATTGACAGCTGATGTAATTTATTTAAAAGTAAGAAATTTTAACTATTCTAGATCAAGTGAGTTTTGTTTTTTCGAACCTATAAATTGTCCTTTCGTAATGCAACTGCTAATTTAGTGAAGCGATCATAAAACACGCAGCCTTCAATGGGTTAAATTCTCTTTGATTCCTGGAGTTGTGGTCATGTTAAAAATGCTTCCTTGTCCAGATAACTTGAAATTAATACCGTAGATTAGACAACAACTATCTCTAGACGAACTATCTACTTTTTTTAGGGTTTTGGTGAACTCGCCATTCACGACAACAAAACTGTGCAGCTGTTTTTTGGCGCGGTAGTTGAGAAAGGTGGGAGTCGTCAGCTGATCACGTGCTAAGAGCATCACGTGACGTTTCGGTCGCTAAGTAACCGTGGCGCATGCTCAACACAGTTCATTTCGACCCATGGCAGAGGTCCCTTTTCGTCCCGTCCGTCAGCTCAGCGAATACAAAGGAAAAGGGGCCTCTGCTAGCAGGGAAATGGACAGCAACAATGTTTAACATATTAAGTTTGTCTTAGACGAATAAAACTATTACCTAAAATCTTTCAATTTCTAAATAAATTGTAGCAGTTGTTCAGTGATACAGTGATAACATCAATACACGTTAATGTCCAGGTTGCAGTTCATTCAACTCTAATTCCTCTTGGTTTAAATTTACCCCTGCATCTCTGTGACATAAATTCAGGGCCTTTAAAACATCTTTCAGTCCTTTTCGATATCTACCATTGAACACAAAAGTTAACACAGGAGTTAAAGCAGCGTTTGAAAATAACACAAAATGCACTGCAAATCCAAACTGTTCCATATTACAAGGCATTTTCCACTTCCATACAAAATAAAAAAGTATTCCGTAAATAAACACTGGTAGAATGCAAATTGCAAAACTAAACATTATAGCAAAGATGTACCTAAATATTTTGGTGTTTTCATTGTGTCGCTGACGTGAAAATTCCGATGAGAAATAATTTATGACTTTTTTCTTCCTTAAACTCCAAAGAATTAGAGAATACAAAACTGTTATGATAGAGAAAGGCAATATGACAATGAAGACAAACACAATTATAATATATTGTTCCTGTGCTTTGCGAGGATCGAAAGCGGGTGCCCAGTTAAACTTGCAGTACGTTGTGCCGTTATTAGTCACGATTCGAATAGTGTAGAAATAAATGGCGTGGAGTCCCATCGATGAAAGCCAAACCAATGGGATGATAATTTTACAACGCTTAGGCGTTATGATGGCGGGGCGAAATGGGAAAACAATTCCTCGGTATCTGTCAATGGCAATAACAACCAGACTCTGAATTGAAACCGCAGTTGAAATGTCCTGTAGGAAATACGAAACCTTGCATGAAATCAAGCCCACAATTCCGTTTAGTAACCATCTTCCAGGGCCAACTGCAATCTCGCAGAGTTTGATTGGCACAGCGAAGATGGAAATGAGAAGGTCGGATGCTGCCATGTTTGCAACGAGAAAGTTAACTGTTATTCGCATGCGTTTGTTCCGTACAACTGTCGCAATAACGACGGAGTTTCCGAAAAGTGACACGATGAGAATAAAGCTATAAACCAGAATTTTGACGGCTTTTATAGAAGAAGTCTCTTCGGCAAACGGCTCGCAATTTTGGTTTGCAGTTGAGAAGTTATGTGAAGACGAATTTACAATTTGCTTCATAATGAATGCAACATACAGATTTTGCTCCAGTTGCTTAAGACGCGACACTTTAATTTTCACTTTCTATCTACAGAATCTATGGGGCCCTGAGGCAGATGTTTCGAAACAGCTGGAGACAGCTGTGTTGGATAACTCTTTTTCCGTTTCCATTGAATCTTTTCACGTTCACAAACCAATCGAACGAAAGAAGAGTTGAACCATCGAAAGGGTAGCTTTAATAACGTTATAGTATTTGAGACATAACTGGATACTAAAGGGCCAGCTGGGAGGGGGGGATTACAATACCAACCAAGCACGAACTAGCAGAATAACGACGCGATCACAGAAGTGCAATGAAATAAGATACGTGGGTTTGAGTTAGGTAGTCTCTAAAACAAAACAAAACAAAAACAAAAACAAAAACAAAAAAAAGAAATTAACCCAAAAATGGAAACATTATTAAAATTATGCTATTTTTTTAATATAGAACAAGAAAATTAAAACTTTCAAGAAAACTGCCCCCAAAATGTGCCATGGCAACATCAGAATCGGTGATCAACAATATCGCAAAGTTTGCTGAGTTTTACTTAAATTCCAAAATTGGTTTTCTTATTATAGCTTATTATATATAAATAACGGGCAGCTACATAGGCCATCAACAAAATCGCTTGGGTCTTATCATCACACTCAGCCTAACTTCCAGAAGTATTCAGACAACAATAAGAGACTCTACAGAAATTCTTCGGGAAATGATCAGAAATATTCAGAAAATCTTCTGTAACCTCATCTATTTTGTTGTTATTTTTAAGCCTTGAACACAGCAGTCGATGGCTATTTGAAGAAATGACATATCTCTTTGAGTGCTGAACCTGAGGTAGAGTCGTCAAAGTACTTTTTAAATAATGAAAACAATATTCGGACAGATTGAGCGCCACTTTTATAACCTTATCAGTCATAAACACTTTTACAGCCTGTGCGGATAGTGCTATTCGTACGATCGATACTGTGATTGAAACCTCGATCAACTGTTACAGTTGATAGTCATTTCTGCCCAAGGGCTTCAACGGAAGAAAGAAATTGTTTTTGATAACTAGATGCGAACAACAACTTGTTGTGGTCAATAAACAAGAGCGATGAAGGACTCTTCTCGCTATGTTAGAGTCTTCGTATAGCTTTCCTACACACGGTTTTTCAACCCTCGGACGTACAAGTGGGGGGCGGAGGTGGGGGGGGGGGGAAGGTTGGATGCCCCGTAGGGATTTTTTTTAAATTTTTACAAGGTAATTTATTATCTGCACCTGACGTTTTCAGTAGCTGGGCGCACACCCTAAGACACATTTGGCAAAAGTTTGGTGAGAATCGGCTAGTATGGTTACGAGATATGATACGATAGCTAGCAAGTGATCTAGCCATTTCTGACGAAAAATACCTGTTTTTACCCTTATTAGGTGAAAAAAGCACAAAGTGTTTACAAGGGGGCAACAAAGTGTTTAGTTATATCATATTCTACACGTCCAGCATGAGGCAAAGGAAATAGGAGACGTCTGCACACAGGCTGGCATCAAAACTGTTCAATTTCAGCCAAGATGGCGGCCATTTTGGATGACAGACATCACAGCCCCCCCCCCCCCCCAGCGGCGCCGCAACCCATAATATATACTTCACCTTGTACGTCACTTCACAGGCTTTCTACTAAAGAGGTAAAAACAAACTTTTCAAGATAATGCAACACAACAAAAAGCCAAGGGGTGTTCCACCAACCACGCACACCTCTCCCCTGTACCGCGGTTGGGGTGCGCTTAGCTTGTACGTCCAAGGCTCAGAGAGGAGTCCACAAATTTGTTGTGGGACAAAAGTGAAAGGGTTAACTGATCGTCTTGTCGACAACTCTGCTAGGCTCGATTACCAGCCGCTGTTTAGGAAAATGAGCCCACAACTCTACTCCCCGTCTCCATTAGTCCAGTTTGACGCCTGGAAGGATCGAAATTTGCTTTACTGGGATTTAAAATAAGTGCAAAGCCCATTTTGTATGACATACAATGTGTAAATAAATCGCTATCAAATAAACCAATTGTCCCTGCGGTTGAAAAACTAATAACTGAAATTCTGGAGGTCGACGAACAACACATCGACAACATATTATCTGGTATGTAAACTTTATTGGCAATTCATTGTCATTTTCCGCTAGCTGACTAAACTGGCGATCAAGTTCCATACTAATCCTTATATTTTGTCTGTAAGAGGTCTGTGTATGAGCCTAGGTTCCCTGTGTTTTCGATGGGAGGAAAACTATATTTGCATTAAAAAAGAAATACCGATTAGTCTAATTTGCCGATGGACAGCTTCCCTGCTAGCAGAGGCCCCTTTTCCTTTGTATTCGCTGAGCTGACGGGAGGGACGAAAAGGGACCTCTGCCATAGGTCGAAACTCCCTTTGATCCAACCGCCGTCCATGGTCGTGGACGGCGGTTTCCGAAACGCATGCTCCCTGTATTGTTTGCTTACCGTGACGTGAGCCCACCGTATCTCGCGCATTCCTTTACAGTTATTCCGCTGTCATTTAGTGAGCCTGCATAGTAACTTGCCGTCCTGGAAAGAGAACTAAACTGGTGAAGAGTTACAACGTTTACAGTCTCTCGTTTTCGTTAACATGGAAGACGGAAAGATAAACAATCGAAAGAAGAAGCTCTAAGAAACACTCGACAAGTCAAGGAATGGAATTTAGAGCGAAGAAAACATCTGTCAAGGCGAAGGACAACCTTCCACCTCCAAAGATTTTTCGAGCTGCGGACTTTCTGTGAAATGCGCCAGCACTTCTACGAGTCTACGGTAGAGTAAATTACACATTTGATTGTAAATTTGTATCGAAATCGCTTTTTAATTGAGGGATTCTTCATATTCCTTACAGTTTTCGTAAAAGCTTTGAAAAATGTGCACAGTTTGCATCACCAAATGCTCTTCAAAATAACTTGCACATCGAGCGAAATCGCTTGCGCGTAGCTTCCCTCGAAGAAAGAATTGAACGCGTTTGGTCTTCAGAAACAAGTAAAGGCGTGTTTTAATAAATGTATTATTTAGAAAAGCTTACTGTCTCTTCTTCTGTGTACCTTCATTCAAAAAAATTCGAAAAGTAGTAATCTGACCTAAACAGACACAAATGCTCTGTTGTGGTTTGATTTCACGCGCGAGACAACATGAGAAGTCTCTTGCGGAAATTTTTAAAATTTTGACTTTGAGAATGTATTTTTGGCTAATTCTTAATTGACAGCTGATGTAATTTATTTAAAAGTAAGAAATTTTAACTATTCTAGATCAAGTGAATTTTGTTTTTTCGAACCTATAAATTGTCCTTTCGTAATGCAACTGCTAATTTAGTGAAGCCTTCAATGGGTTAAATTCTCTTTGATTCCTGGAGTTGTGGTCATGTTAAAAAAGCTTCCTTGTCCAGATAACTTGAAATTAATACCGTAGATTAGACAACAACTATCTCTAGACGAACTGTCTACTTTTTTTAGGGTTTTGGTGAACTCGCCATTCACGACAACAAAACTGTGCAGCTGTTTTTTGGCGCGCTAGTTGAGAAAGGTGGGAGTCGTCAGCTGATCACGTGCTAAGAGCATCACGTGACGTTTCGGTCGCTAAGTAACCGTGGCGCATGCTCAACACAGTTCATTTCGACCCATGGCAGAGGTCCCTTTTCGTCCCGACCGTCAGCTAAGTGAATGCAAAGGAAAAGGGGCCTCTGCTAGCAGGGAAATGGACAGCAACAATGTTTAACATATTAAGTTTGTCTTAGACGAATAAAACTATTACCTAAGATCTTTAAATTACGAAATAAATTGTAGCAGTTGTTCAGTGATACAGTGATAACATCAATACACGTTAATGTCCAGGTTGCAGTTCATTCAACTCTAATTCCTCTTGGTTTAAATTTACCCCTGCATCTCTGTGACATAAATTCAGGGCCTTTAAAACATCTTTCAGTCCTTTTCGATATCTACCATTGAACACAAAAGTTAACACAGGAGTTAAAGCAGCGTTTGAAAATAACACAAAATGCACTGCAAATCCAAACTGTTCCATATTACAAGGCATTTTCCACTTCCATACAAAATAAAAAAGTATTCCGTAAATAAACACTGGTAGAATGCAAATTGCAAAACTAAACATTATAGCAAAGATGTACCTAAATATTTTGGTGTTTTCATTGTGTCGCTGACGTGAAAATTCCGATGAGAAATAATTTATGACTTTTTTCTTCCTTAAACTCCAAAGAATTAGAGAATACAAAACTGTTATGATAGAGAAAGGCAATATGACAATGAAGACAAACACAATTATAATATATTGTTCCTGTGCTTTGCGAGGATCGAAAGCGGGTGCCCAGTTAAACTTGCAGTACGTTGTGCCGTTATTAGTCACGATTCGAATAGTGTAGAAATAAATGGCGTGGAGTCCCATCGATGAAAGCCAAACCAATGGGATGGTAATTTTACAACGCTTAGGCGTTATGATGGCGGGGCGAAATGGGAAAACAATTCCTCGGTATCTGTCAATGGCAATAACAACCAGACTCTGAATTGAAACCGCAGTTGAAATGTCCTGTAGGAAATACGAAACCTTGCATGAAATCAAGCCCACAATTCCGTTTAGTAACCATCTTCCAGGGCCAACTGCAATCTCGCAGAGTTTGATTGGCACAGCGAAGATGGAAATGAGAAGGTCGGATGCTGCCATGTTTGCAACGAGAAAGTTAACTGTTGTTCGCATGCGTTTGTTCCGTACAACTGTCGCAATAACGACGGAGTTTCCGAAAAGTGACACGATGAGAATAAAGCTATAAACCAGAATTTTGACGGCTTTTATAGAAGAAGTCTCTTCGGCAAACGGCTCGCAATTTTGGTTTGCAGTTGAGAAGTTATGTGAAGACGAATTTACAATTTGCTTCATAATGAATGCAACGCACAGGTTTTGCTCCAGTTGCTTAAGACGCGACACTTTTCACTTTCTGTCTACAGAATCTATGGGGCGCTGAGGCAGATGTTTCGAAACAGCTGGAGACAACTCTTTTTCCGTTTCCATTGAATCTTTTCACGTTCACAAACCAATCGAACGAAAGAAGAGTTGAACCATCGAAAGGGTAGCTTTAATAACGGTACAGTATTTGAGACATAACTGGATACTAAAGGGCCAGCTGGGAGGGGGGATTACAATACCAACCAAGCACGAACTAGCAGAATAACGACGCGATCACAGAAGTGCAATGAAATAAGATACGTGGGTTTGAGTTAGGTAGTCTCGAAAACAAAACAAAACAAAAACAAAAAAAAAAGAAAAAAAGGGAAACGAAGACAGGAGCACGAGGAACCTTAAAACTCGAAAACGTAACACCCCAACTAGAAAACGAATTACCCTGACTTGGGTTTCGACAAAACGCTATGCCCTGAGTCAACTGAGCCCCCTACTGACGGAGTGATCTACCTAACTCACCCCCATCCCCCCCCCCCCCCCCCGCAAAAAAAATTCACAGGGAAAATCAGGAAACTTATAATTTTAAACATATCTACGTGGGGGGAAGAAAGGAATCCGAGGAATTTGACAAAAGCAGAAATCCTTGGCACAAATTACAATGCAAAGTTCTTTTTATTTTGTTTCACTTACATGTAGGAAAGGGTACAATTTCTTGCTTTATGTAAGTGGAAGGGGTACTCTTACAGTTTGTACGTACAAAGGTTAAAATATTGAAAGTCTGGGCGAAACGTTATTGAGCCCCTTAGAGGGAAAAGCGTCGCGTGTCGACACTAAGTACGGCTGCGTAGGAAACTAATTTTTAGCATAACTATCAAAAAAATTACGTTTGAAACGGGAATTTAATTTGTGTCATTAGAAATGAGTCATTTATCTCTTATCTTATGTTGACTTTTATTTAAAAAATATGTATATTAGAAAACGCGCTCAGAATTGAGACAGATCCAGTTGTAGTCTTGAATATTTTGCCATGTGCTCAGCGTAACTTGAGTTGCCGGAACCACGATGCAGGAAGTGTAAAGCGAATTTAATTTAGTTATTGACTTATGGGTTTTCGAATCGCTTTTCAAAAATGATTTCGCTGTCCATTATTTTGCGTTTGTTCATTCATAACTGTAGGTCAAAGCACGGTCGTAAGTTGACAACATTTAATTTGCACAAGGGTTGGGCTGTACTCGCTAGTACTCGCTTAGCTTGACGAGAGGTACCAAGACGCTGTGGAATAATCTCCTTCATTGCTTCTTTAATCTTCTCCAACCACGGGATTACCATCCTCTGTTTGTGTGGTGGGCTGTGTGTTTGTAATGGCTGTGTTTGTTTATCAAATTAGCAAAACTAAAACCGAAATTTAGGAGTTTTAAAACTGAGGGAAATGAAATAAGAACTCATAAAATTGCTGCCATGGTGTTTTGATTTGTGTTTCTGTGTTTATTTTGGTGATTTAAGGCTCGTGAAAGCGATGTTTTCAAAATAACGGTCGGACTCGCTCAAAAGTAGAGAAAGAGAACAAGCCCAGCTGAGATCAAGAAGCCATTTGGCGAAGGAAAGTCAGATTAAGTTGGGCCGATCCAGTACGAGAAAACTTAAGTGTTTGCGAAGGCATTGTCCTTGAACTCAATGTTCAAGGAGGCAAAGCTTACAGGAAATCGCAAATCTGTCAACAGAACGCCCTCTGTCACGTAGGCAAACAGGAAAACTTTCAGGAGGGAAGGCGTTTCACTTAGATCAACAATTAGACTACCAAAGTTTTTTCAAGGCTAGAAAAACATCTAAATCAATACCCTAAAATAAGCTTCACAACACAAGCATCACTTCAGTGAGAAGTCGGCGAATAATTGCTTTCAATTTTGACTGTCGGGTCCATCTCTATGGGCAATTGTCAATTTTCCTGTCCTGGAACTTTCAATAGTAATAATTTTTTAAGCGAAGCAGTTGTCGGTTTAAAGCTATTTCATCCAAAAACCTTCCGAAAACAGTTTTGTGCTTTCCTCGAAGCGCCCAAATTTATGTGAGACTTGGCAGCCGCAAAACTTATGCCGGCCATAGTTTAAAGCATGTTCAGTGTTTGCTCTGTTTTCAATCTCGATGGTCTCTAGCAAAAGAACGAAATATTTAAGTCATTTATAAGAAAATATGTGCGAAACATTTGTCGGGTTAAAGCTACATTATCCGAAAAGCTTCCGAAAACAGTTCTGTGCATTTCTCAAAGCGTCCAAATCTTATACACTTCGCGGCCGCAAAACTTTTGTTTTGGTTTGTTTTGTTTTCAATCTTGATGGTCTCCAGCTAGAGATCAAAATAAAAATTATTCAAGTAACTATACGCGAAGCAGTTTCCGTTTAAAGCTATTTTATCCGATAAGCTTCCGAAAACAGTTCTGTGTGTTCCTAAAAGCGCTCGAATCTATGTAAGCTTATATTTAGCGGCCGCTAAACTTACGCGATATTCCTTCAATAATTTACAGGTGCTTGAAAGTTCCCAAAACCTTTCTTTCGGGTATTTTTTCCGAGTAAAATGCCAGTGAAATGCTATAGATTTTTAACTAGAGTTTTAGTGGCAGTTCGTGTTGTTTGCTAACATTCGAACACGATGAAAACCCCAAAAGAGGGTGTCTGTAAAACCCGGAACAGCCCCGGAACACCCCGGAACACCCCGGAACACCCCCGGAACACCCCGGAACATCCCCGGAACACCCCCGGAACAGCCCGGAACAGCCTGGAACAGCCCAGAACAACCCCGGAAAACCCCTGGAACATCCCATAATACCCCCATAACCATCCCATAATACTCCCATAATGCCCCGGAATACCCTTAATACAGCCAGGAACACTCTTGAACGCCAAAAATAGTGGTCAGCGGTCAGACCGCTCACGCATATCACCCGAAGACAAAATGACAAAAAAAAAAAAATAAATAAAATAATAATAATAATAACATTGGTGTCCTTTAGATCGACAAGGATTTGATTTTGAATATTTCAATTCAATTGTTGAAGTTATTGTAACTCATGCGAGATTTGCATTATAACTCTCGACGAATCGATGTGACGTCTATAAGTCAAATTCTGGGGGTGGGCATCCCTAATAATAATTCAATTCACCATATAACACGTCACGGTCGCGATAACTTACTCTTGGGGATTGCGTGACAGATTTTGCACGCAAAACAAAACAGATTTTGCAGGCTGCTAAACGTCTATAGGATTTATTTTGTTTCCGTAAAGGCTGTTCCTTTTCAATTTGTGTAGCTAGTACTACCGGATTTTCTCGATAAGTGCCCCACTTGCTGTTACTGTACGACCTGGGCAAAGAAACACCGCCGCTCCTTCTAAAGACCAATTAGAAAAATGTTTGAATAGTTTTGAGAAGTAAGTTGTAACTCAAGGTTTATCGCAACGTATAAAGTTGGCTTACTGAGGGAGCACACGAACTTTGCAAAGTTCAAGGAAATGTGATATGTACTCTCATCGTTGATATTTTCCTTTTTTCGTTTACTGAATTTTTTCTCTTAAAGTCTAACTAGATCTTGTGAAAGTAAATAAAATACTTGTTCCTTTTCTCGCTATAAGAGTGTAAACTCGTTCGATCCTTTTGCTCCCGGGTTACGTTGTGACATCCTACATTATAAGCCCTCGGACACCTCTACAAAATTATAGTGAGTACTTTTTTGCAGGCTCACATTACTCCTACTCATTTATCTGCCGAGCTACGCTCTTTTGTTAACTAAAAATATATGCAGGCCTAACTGCAAAAACGTTGTCATTCAAATATGACAAGAGAAAGCTGCAAGATGGGAATTTATTAGACATGGAAAAACGTTCTCGGATTTTAACATTCCTGAAGCACTCATGCACTACGGTATGATACTTCAAATTAGTAAGAACTCAGGTTTTTTTAAATGAGGTGTATATATTAGCGTAACGAACCGGCGGCCAAACATTTTCCATGCGCCTGTGGAAATAAAACGATGACGATCGTGTGACCTCGGAATAATGACCTTATAGCATTGCGTTACACTGTAATATATAGATTTAGCCAAGCCTAAAGGCGGAGCCCCCCTTTTTGTTTTGTCTGTTTTTTTGCTTTTGTTTTTTGTTTTGTTTTTTTGTTTTGTTTTTGCTGGCAGTTATTAATTTGAGAAAATACTCTCATCCAAGTCGTTTTATTAAAAAAAAACAAAGAAAAAAAAAGAAAAAATTCTTGTTCCCGCTCAGTGTCGAACCCGGCTCGTCGGCGTGAGATGCCGGTCCAGTAGCCGATGCCGGTCCTAGTCCACTAGGCCATGGGCGTTTGACGTTCATTCCGTAGTTAATTTTAATACTTATTTCTTTCTTCGTGACAAGCTGCCTATCAGCATGAAAATGCTGGTGTTTTTCCTGGCAAAATGTGTTCGAAACGCCGTAAAAACCATGGTTGTGGACAGAAAAAACCAAAAAGCACTAGCTCTGCTATATTTGGCGTCGAAACCGCTGCGAAAAGCTGCGAACTCAAGCGGTGTGCCGACCGAGTTTGAACAGAACCGACGAGGCAAATTTGAACTTTTTGCCTGAACTTTATCGCCGAATTTCTTTTGCCTAGATTGAACTTTTCCCCTTCCACCAAAAAGACAACTGAGTGTTCTTTTGAACTTTTTTTTTCCACTAACAAATTTGTTTTTGACTTTTGTTGTCTTTGCTTGTTTTGCTACAACGCGGGTCAACATGCGATTTCGCGTCGAAAACACACGGGATTCAGCACAGGATTCTATCCAGTGTAGGAAGTGTATTGGTAGTCCTGTGGTGCGGACGGACGGACGTACGGATGTACGGACGGACGGTCACGTGACTACTACGTCACTACCAAAATTTTTTGGCTTGATAGATTACCAAATTTCCTTAGCAATGGAGCTCCGCTGACGCGCTAGCGCGCTGGCTATGCTATCATTTGGCTTTGTTATGTCCTTGAGGTCACACCTGTTTTTTGAACGTGATAATGCAAACCTCGCACGAGAAAAATCAATGCAGAATTAACAGTTCAACTGTCACATTTTCATATCACTGAAAATCGTAAGTTATTGATATGAAAGTCACGTGCATGATATATTTTTCCCATTAATTAATGGTTTTTTCGCTGTTCTTAAAAGCTTCGAAAATATTCCAAGCATTCTTGAAATGCTCAGAAATCTCAGGGTGATCCGCAAAAGTCTTATGAAGAATTGGGAATCTTCGGGGGTCTTCGGCTTAGTCAATTCGTGAGCAGTCCGACCGCTGACCACTATTTTTGGTGTTCCGCGGATGTTCCTTGCTGTTTCGAGGGTGTTCGGGGGTATTATGGAATGTTCCACGCGTGTTCCGCGGTTGTTCCGGGCTGTTCCGGGCTGTTCCGGGGTGTTCCGGGGATATTTCGGGGTGTTCCAGGGGAGATTTGACAAGCCCTGACAGTTGCATGACAGCACATGGAAACATTGCAAAAACCAAGACGACTCGTGAACAAAATATGTGTTCAGTTTGATGCCTCCCCCCCCCCCCCCCCCACTCCGACAAAAAAATAATCTAGCTCGGATTCACAGAACTGACCCCAAAATCTAGTGGAGGACAATACGGAACACTTTCGGGCCTTTTGAGAAACATTTTTTGAAATACAATGAGCCAAAAAAAGCCCCGTAATATATTTAAGTCCGAAAAGTTTAGGAACATTTTTGACAAACGAACACCAGCCTTCATTCCTTGGAAGCTCCGCTTTTAAGGCTCAGCCTAAAAGCGGAGCCAAGCTGGCAAAATCTATATATTACACAATTCAGTGTATATTAAAATTTAGACTGGGGGCTGGGTGTCGGAGACATTAAGCTGCAGAGCCAAGTTTTTGACCAATTTTTGTTTCAATGATGTGTTTAACCTGACAAAATTGCGGAGGTTAGAAATTAAACTGCCAGAAGTCTGTTGTCCTAGTTTTCTGAATTTTCCTATGGCGCGAGAGGATCACGCGGAGTTCGACGTGCACCTCGTATATTTATCTGTTGCGTGAAAAACATAAGTACTTCATGACCTTAGGGCCTCCACAGGTTAGACATGCTCATAACGCAGTACGTGACCACACAGTTACGATAGTTGTCGACAACTAAGTAGTTTCCGTTTTTGAAAAAGGAAACTGCCTAGTTGTCGAGAACTAAAAATTGAGCGTTTAGTTGTCGACAACTAAATTTACACAAAGCGTTTTTTAGCTGTCGATAACGTTGAGTTGTCGACAACTAATTACACAATAGAGTTCTTCTGTCGAAGGCACTATCGTCGGATAGGTTGCCGGAGGAAAATTGATGTTAACAACAAATATTAGCCCGAGAACGTAGTTCGAGGGCTCATATGAAGTTTGAATATCAAATTTCCGAGGGAACGTATCTTACCTAGGGCCTGAGACAGAAAGGACTCTATTGTTTGTATTGTACAACGTTCAATTTAGCGTTGTACTATAAATGTCTATAGTCTGTGGAGGCCCTTAGTTAACTAATAGGAATAACGTAACATAAAAACGATCAGAGGAGCTGTCATGTCATCCTATAAGATATTTACTAAATGTTTCTTCAATATTATATGCGCTTTTCTATGTTAAGTAATCTGTGTATGTCTTCAACTTTGGACGTTGCTCTATCATGATCCGAAGTACTTTTTGGTTCGGTCACGGAATCTTATCAGGTTACGGCAACTGCGCTGTTCCAAACTATCTTACAATGGGTGGTAAATTCCTGAAAAGGTAAAATGCTAATTATTCTAGAGCGCGAGGAGGCCGCGCGAAGTTCGACTTGAGCTAAATTTTTATCTACTTGATTTGCTTGCAAAATGGTAGCATGAAACGAGCATTCGCAGCTTTACTTTGATCGTTACGTTACTGTGTTATTTATTTATTTATTATTATTATTGTTATTATTATTATTACTATTATTATTATTTTGGAGATGCTTGCATTTCTTCCAGTAGTATTTATACATGTCACTTGGTCTCACTTCGATAGTGTTTGGGCTTTTAAGGCGACCTTAAAAGCCGACTCATAAAATGGTCGTTTTTTGTTTTTCATTTTCGGCGTCGTCGTCGTAACTCACTTGACTTAGTCCTCTCGGTGTCGCACGGCCAACAGACACAACTGGGCATCACGCTTACCAAGTGAATATCAGCCTGCGTAGCCGGCGGGATCGTTCGCGCGCGCAAAGTTTTGGCTTGGTAGAGGAGAAGAAGCCGCGCAGAGAATGGGGAGGAGACGCTTTGAAATCCCGCCTGCCGGAAGACTAGCGTTTTTTGAATGGTTTGGTCACTGTACGGACGGAAAATTTTGATTGGCTGAGAACAGAAACACGTCAATCAAATGCTACTTGAGAGCTCAGACGCCTCCCATGGGAAACGAAAACCATAACATTTGTGTAAACTTCGCTGTTGCTGTAAAATGTCGACCATCGAGGATGCCATATCGAAAGCTCTGTCTTATCTGAACATTCAAGGAGAACGCAGAATTTTGCTAAAGAAAGAGCAGGAAACTGCTACAAAGGAGCTGCTATCCGGCAATGATGTATTGGCTGTTCTGCCGACTGGTTTCGGTAAAAGTTTAATTTACACGATCTTCGCTTTGGCGAGAGAAGAAATTATGTCCACGAATACTTGTGCTATCATTGTTTCGCCGCTAAAAAGTATTATAGACGACCAAATAGCCGAGATGGAGTCGTTAAATTGCAAGTCTACACGGCAACTTGGATTAACGATCGCAACTTTTACTAGAGTCTTGTTCAGTTGAGGTGTGATCATTTCCTCGTTCTTATCTTCGCTCGGAAGTTCATTCTCCGAATTTTCAAGAAATCTCAGAGACTTTTTGGCTTCAAAAGATCTTCTCTGGCCTTTTTTCGGTCGAGGAGTCCGATCTGGCGGCGAAACTGAGGATGGCAGGAATCGTTTGAATCTCGCGGATGTCGAATCCTCACTTGCCGAATCCTGACATGGTGTATCTCGAGAAAGTGCCCTCTGTAAACTACCTTTAATAAAAGTATACAACTGAAAGGCGTTTCTTTTTCTCTCCCGCTAGGTCTGCAGACTCTATCAGACAGAGCAGTAGAATTAGCAACGTGCAGGCCCATCCTCGAGCACAGTTCCGCCAAAGTTTTGTTACACTCGCTTCCTTCTCGCTTAAATTAAAACAAGTTTTCCGTTGAAACATACGTTGTCTTTTTGAAATCCCCGAATTTCACTTTCAGATTACATGCACATAATCTACAACAATCATTTGCAGCTTTGCTTGACGGCCGTCCTCGTTTTGCTCGCTTTTTCGGCGTATCTACGCGCGCCATGTAGACTGCGAGTAGTCTCCAATTTTGGCAATGGCGATGGGGCGGGCGAAATACACACGCGCGCGAAAGTTCGCCCGCCCACAATCGCCATCGCCAAAATTAGAGACTACTCGCAGTCTACGCGCCATGCACGCGCCGAAACAATTCAGTATCTACGCACCAGCCTGCATGCTGCTATTTTCGCGCCGCCTTCATTAATTTATTCCCTGGCAAACAGGTAATTGATACATGTGGGTTTCGCATTACACCCTTACTCTGATTGGCTGGTTATAATTAGTCTTAACGAAGTGCTATAAGTGGGCGGCATTTAAAAAAGCCAAGTTATCCGGCAGGCGGAATTTTCTCGCGCCTTCGGCGCTCGCTTCTCGCGGCTTCGCCGCGAGAAAGGCGGCTTCGCCGCCAAAACTACGCGCGCAAATACAATTCCGCCAGCTACGCAGGCTAAGTGAATATGTTACGACATTAGCTTGTTTAGCTTGTTGAAGCACGTTACTGATTTCAGAAGTGAAAGTGCAAATACGATTTAGACTTATTTTGCTAGCTTTGAATCTTCAAGACAATTTTCTCAACTTCGGGAAAGAAGTCACTGGATTCCCGTGAATATCTGAACTTCGCTGCCTTCAGTGATGAGGCTAGTTAAATATTTTGCTGCTATAACATAAGGCTGCAAGTAGCCTGCACTCGTGCCGTTACGATCCAAATGATTTAAAACAACTAGAAAAGTGTTATCCACGACAATCGACTGCCTGTTTATGAGGAGTGCATGTAGTTATCACATGCTTATAATATTTTGACAGCAACAGTTAGCAGCAGTTATAGAATTGTAGAGATCTTCCATTCGTCCACAGCTTTATCCTACCGAATTTAATTTCCTTCCGCTCTAAGCTCTCTACAGGCCACATAGATGCTCAGTGTTCTCTTTGGTTCACTGGTTACTTAAATTAATGCATTTACCACGCTATGAAATTTCAAGTATCGTGGGTAACAACAACAACAACAACAACAACAAAAATAACCCGTGCGTCATTCAGGGTCATTTCATCAACATGCTATGAAAGGTCAAGTATCGTGGGCTCAAAAATCTCTTATGTAGTGCACAATAGCGACACGCAAAAATAAAAAAAATAAAAGCAATAAGAAAAAACGGTAGCCTGAGAAAACAGCCGACGTCTCTCGAGGTCGCCACTTGAGCCCTCGCAAAACGACGTCTGAGTAACGAGCGCAGAAATTCCATACTGATGACGCGTCACTACCCAGATCTAGGTAGTGCTACTGATTGGTTGAAATGCGAGGGAATTTTGTTTCAACCAATCAGAAGCACTACCTAGATCTGGGTAGTGACGCGTCATCAGTATGGAATTTCTGCGCTCGTTACTCAGACGTCGTTTTGCGAGGGCTCAAGTGGCGATCTCGCGAGACGTCGGCTGTTTTCTCAGGCTAAAACGGGTGGTATTCCTTGACTCGTCGCCGTACACACGGTACAAGTGTTGAGGAGTTTCTTCATTCCGCAGTTCAAATATATGAATGTCATATATTCATAATTTCAGTTACATTTTTACTTACCACACTTTAGAAACCGAATCGATTTTATCAGTTTTCAAAACCAATCTGTCAAATACTGGACATTCTCCTTGTGGATAGTCACGATCAGGAGCGCATTACCTGTCACGATTTTGATGACGCAGCGCACAACTCACTAGGAAAACACGGACCAAAACACTGTTTATCTGTGACTGGGAAATAAGAACTACTAAAGTCTTATATATATATATATATATAAGTTTCATTTCAATTTTAAGAAATCTTTTTTCCTTAGCAGGGGAAAAGGGGAAGGGCTGTTGAGAGACTATCGGCCGCCTGTAAATTCTTCAGAATTTCTTGTTTGAAGTTTTAGCAACATTTTAATCATGGCTTAATATTGCGATATTACATACAGTTGACTTCCGGTAACTCGAGCCCTCTGTAACTCGAAACTCGCGAACTCGACCCAAAATTGATTTTCCTCGATTTGCTCCGCACATTTACTGTAATTAACTCGAACCATGGAGAACTCGAACCTTTGCTAACTCGAACTGAAATCAAATTCCCTTCAGGACATTTTCTTTATAATTTTACCCTCGATAACTCGAGCCTCGTTTGTCAAAGTGCAATGAGACAAAACATACTTCAGAATACTGAATTTATTTTAAATGAATTTTCGAAAAATTGAGAGCATTACAGTTCCTATTTGTCGTTTGTGTAAACACTCAGGTAACCAAAGCGTAATATGAGAGTTTGTATGGGGCTGAAATTCGATCGAAAATAATCCTCGGTTTTCCTCCGAAAATTCATTCAACTCTTTTCCGTCAAGAGTGGTATTTTCCCGACGTTGAAGTCGGGAACCATTGAGCCACTTGTGACGTCATCATTTTTGACGTCACCAGATTGTTTTGATAAGCAGCTAGCACAGCAAAGACAGATCCATCCATACGTGTGTCCATTTTGAATATCGACCAAATTCTGGCAGAGCTATACCAGAAAAACGTGTCCAATTTTGGCTGCAAAGTTGGTGGTAAAATAGGCCGAGTCACCTAGTTGATCAATGTTCCATTTCCAGGTTTTTAGAAGGACTGAGGCCAAAAACTTTTCCAGTGGATAGAAAGGTGATAAAGGGTAGAAGATAAAGAGAAAAGAAAGGGAGAGAAAAAGGAAAGCAAAAGAAGCGAAAAAAAATTAGAAATGAGACAGCAAAAAAAATGCTTATGCGCATGCGTGAAACCAAAATAATGTACAATTTTCAACAGAAGCTGGCTCAAAATTGAGCTAGAATGTAAGAAAACGATATTGTAGCAAAGTTTAGTGGCATTTGGCATCATAGCACTTCAAAAACCGCTTTAGCGGTAAAAAATGCGTTTTTCTAAGGGAAAAACGCTGACGGTAAAGGGTTAAGTCGAACTGAAGTCTGAAAAACCTAAGCTGTTTAGCTGTGTGTTTGCTGGGTTTTAACGCATTTCGGACTTCTGAAGGCCTTTTTGGGTGATTTGTTGCTTAACAGTAGATGGAAAAATCGTCCAAAACGATCTCCAGAAACTCGGAAAAGTGGCAAAAACACTGCAAACACACAACATGTAAGGTTTTTCAAACTTTAGTTCGACTTAAATGTATTCTAGGAGGAAAACCACCGATTATTTTCGATCGAATTTCAGCCCCATTTTACTCTCATATTACGCTTTGGTTACCTGTGCTGTAAATTTCTTTAGTTTTCTGGTGTTTTCTTACACAAAACGTGTCAGTTGTTCTTGTGACTGATACATCTGATAAGTGGTGTCAGGAATCCTATCCCGTGATAACCTGAACTTCCGATAGCTCGAACCTTGAAGGTTTTTATGGACGATAAAAACCGGAAAGGCCGGCTGTCCTGGGGAGGGGGGGGGGGGAGGGGGGTGACTCCCGTATGAAAGTGACAGGAATGCTCGACGTCTCCCTTAGGGGTGTACATTGCAGATTGTGGTCTCACTTAGGGTGTTTAGGACAGAAAGAAAATGTTTTCACTCATACAGGTATCGCTTAGGGTAGACCATGAAGGAAAACTAAAGATTTATGAAAATCTAATAATAGAGTACAGCATTCGATATAAACATCTTTAACGCAATTCAAATCACCATAGCTGTTATTTGGTTGCCTGTTTTAGCACAGTCTCCTTTAGGGGTGGAATGAAGCCTGTGCCACATCTAGATTGGTCTCCGTTAGGGTTTTAATTCTAATTTTCCGACGACGTCCCCCTCCCTTTGATGGGAGGGGGATGCTCCCTCTCTAATCACCCCATTGTGTGAATTCTGTGTAGGAACGAAAATATGTTAAAAAAAAACGTGTAGTTGCGTTTGTAGAAAGTTACAGGTGATTGCTGCGACGTTGTGTAGAGCTTATAGGCCGCAGAGTTCACTATGACTCTGATCCTCAACTCTTCTTCCGATAGCAACTCGACAGTGTTGGCAAATGTAAGCTGCAGGTATGTCGCAGAAGACACTTCCGAAAGAGTTGTCAAGATTCTGGTCTACATCTTAGTCTTGATCGTGTCCCTTATTGGAAACTGCGTGATTATCACGACGGTCGAACGGAACAAACAAATGCGACAAACAATTAACTTTCTCGTTGCGAACATGGCAGCATCTGACCTACCCATTACCATCTTTGCTGTGCCAAGCAAACTCTGCGAGATCGTGGTTCACCCTCGAAGGTGGTTGCTGGACGGAATTGTAGGCTTGATTTCGTGCAAGTTTTCTTATTTCCTACAGGGCATTTCAACTGCGGTTTCAATTCAGAGTCTGGTAGTCATTGCCATTGACAGATACCGAGAAATTGTTTGCCCATTTCAGTAGTTATAGAGTTGGGGGTATGAAAGCATTTTTTGTTAAAAATGCTTTCTTACCAATCCCAACTCTGTAACTACTTCCCATCAGATGGAAATCATTTTTTGGAAAACTATATGTTTTTTTTTATTTTTTGGAAAACTATATGTTTTTTATTTTTTGGTATCGAACACATGGCTCCATCACATGGCTTCATCACATGGCTCCATCACGGCAATAGAATCATCGGCATGACAAAGTATTTGATTGGCTTGCGAAGCAAGACGGTCAAAGACGAAGTCACGGGGATGGATGATTCGTAATTGCTACGGAACCTAGGTGGGAAGAGCTCGAATAGCTCGAAGAGCTTGAAGAGCGATGGGTTCCGTATTATGTGATGGTATTATGTGATGGTATTATGTGACGGTATTATTTTATAGATAACTATATGTATTTTATTTCATGAGCGCGATTATTTGGATTTGGATACTATATGTTTTATCTCATGATGTATTCAACGCTTTCTTTCATCACGTGACGCCAGACTGCAGGAAGTCTATAATTCTCAGAAAAGCAGGAAGTTTTTCTCAGAAACAAGTCTGGACATGTCTGGTGAAAACAGGAAATGACTCAGCCATTTTCCAAGGTCATGATATCGTATGATCTTTATTGACCAATTAAAAACGTACCCATAAATTACTTTTTCTGATAAAAATATCAGAAATTGCTCCAGTTTGATAAAAATTTCAGAAGTTGTTTACGGTTGACCAAACATACCTTAACGATGCCTCTAAGTATTGATGAAGCCACGAAAAGATTTGAGTCATACTCTCAAAACATTCAAGATTCAATTCTGGTTATTGAATCATTCATGGGGAATCAGGAATCAATGTCTTTCAATTTATCACAAGCAATTACTGATTTAGATAGCATTAACATTAACACTGAGGAAAGGAATGTTGCAGCACAAATTAAGGTATTGGAAGAGTACCAAAGGATCCTAGCAACAGAAAGAAAGAGAAGATCTATCAAGCAAGTTATTGACGACAAAATGAAGTCAGCAGATTTCAAAAGTGATTTGAAAAAGGCAAGACGATCTGGGCGTTTGGGACAAGTGCCAATGAAACAATCTACTACAAGCCAAATTCCCGTGCCACAACCTACTACAAGCCAAATGTCTCGACCATATTTACAGCAAAAACCTACTGTTGAAGAAATTGAACCAAATGCTGAAGATGAACTTATGTTAGAGTTTTAATTTGGACTTATTTTATAATTACCATAAGCTAAACTTTGTATTCCGTTATATATATATATCTTTTGTCATCGAAGCAGCTCAGTGATACTTTGTTTATTTCATAACTACCTAGTTGATGTTTGCTGCTTCGAATAGTTTTCATAGTATGTTGCATTTGTTTATTTTCTAATAAAACATTTTTGTAGTCAGTATGTTTGATGTTGTTCTTTATTATATTTTTCTTAATTCCCTTGGCTGTTTTTCCGCCTTTATCATTGTCTTTGATGTAACTGTACATTTTTGATCGCAAACCGACAAATTCTGTTATTGGGATACCGCAAGCTTCATCCTTGAATTTACCAATTACTTTCTTGTTTGTCTTATCGAAATACGGAGAGTTTTCTGGATAGTCGCTGTTATCAAATCGATCTTTGTCATTCCAAAAGTCTCTGTAGACGTCTTCAGCTTCGATTTCATATGTTAATGAGTCTGTGTCTGTGAATAATAATTTGGCTTTGTCTCCATACTTTTCTTTGATGTAGTTATAATGAAAATCATACATCAATGTTTTGCTCAAATCTAGAATACACATTCCTACATATGCCGGCCTGTTTAAAGTGAGCGATTCCTTTATTTTATGCACTGCAACTAGATTTTCGTTGAAGATCTTACTGCTTACATAAGTAGGTTTGGAAGCCATTTTTAATAATTTCTTGTTATCAGTCACAAGTCTGACATCAACACGTTTTCTTACATTTTCCATAGTTTTACCAAATACTGAGTTATTCATTAGTTTGAAGAAATCTTTTTCGAATGAATTTTTCGCCTGAATACGTTTTTGAGTATTGAATTGAATGTATTGTTTGAGCCAAGGTGACTGATTAAATTCTAAAACTCGATGGACTTTGTTCACTTTCAATCCAAGATCAAGATACAGCTGCAGGTTTCTGTAATGCAGGACATATTTTTCTTTGTCACATAATGTAGGGATCAGTTTATGTACTAGTCCTGTTGATATATTATATTTTGTTGCTATTTTTTTACAATAATCAGACAGCATATCTTTATTTACACAAACCCTCTCGGCAGCTAATGGGTAGTCATTATGAAGGTTATGCAACTCTTTCGGGTATTCTAAATCAACTTCTATTATTAAACCTTTTTTGCTATTTTCATTATACTGAGCTAAATTGATTTTATTAATCTGCTTTTCTGTCATCCATTTAAAACCACCAGTGGGGAGATATTGGCTCATAGCCCAACCGTACAAATTATTAGCATCAAGATACATAATGTATTTTGAGGGCGCATTCTCATCATATTCACTCATGTACTTGTTATTCGCTTTACCATATCGATTGGCAATATAACTGATTCCACCACGCATTCCTTTTTCAATGAATTGAAACATATCTATGTCTGTCATTAGTTCCAATTGAATATTAGTCATCTTCAACATTGCGTCCCAACTCAAACCAGGGCTAGTGAAATAGTGACATGGGTCTAATTTGTAATACTGAAGACATGTTTTGCGGAAGTTTTCGAATACATCAGCTAATAAAAGGATATCAGACTTAAGATATAAATTATGGTATTCACCCATTGTTTGTAATTGAAATGTATTCCACACTTTCTTAGCATGACAATAATCTTCATCTGAAATATGCTCATTATTCAATATGCTGTAAAATTCTTCTTTCGTTGGTAATTCTGTTTTATTGAATTTTTCAAAACTGTCCATGTAATCATACGGATAAATGCCTTTTCGTGTCATAAGATTGAATTTTTCTTTTTGGAATATTTTATTTGTATACTTTAAAGCTTCTGCTGGTAAGTTGCTGACTAATTTATCCAAACTTGAGCTCATGAATTGGAAACTGTCGATGAATGTCAGATGGTTACCAAGCATAAAAGCCATATATTTTTCCATATTGTTTGGAATTGCATTTATGTTCATTTTAATTTCTTTTCCGTTTTTGGTGTATGTATTATTATTAACAATAGCTCCAATTTCTTGCATAATGAAATGACTGTCATAACCTCTCAAATTATGGAATATAACAGGAATTTTAATTTCTTCTGGATTTATTCTGAGTTTCAGATTGCATTCTTGGTGCGCAGAGCCCCTGTATTTGCCAGTAATATGACAATGATCTCTGACCTGAATGTCTTTTTCAGTATATTTTTTATCACAGATGTGACATGTTGTTGCTTTTTTAAATTCCTGTTCATTCTCTTCAGTCATTCTCAATTGTTTATTAAAATGTTTTTTCATTACTTTTTTGCAGTATTTCACTTCTTCTAAAATATTTTCCATGAATTTATAAACAGCCTTTTCACCCCTATATAATTGAATTGGTTTTGTATATTTGTCGTCATAACAACAAACCACTTTATAACCATATCCACAGTCTGTATGCCTTTGGTAAGCTTCGGTGTATGATTTATTACCGTCTTGTTGGCATCCATGAATCTTCTCTGTTATAGCCTCAAAATCACCATAAATTACAAATGGCACAGGTTGCTGTTTATGGAAATTGTTGAATTTCAGTATGTTATTGTTTTTGTCTGGCATTTTTATTGCTTGCTGACCGTTCACTTGTATGCAAATGTCTTTATGATTGTTTAAAACCCTGTCGGAACTGAAACATTGCAGACACCACATACAAAAGTGTTTCCTCTCTTTGTGTTTTGTTTGATTAAACATGAATCTGTTAAAATCCTTTATGAGAACATAATGCTTGTTTTCATTTTTTGTTATCAGAAGTAGTTCCATATGATCTTCATACTTTTCTTTGGAAACATATATGGGGTAGGGTTGTTTGTCTTCATATCCGAATACGCTTATATTGATACTGTTTTGCTTCTCAATTTTGTTGTAATGTTTCACTCCAACTGGAAATTCAATACCTGAGTAATCTAACTTTTTAAGGTATGGTTTATCGACTTTTTTAATCCTTTGGGGATATTTCTCTTGTTGATTTATATGCCTGATATGACACCATCTGAAACATTCATTATCTTTATTTTTAATGTTTATCAATCCCTTCTTTGAATTTCGCAGTTCAGAAGGAAGTTTGATATATGAGGATCCACTCATAGGCTTGTATTTGACTATGTTGAGGTAATGGCCGTCAACAGATTGGATAGTCCATCCTGAACCTTCTGATATCCATTGAGCTATCTTATTCAGTATCTCTTGTTTAGACATTTGTAATGCTTCATTGATTTCTGTATTGTTAATGATTGTTTGAGATTTACTATTGAAATATGCTGTCTTTTCAACTATTACACCATAAGACATTTTTTCGAATGTGACTTTCAATGTTTCGACGTATTTCAAGCCTTTCATTTCATTCAACAAAGTTTCTACATGACGTTCTGCAGCTTTTCGTGTATTTTGCATTTCTTCTAATGGGTCTTGATTGTTTTTAATGCTGATTTCAAATGACTTGGTAAACCCTTTTAAAGCTTTGTCTGTTTGTTTTATTATGGTTCTTGGTGTTGGAACCGGTTTTTTAACAGCATTTTGTTTAGTTCTTGGTGCAGGAATGGGTTTGTAATTATCCCTGAATTCTGCAGGCGGTAGAATTATATTATTTTCGTACTGCTTAACCATCTCTTTGACACTCTTGCGAGGTGTTGGTATTGGCCTCCTTGGAGCTGGCTTATCCTGCTTCAGAAGCAATTTGATAAGTTTCGATTTGCTTAGTTTCTTCAAACTGGCTTTATTCATTATATTATGATTAGATTTTTCCATTCTATATATTACTATAGTAAAATATTATTTAAGTAGTTTTAATTCGCGTTTAAGCATGGTCAAAAATTCAAATGATCCTAATATGAATCCTTTGAACTGTATTATTTTTCAGCGTTTTTCTTGTGGATTTTTTTATTCAAATGACACCATTTGCCTGCAAGAGTATAATTTATTCCATTTTTGCAGACATCACAATACCATTCTTTATTTAGCATGTACTTGGTTTTTTGTTTTTTTACAGCATCCTCCTTCTCTGCTTGAGTTAAATACTTTATTGGTCTTCCACGACCTCTCTTATTTTTTTGATTCTCCATATATACATACTATATGTTTATCCTTAAATGACTTTGACTTGTGCGTTTGAATTCATTCAGGAACTTTGTAATTTCGACCAAATTCTTTTTTAAGTTGTTTATCAACAAGTATACGTTTTTTCAAGAACCCCAAAAAATCCATATCTCCAATATTTTCCATCAATAGTTCATCTCGACGTATTAGATATTCTTCATAATCCGCCTCACAATTCAGACGTTCTTGATTATTTTTATGAACTTTAGTTAGAAGATGTTTATCCTTTCTCTTCAAACTATATTTCCTATTACAAATATCGCATAACCACTGCTGATTTCCAGTATCCATCTATATATATATATGTACATATAATTTTTACTTTCTGTTTAAACCTGTTCACCATAACAGATGATAGCTCCAAAATTAGCCGAATTCTTATCTTTATATGTTAGGTTGCCGTATTTGTCCTTTATCTCAGATGCTCTTTGTCGATATCTAATTCGTCGTTTCCAGTCTTGATGTGTAATAAAATCTTCATATCTCAGATCTCCAAAATGAATATTATTTCCATTTTTAAAGTAACCATATATTTTTTATTCAATCTGTTGGAGTATTCAAGGTTCTTAGCACCATATATGTTGACTGCTCTGTGTTTTAATAAGTTGAACTTTTTACCAGTTACAGTATTCATATAATAAGGTTATATATTTATAATAGCCAGAAACAATCTAGTTCTTGGCTACCAAAAGCAAAAGACAGTATATACTGTATCAATCGATATAATATATATTAGATAATTCTCTTTAAAACATTTTATATATCCTTCAAGTCCTTCATTTGAATCCAACTGTTAAATTCATCACTATACCCCTTCCATTTCACCAAAGCTTGCTTCTTCTTGTAATCTCTCCGAATGACTTTATCAATTCTGAATACCTCTTGTTTTGCTTTTAATAATTCAGGTTCATAAAAACTCCCTTGAATGTCTTCATCTCTGAGATCCTTTAGTTTGTATGTGATTGGATTGGTGTATTGGATTTCATCAACTGTGAAAACTTCCTCAGACCAATTTGGTGTATAGCCCTTATCAAACACATTCCGTTTATACTTACTTATTCTAACCTTATCACCTATTTTGAATTTCGGTTTAGATGATACTTGCTCCAAATTACCATACAGATTAAAGTAAACAGTCCCTTCATTTTTCTTTTTACTGGCTTCTGTCGGCGTCATTTTGATAGAGCTATGTTTTGTGTTGTTATACTGTTTCACTAATTTGGGTAGCATGTCTAAATACTGTGTATTACCTTTAACAGTAAACTTCTTCCACATCTTGGTTTTAATTGTTCTGTTCCATCGTTCGCATACGCTACTTTTCTCTTCATTTTCGGTTGAGTACAATGTTATTTTATTCTTATCAAGTAGTTCCTTAACATGTTTGTTGTAATACTCTTTGCCTTTGTCTGTCCATAAATATTCCGGTTTTCTACCTTCTTTAAGGATTGTTTTCAATGCTTCAGCAACAGTTTCACCCTTTTTATCTTTTAATGGAACGATCCAACCGTATTTACTAAACACATCTAAAACCATAAGAAGATATCTGTAGCCAGCATTCCATCGACTGAACTTTTGCATCTCAACAATATCAGAGCACCATATTTTGTCAATATGATTTACAATAACACGCCGTCGAGTAAAGTTACGCTTTATGGGCTTATGAAGCTCATCAGCTAATTTTTCTTGCCAGTTTTTTTCTTCACTCGACGGCCTTTCCCGTTTTTTGTCTTCCTTTGTTTTACACCGAGACCTAGTTTCTGCTTCGTGTTAATCATATTTCTAGCCAGCCAATGTCCCCATTGTCTTTCATTGTAAGGCACACTGTCTAGAGCCTTAACCATTTTTCTATCAGCTTTATTCTTGCATTTTTTGTCATCCTTGCAAACCGAATAATCGACGTCGTGTTGCATTGCTATTGCATCCGTTTTACCGGTCGGTTTATCATAGATTTCCAATATCTCACCAGTAACTGGATTATATTTTACTTGGTTTTCAAGATCGTTGTAAGGCCCAGTGTATTTATGACCAGGTAAAGTCCATCCTCCCTTTGGTTTAGGTAGCCTTCCAATGGCTTTATGGATATCTAAACTACCACCATCCAAATCCTTTCTGTTGGTTTTATACTTTCTATTTGGTCTGATTTTAGTAGATAACTGATCAAGAGCTTGACTTCCAACATTCTGAATCATTGGATTCAACTTATCCAGAGCATAATCGATAGCCTTTTTCTGCAGTTTTGGGTTTCTCAAGGCTTCTGATCCATAATATCTTCCCATTTCAACTGCCTTTTTTCCAAGCCAAGGAATACCGTGGTGAATCAATAAATCAGCACCAGTCGATGCTACTGTATCTAGTACGCCCGCCCCTTTCGACGGGCCAGCCCGTTTCCCGCCTGTTTAACGAATTTAGTCTTAGTTATTCCGCATTCAGAGCATTTGCATTTAAGCATAAGCCTCCCATTTTTAGCCTTTTCATATCGTTGACTCCCAGGTACACATTCTGTGACCTTTTTTTGTTTCACACAATATGATTTCATATATAATATGATTAGATTAGATTAAGGTTCAATATATACGTTCTCATATTTACCAGTTTTTGGATTTTTCACCAAACGCATGACAGTACCCTTCTTTGGTTTAGTCCAGAATTTCTTGCTTGTTATACCTGTTGGTCCTGTGAAAGCACCTTTCAAGACATCACCAGACCAATATCGGTCAAATACATGGTTGGTTGATGGAATTACTTTGCGAGTTATTTGTTCGGCTATTTTGGCTGCCTCGAAAGCTTTACCTAATGGATTTTCACCTCCCTTTTGGCTTTTGATGAATTTAGTCTTAGTTATTCCGCATTCAGAGCATTTGCATTTAAGCATAAGCCTCCCATTTTTAGCCTTTTCATATCGTTCACTCCCAGGTACACATTCTGTGACCCTTTTTTGTTTCACGCAATAAGATTTCATATATATATGAGTCAGATATTTTTGAAATACTGTTCTAAGAATTTCTCATTATTCGTCGTATCATATATGTCGAAAACTTCCAACAGATCAAAATATGATTTACCCTTATTCATCTCATTCAAAAAGTACAAACAGAAGTAACCGCATGTTGTCGTCAGTAAATTTTGTATTTGATTGTTCTGATGAAGCAATGTTAAGTTCTTCTTTTTAGCATGATTGACCATTTCTTGGAAGGGAGGCAAACCAAATGAATCAAAGTAATTGACGACGTTATCTTTCGCATACGTGGATACCCAATGGCTACCGCTCATATATGATGGTTCAAGATTGTAAATGAATAGAGCCTGTCTATGATTGTGAGGAACATTTTCATCTCTTGACAATACATCATTAATTGGGATATTCAGATATTTACACCATTTTATTAAATCATAATTACTTAATGGGACATTCTTATGGAATTCGGGTTTTACAACAGAATGTTTAACAGTGGGACGTTTTTGAAGGGTGAGTTCTTGCCTAATAGTAGACCTTCGCCCTTTTTCTGAGCTTTTCTTTTTTTTTTAATTCCCATACCGATTGTATCGTTTGGCCAATTTCCATAAAAAGGTGGAGTTCTATACATCGGAACTAACAAACCACCATCTTGATTGTTAGCAGTACTTGGTATAGATCTGGGTGGTCTTTGTTTAGGCTGTCCCATCTGAGGGGCACCTTTACCAGTCATCTTTTTTATTGCCTCAATAGCTAAAGGGATACCAATTGAAGTAAGAAGAGTACTTAAGAATCCACCTGTTTGTACTTTTGTTGGTTTTATATGAACACCAGAACCGGTTTGTAGAGCATTTAATATATCCTTCTTTTGTTTTGTGGTCAAAAGATGTTTATATGCTATCAACTGGTTGATTTTATTTTGTGGTATGAGAAACCCACCAGTTTGAATTCCTTTTCCAGATATCTTTTTGATGATCTGAGATGCTCCTTCACTAGCTGCTCCAGCTAAAGCCGACAATCCAAGAGTCTTAGCAATAGTGGGAGCAAAAGTTCGTCCCAGATTCAAAACTGTAGAGAGGAGTGATCCACCAACTTGCTTTCGAATGTTTGTTTTTGCTAGTTTGATGTCCATTCCCTTTTTCAATTTTCTATTTTTATCCAATCGCTTAACTATATTCTGAGGTACGTATAGAGTGTCATTCCCAGATAATGAATCCTTTGTCAGTCTCAAAACGATAGTTTCTCTTTTATGATACGCGTTACTAAGATTCTTTTTCTGGTTTGGTGATAAACTAACTTTAATTTCGTATAGTTGTGTCATATATTATATGTTAGATAAATTCTATTTTAAAAAACATATTCATTTAAATTTTCATCGATGTAAAACTTATTTATTTAAACTATCATCAATTCGTTTCCAACTGTCTTAACAACAACCTCACTCTCGTAAAATACGATGCTATGAGCTCGGACGTTTGCTGCTGGGGCTACATTGAGACGATAATGGAGAATCAACTGTTTAGGATCTCTCGTCACTACCTCTTTCTGATATGACAAATCGAAATACAATAATCCATACAAACTAGTGAAATTGGATACATTAAGCTGTGTTCCTGAATTGTAATCGTTCTTACGAAATGCATATGACATGAGATCATTAAATATCCGTATTTTAGAGTCACTATCATATTCCAGCTCTGGGTAAAAAACGTTATTCCCGTATTCAAGCCTACAGCTTGATAGAGAGCTGTTAGCGTCAGCGGCATTCAACTTGAAAGTATCGAACAAATACGGACTCCTCTCTGCTTCAACATCATTCGGTGCGTCTGTTCGCTGGAGATAAATAAAAACATGTTTAACGTTATCAATAGCTGGACTGATTTGAAACATATTCTGAATAGCTCTTGTATTTGCTGACTGATTGTAGATATCTCGCATATATGTCCAGGTTGTTGGCTTAAGAAACTCTGAAACGAAATTACTATACATGATGTCTTTTGGGATTAGTCTTGGTAGCCAAAGATACAATCTTTTTACTACAACCCTACCATCATCAGCAGCAGCTGCTTTGTGAATAAGTTCAGCATCATCATTAAGTGTAAGTTCAAATGTGAGCTGCATTGGGGGCAACATTTTTCTTTCTAATTCTTGAAAAAAGCTGTATCTGTTTAACGGAATCATCTCGTTAATCGATTTAGCTCCTCCGCCGCCGTCATTCTGATTAGCCTGGGTTAAAATACGACGGGCTTCGAAACCTGTGTTTGTATCTGCTGTAGTTCCATCAGTATCAAGATACCAGAACGAATTCTTTCCAACGGATCTACTATAATCATCGCTGTATTCAAGGAGATTTTTGACATTCGTTATTCGATGCAAATTATCACTCTCGTATACTATTTTACCAGACGATTTAATAACCATATGTCTGATTAGACTGTGAGATCCGTTTATCATTGTGATGCGATCCGCTTGAGCATATCCAGCACCATCTGCCCTTTTTTGAAGCTCTTTAGTTACTTCGAAATACCCATTAAAAAAATCGAACATAGTCGACCTATCGTTGATTGTGAATCTGTAACCTGTCTTTTTCTGGCTTTGATTGTTAGCAGGTTGCTCAATGACATTATCCAAATGGAAACGAACGTATTCATATCGTTGTAGATTTTCATTTGTTCTGAAACTCATTTATATGAGTAGTTTAGATAAAATTCACTTTTTATATAAACCATTTCCCACTTGCTAGTCTATTTATAATTGGATAAAATTCACTTTTTAATAACCAGTACCAGATATAAGTCTATTCAGAATTGTGTTGTAATCTTCTTCTTGTTTTGGTTTAGTAGGTTTGGTTGGTTTCATTGGTTGTTTAGTTGAACCATGTAATTTTCTCATAATAAGCTCTCCGCTTTTTTCAGCTGCTTTTTTTCCCAGTTTGTCTCCAGCATGTGAAATACCAGATTCTAGCGCTTTTTTGGCAAAAGGTTTTAAAACCATTTCTGGAACTTTACTTAACACCCTTCCAACTGGTTTGAATATGTTATCAACAATAATCCCAGATCCTTTATGCTTATACACAAAACGACCTAGTTTCGGGTGATAAATTCGCTTGTATTCATACGACGACATATATAACTATTAGTTAGATTAATCTCTCTTCTCTCTTAAAATCAAACTGAATGAAGTGTCACTATGATTAAGATCTATGATTCTTCGTTTGCCATCTGTTATATATATCCGAATTTTATTGATCGTATTTTTATTACACGGGTTGTACTGAACTCGCCGAGGCTCTTGTGTGAAACTATAACTCGGGGTGAGAGTTGAGGTACTGAAACTATATATAATATCTGACTCTTCACCATCGACAAGACTGTCACTTATCAAATCACAATGAACATTCAATATTTCTCTGTCTTGTGAGAGATTAGGAATGTAATCTCCAACATTTACACTACTTGTTAGAATCTTTTTCTTGAAACCAATAAGATCATTAAAATTACTTTTAGTGAGATCTAATCTGTAATTTGAGGCTAGTGTTATTATTGTCCTGAATACAGTATCGTTGAACTCCAGAGTGATTGGATATTGAGGGTTTGATGAGGTTCCTGTTTTTGTTTTTTCTTTGATTAAATTGTCAAAATCAATGTAATTCCATACTCCAGGGTTGAATATAATTTCCGTCCAATTAGCACCACTATCTGCCGAATATCTTATTTTCTGATTATTGAGTTCGTTTGTCACATTAAACCAAGTGAATGACATCGAAATGATTCGGTCTAGGCCGATTTCATATTGTCTGTTTGAATCTAGTATTATCGGATTACTGTATTTGATTGTGAAATCCGATGGTTTATTACCACTTATACCTTTGACGATATGACTGGATAATACAAGTTGTCTATTCATTTATATGATTAGTTTAGACTAAAATAGTTTTTGTATATTTTGTTGTATTGTGGCTTATGGAGTATTGAATTTCTCAACAAGATGTCAAGAAGAGCGACACCTGTGTTTCTTAGCTCTATGCTATTATTACCAGCAACCTTTGATCCGATAATCAGTTCAAGTTTTTTCATCATTTCTGTTGGATTATTGAAAAACATTACCTGTCCACCTCTTTTTGTTTTTTTCTTCAAACCAGACCCTTTAATGTATTTCAGTTTTTGATTGTTGTAATCGATATAATCATTTAGAACCTTCCTCGTATCATTAATGACCTTTCTTCGATATTGAGCCTCAGCATCAGTAATTAAACCACTATTTAATTTTTTAGTGATATCACTCCAATAACCATTTAGTTTCGAACGTTGATCTTTAGCCTTTTTAAGGGCGTAGGTAAGATAAGATTTCCTCTTTTTATCATTAATTTCTTTTTGTTGAAGTTGTAATACAATATCATCATAGTTAGGAAGTTCAAGTTCATCTAAAGCTTGATTTATTCTATCCTCTTCAAGAATTTCGTAATCTGGTACTTCTTCTTCGTATTCAGGAGGTAGATATTCTGGTTCATACATTTGTTTTTCACCTGATGCTAAATCCTTGAGGACATCTTCATAAGACGGAGGTTTTGGAACCAATTGTTTGTCATTTTGTGGTAGAACTTGATCACCAAATAGATCTTCCAATCCATAATCAGGCACTTCATCATCAATAGCTATTCCATAATCTGGAACAGGTCGCTTTTTCTTTACCAATCTTCTCAACGGTGCTTTTGGGGCTGTAAGTTCCTTTAACTCAGATGTTATAGGTTTGAAAAGTTTCTCTGCCTCTACTTCACCCATTTGATCAGATATCTTTTTTTGTTTTATTGTCTCTCTTACTGTATTTATCTTTTTACCAAGCTCAGATCGTTTCTCAGCCATTTCTTTCCATTTGAGTAAACTCATATATCATTTGTTTACATAAAATTTCGTATTTTGTTTGTAAAATTAGGGTTATCATATATAAAAACACTCGCATAGCGTGTCGCATAACGTGTCGCCAGGCGATAAAATTGTATAACATATTATCATATGAAGATTCAAAATTACGACATTCAAGATGATGAAAACAACGATTTTGTTCAATTAAAGAGTTTCATGCCAAACCGATGTTTCAGGATGCTTATTTGTGCTCCTTCTGGGGTTGGTAAAACAACCCTTCTGATCGATATGATATACTGGCTCTTATACTTTGATAAGATATACCTTTATGCTCGAAATCTCCAACAAAGCAAATATAAGCATCTGTTGAAATCTCTTGAACCAATATCAAAAGAGGTCGGTTATGACGTGATAGAAGCAAGTAACGATGAAATCATCCCTCTCACAGATTTGTCTGATGAAAACCAAAAATTGATAATATTTGATGACTATTTGAATACAGGTAAGAAAAATGACGAACGGATACGTGACTACTTTACCAATTCTAGAAACAAAAATTGTTGTTGTATATATTTGAGTCAAAGCTATTATGGAACCGATAAAACAATAAGACTGAATAGTTCACATTATTGCATATTCGATTTCCCATCAAGAAATGAACAATCCATGATTTGTAGAGAATTGGGTGTTAACAAAGAGGATTACCAAAAGGCTACTAAGGATCCATATAGTTTTTTGTATGTTGATAAGGTCAAAAAAAAGGTAGCCCGAAATTTCGATGAAAGAATATAAACCATTAATATATGAGTTATACAAACGGTATCCTTAATCATGTTGATTCTCAAGGACAAGGTAAGATAGGTTTAAGAGGTTTACCTGGTATTGGATTTAAATTAGATGCTAATAATGATTATGATATGCAGAATAAAAAATTAGTGAATGTAAAACAAGGAACTAATAATGATGATGTGGTTACTAAACAATATATTGATTCTGAAATAGCTAAGATTCCAAGTGTGGATACATCTAAATTTGTTGCAATATCTGGTGATACGATGACAGGGTCACTCGTTGTCCCAAAAGACAATTATCCAGTTCATGGTAATCTCAACAAGGTTATCAATTATGAATCGCAAAGAGAGATATTCTTGTCAAAGAAGAAAGGGGGTCAAATGGAAGCAAATATTGATATGAATAATAATACAATTTTCAATGTGAAAGACCCAACACAGGCAGATCAAGCCACAAACAAAAAGTATGTCGAAAATCAGCTTGAAAAAAAACTGGATAAAGGATCTGATATTGATATGAAAAATAATTCAATTATCAATCTTGATCTTCCATCAAACCAAAGAGACGCCGCATGTGTCGAGTTTGTTAACAACAGAATTGATGACATGACACAAAAAAAGTTTCTCAAAGTTGATGGCACCAACAATATGACTGGAAACTTGAATTTAAATAACAATAAAATTATTAACTTACAAACCGATTACAGAAATTCAAAATCCGCAGTTAATGTTGATTTTGTGCAAGAGGAAATAAAAGATTTGAGAAATCTTGTCACTCAAAAAATTCGTGAATCTCAGATCAATAACTCAGGTCAAAAAAGGGACGCCTTCAGATACTTGATGGAAGACACTGATGAATCTTCGAGTGAAAACAATATCGAGGTTTTGGGTATTGTTGATTTTCCCAATTCTCCACATCAAATTAATAAAAAAGCTTACCAACTTAAACTCTTGTTTGAAAAAAGCTCACCCAACCAGTACCGCTCACGTCTTGGTTTTAACTTATATAAACTTCCAGTCGGGTATTACACAATGGTCGTTGAATGGTTTCCGCCGGAAATGAATGAGATAAGTGTAACAGCTCAAGGAACAACGATTTCAATTTCTGATGAAACAACCAAAACATTCGAGAATTACACCAAAACAGTTATCCATTTTCACAGATGGGGTAGCTCACCTCCACAATTCCTATATCTTGATTTGCACGGTACTGTCAGTAATCCATCATTTTTAACAATTGGGCATTTAATTGTCTATGGCGTTAAAGAAACAATTTCAAACGTTGATCCAAGTGTCTATGACACCGCTTTTGTTATTGAAAATGGAAAAATGGTAATGGAAACGGATTTGTCTTTAAACGGGCACCAACTACGCTCTTCCATTCACCACATAAACGGTTTTTTAAATTCGACAAAAGGGAACAAAAATTTTGTTTTAAATGGCGCCGAAATAATGTCATTGCCGGGTGAAGCGATTTTGAAAAATATTGATATATATTGTACGCGTCCAATCACTTCTTCTTCTTCTCATGTCACTGTACATAGACACAAAAATATATCTTTGAAACTCAAAACATCTTTACGGAATTTTTTTACTGGAACTCTAAGCTCTTCAAGAAATTTTACCTCAAAAAAAAGTGGGTGGTATCAGACAATAAACCTAAATTCTTTCCAAATGCCTTCGTCCGGGATTTTGGCTTTTGAACTAAATATGAATGATGATATTTGGAAAAGTTACAACGCAATTATACTTCGTATCGAGTATCAAACAAGTGCGTGATAACTTTCCACAAAAATTTTCATTTATTATATAGCACAATGCAGGATATCCATCTGATTGGAGCATGGAATGCTTTTTAGAATATATTATTATCCCAAAAGAAATAATGAGGATTCCGAAGAAGATAATGAATAATCTAACTTTATAATATAATGAGAACAGCTATTTTAATCAACGAAATTATTGAGAATATAGAAAAAATAGTTCGAAACATCAGAAAATTATACATCAGTATTAAGAAATCGTTCAAAAAAGAAAAAAATGTAACCATATAATATATATGGATAGACGTGAAAGCATATTCAATTGGAACCATGTTTCAGAAAATTTAACGGAAGATCAAATATCTGAGTTGAAAGCATTGTACAAATTCTATCATAAAAAATATTGGCTTGCAAAAATGACATTTAAATATTACAAAAAGGCAGAACTTGCATGTAATATTGGATCTGTTTTTTTGATAGTAACTGGGACTGTAGTTGGTGGTGTAACACTAAACCCTATTCCTCTTGGAGTGATATCCGGTTCTGGGCTCTTGCTTAAATCATATTCAGAGGCTAAAAATTATAAAAGGAAGATTGAGATGTCAAAATTCGCATACACTTCGTACGAAAAAATTTTAACACATTTGCGATCTTTTATGAGAGGACTGGAATATAATGACAAAGAATTTATTGATTTTGTCAAAATTCTAGATGATATAATAGTAGATATGTGTCCGTTAACTGACAAATTTGAAAAGAAATATAATAAGGTATTCATCCAATAATAGATTTTATTTTATCACCGATTAGAGACATAATACTAGCCCAATATTTATTATAAAAAGCTAAAGTTTTTTTCGATTTACTAATTGGAATTTGTTTATGAGGTATCCCCATCATCTTGAATATCTTTATCATAATAAAATTAACGCTAATCATTCTTTTCCTTGTACCATTAACTTCATTAAGAACCTTACCGATCTCTGTAAACACTCTATCGATCTTATATTTCTGACAGTTTGATATTTTAATGTTATATTTTTCTTCAATATCGAGTAATATGTTGCTGATGTGGTACTCTCGATGGTAAACAGATTTTCTAATAAATTTATGTCTATTTTCATAAAAATTAACATATTCTTTCACATAATTATATCCTTGAACAATACCACAACTTAGACAGGCTAACATCCCATCGTCATTAATAATATACTGATTATCACAGCATTCATCATATTTCGGTTTTTCATTAGAATCTTCCAATTTTTGGTCACAAAAAGGACAAACAATATCTCCTGATTCTTTCAGTTCATCATGTAATTCCTTGTTACAATTCATTCTATACTATTATATGAGATATTTTTTTATATGATTCAAACTCCCTATTTTCCGAGAATTATAAACTTCCTGCAGTCTGGCGTAACGTGATGGAAGAATGCGTTGGATACATCATGAGATAAAACATATAGTATCCAAATACAAATAATCGTGTCCATGAAATTAAATACATATAGTTATCCATAAAATTGCGCTGGAAATATAGTTATCCATAAAATTGCGCTCATGAAAATAAAATACATATAGTTATCCATAAAATAATACCGTCACATAATACCATCACATAATACCATCACATAATACGGAACCCATCGCTCTTCAAGCTCTTCGAGCTATTCGAGCTCTTCCCACCTAGGTTCCGTAGCAATTACGAATCATCCATCCCCGTGACTTCGTCTTTGACCGTCTTGCTTCGCAAGCCAATCAAATACTTTGTCATGCCGATGATTCTATTGCCGTGATGGAGCCATGTGATGAAGCCATGTGATGGAGCCATGTGTTCGATACCAAAAAATAAAAAACATATAGTTTTCCAAAAAATAAAAAAAAACATATAGTTTTCCAAAAAATGATCTCGATGAAACGCACTCCAAAAAATAAAAAACATATAGTTTTCCAAAAAATGATTTCCATCTGATGGGAAGTAGTTACAGAGTTGGGATTGGTAAGAAAGCATTTTTAACAAAAAATGCTTTCATACCCCCAACTCTATAACTACTCATTTCGCCCCGCCATCATAACGCCCAAAAGTTGTAAAATTATCATCCCATTGGCGTGGTTTTCATCGATGGGACTCCACGCTATTTACTTCTACACTATTCGACTCTTCTCTGAAAACGGCAAAACGTACTGCAAAATTAACTGGGGGCCAGCTTTCGATCCTCACAAAGCAAAGGAACGATATGGTACAATTCTGTTGTCATATTGCCTTTCTCTATCATAACAGTTTTGTATCCTCGTATTATTTGGAGTTTAAGGAAGGAAAAAGTCGCAAATGGTTAATTCATCGTGGTTTGTACGCCAAAGACACAAAGAAAACACCAAAGTGGTCAAATATATTTGTGCTATAATGGTTGCTTTTTCATTTTGCATTCTGCCAATGTTTGTTTACGGAATTCTGTACTATTTTGTATGGAAGTGGAAAGTGCCTTGTAATATGGATCAGTTTGGATTTGCCGCGCATGTTGTGCTATTTTCTAACGCTACTTTATTTCTTGTGATAAATTTTGTGTTCAATGGTAGATATCGAAAAGGACTGAAAGATGTTTTAAACACCCTGAAATTTATGTCACAGAGATACCGGGATAAATTTAAACCAAGACGAGTTAGAGTTGAATGAACTACAACCTTGACAAGTGAATACCATGGAATGAGTGAGGTTTACGGAGCAGTCTTTGGAAAATTGTCTGCACAGAGTTTTTATTTTTACTTTCTTTTTAAGTTCGAAGAAGCTAAATGCATTAAATGATATCGCTTTTAAGAGGGAAATTGTCTTCCTGTGCATGAATAATGCTTTTGTCATGCAAAACCGAGAAAAGGCAGGCCCCGCAGGCGACAAAAATTGGGAAAAATTGTCTTCCTGTACATAAATAAGACTTTTGTCATGCAAAACCGAGAAAACGCAGGCCCCCGCAGGCAAGGAAAATTGTTTCAGACAACTAAATGCGATATGCTTTAAGAGTTTACTGTCAAGTCGATTACTGTTCGTGGATTACTGTTCGTGGATTACTGTTCGATTCTTCAGTTTCTGCACACGGCAGTCTGAAGGGTCGACAACAGCAATTTGCATCATTGATGACCAGTAGTTGTGGTTAACTGTCACTTATTGGGAAAAAAGTTGCCGACAACGAAACTGCGGATACAGGTGTTAACAGTACGAATAGATTTTAACAACTATTAATATGGTCTAATATTAGACGATGTTAATGATGCAAATAATTACTATACAAACAATTCTAACTTTCGAAAGATCCCGTCCTTCGGGAAAAGTTACAGAGGTTCAAATTTGGCCACCATCCCACACAAGTGGTACATTTACTGTAAGTTTGCCTGCGGTTGCTCCCTAATCAAGATGGAGTCGGAAACCATGGAAGGATGCAAAATTGGCTGCAAGATATTGAGCTGATCATTATCGTGATTTCCTGGTGGCATTGCAGATCGATCATTAAGTCATTTGCCCGGCAGAGGTAAAATAACTGAGGCAGAGGTAAATAACTGATGGGCCGCGAGATCCTGACATGTACAAGTTCTGATATTTTGCGTAAACCGATCGAGAGGTTAATAATTGTCTTATTATTCAGCCCGTGAGTTCACGGTCGATGGCTTTACTTTTCAAATTTGTCTTACTAGCATGCACTCTCGATGTTTCTTGAAATTTATTGCGAATAATCTTCCTTGAGTTACCACTCTTTCTCTGTTTAAGAAAGTTAGTTAAATCGCACTTTGATACCCGTGCCTCCGCTGTTGTACAAGGAGTCAACTTAAAACAATAGACATCCCTAACAGGCCCCGGTTGTTCAAAGAGCAGGTAACTCTATCCACCGGATAAATCGCAATCCACTGGATAGTGAACTCTGTTTTGCTATTATTTATCCGCTGGATAGCGATTTATCCGGTGGTTAGCGTTATCCACACTTTGAACAACCGGGCCCAGGCTTAGGGGAATAATATAAGGTTTTCTATGGGTTTATTCCCCTTAGCCTCGAAATGATGCCTTTTGTTTAAGACTGAATTCTAATATATCGAAATTGGGCTATTCAGGGCTACTTGAAAAGCCCGTGCTTAACGCCGCTGACCAATTTGAGCTTCTTTTCCAGCACTAGTTTATACAGCCGGACGTTTTGCATTTTAATGAATTGGTTGAACCGATACTCCACATTTTCTAAGGTTTGTCGTTGACATTTTAAACACACTCGGGAATTTAGGAGGACTGTAATTAGTTTAACTTTCTTTATCAATTTTATAGTATTTCCTATTTATTTTTACTATTCTTGACACGTTTAACTGTTGTCATTTGTTTTGATTTAATACCGATTTCGTTTTGTTTATTCTGCTGAAATTTGACTGAAAAACCCTCATTCTTCCACCATAACGCTCACTGCTGCAAACAGCCATATTGGCCTATTTTGCTGTAAAATTCTGCCGGCAGAATTTATTAAAGCTTCCCATTTTTGCCACTGACCACTTTAGAAATTATCTAAGGACTGGGAACATTCGTTAAAATTAATTGTTTGATAAAAATTAAGTCCATTTAATAGGCAACGAAATACATCAAAATGGGTTGCCCTGTCACGGGGGATACCTTTCCAAAAAAAGAAATGCTTGAATTGCATTTTTTCTATTCCAAAAACTTGTGCTTTGGGGTTTTTTGTTCAAACTACCGAAAACGTTTTCAGGCTTCTAATTCCTATGTGATATTTCAAATCATGGCAGACATTAAAATGATTGATTTACGAAATAATAGTCCATTTTACAGTTGTGTGCTTAGTGACCTAGCTTTTGAGTGGAAGCAAGGCTGGAGTTGACCTTGTTTTGATACAAACCCCCCTGCCTTTCATATGTAAATACAAACTAGTTAGCATGAGAACAATATGATTTACACGTGAAAAGCAGAAGGGTCTTTCTCAAAACAAGGTCAAGTCCAGAGTCACTTCCACTCAAAGGCCAGGTGCATGTTTTGTCCTTTCGCTCTCTGGGTAAGAAGTAAATCTCCATTTTTGAGTTTGACTGTTATCGCACTTTCGAAGAACCAAGTTTGAGCCTCCACTGACATCCAAGCAAACATGGTGAAGCGAATGGCGGATCCTACCATCCTGTGAAATCAAGTGAAAAGGTGGAGAAGTGGTGGCAAAGAAGTTTATAGCGTTCTATAGCGGTAAGACGTAAAAAGCAATGCCACTGCCGGCTAAGCCGTGTTTTGGCATATTTTTTTTGGCGATAAATTAAACGTCAAATGGCTGTTTTTAATTTCTTCCCCGTGAAACGTGATTTGCTAAGTGGCCGTTAGCCGTGATCCTGTTTTTTTATTTACTTATTTATTTATTTATTTTTTATTTCACGTGAAGCAAATTTTAGGTTTCAACTTGTCGTGAAATGTGATTTTCCACCAAATAAAATGCCGAGAAATGATTGTGAAACGTGAACTCAGTGTGGATGAAATTTCTTGTCAATTGCAATGCGTTTGGACTAATAGTAGTTTAGAAAACAGGGCGAGAAATAATTTTTCTTGCTAAGGAGGCCCTTTAAGACCTTTACTTTCATCGTTCGCCATCTTGGATTTTGTACTCAAACGAAAATTGCCTTTTTCACACATAATGTTTCTCATTTGCATAAAATACAACTGGACTTGGAGAATTCTGTACTTTCAGCACGGAATTTTCTTACACCAAAGTTCAGTTACACTGCAATGCAACTGAGGAAAGCTATATTTGAGAAAAAAGGCCTATTGAACGGCATACATGACGTATGAAATAATGGTTTTTGCAATGCATTACGTGGCAAGCGTGATCCCAAATCGCACGACCAGCGTCTGCTTCCATATTCTTAACTGAACTTAAGATAACAGAGTAGAGAAATATGAAGCAATATGGCTTCTTTCATTTTAAAACGACTTTGACAAAATCTGAGTCATTTACCTGAACGGATACCATGTCCAAGAAGATTTTGAGATCATGCCAATAGTCAGTGACCACTTCCAGTGAGCGACTGTTTTTTTGCAGCATTGACATCGCTGATCGTGAAAGTTTTCAAAGTAACACAAAACAATAAGAACTTTACTGAACTATCTTGTCGGCCCCTATTGGGAAATACTGTTCTCCAATGTTTGCCCAATATGAAGCTCACGCGCAGTGCCGTAGTATAACGTAATTTGCCCCTACGTACCCTTTCGTGCTCCCACTTTTGATTGCCGCCCAGGCCGTGACAGTCATATAACTTGGCTTTCGTACTTGGGTCGCTGTCAACAAGATCTAAGCACAGTTCGTCGTGCCAGAACTCATGCTTCTTGGTGTACATGAAAAACTACGTGGCACAAGCAGAGTTAAAAGTTAAGAGTTAAGAAAATAATTTGTAATCTTGACAATTACAAAGCTGTAATTCTTGCCTGTGCAGGGTTTGCTAGTCATAGCAATAGTTCATGCAACTGGTTTTCTGATACATGTCACAAGAACTTTCGCGAGTCAAGCTACACTAACCAATCAGCCTGTTCTCAGCTAATCAGAATTCATTAGTTTGCTCGGTCACGATAATAATTTAAAGGGACGATGTATATTTTGAGCATCAATTTCAGGAAACGAAAAGGCATTTTTGTATCGATGAAACCTAAAAATAATGATCCAGTATTATAACGGCTTTTTAGTTACGGAAACTATTAATAAGTGTGTTTAGGTAAGGCTGGCTAGGATGGAATGGGTTTCCAAGCTTTTCCCATGTCGCTCAGATAAAATCGGTAAAAACTGATTGTGACAAGCGTTGTTCATTTAAAAATTCACTTAATATTGCCCCCGTGATGGTCTGGACGCAATTCGTGTTTGAACAATCTTAATGTGTTTACTTGATAGAAATTTGAGCAAAAAACAGGAAAATCTCTATAACGAGTTGCCTCTTTAAGTTAAACATCCATACCTGATTATTTCCCATCCCATGGCACATGTACATGCCGAGCTCTCCTCCTGCCTCATTTTTTGCCATCGTGTCTAAGCACTGGTTGGTACCAAGATTGTGAACCTATGGAAAAAGAACGAAATCAAGCTGCTGAAAGGACACCCTAAGCGCATGTGCTATTGCCCGCTTTTACAGTTCGAAACCATTGTTGCGTCTAGGTGCAAGATTCTTTGGAATCTCTCGTTTCACGTCATTTATTGCTTACAACACTAAGAAAGAACCACAGAAATGTAAAAACCCTCGTCTGCTTGTAGTGTTTGACGTCAATTCAGTTGAATAGAGTCTCCAAAATTACTTGTCAGTTTGAATGAAGAATTACACCCTATATTACACTTAATCGTGCAATGTTGGATTTAAACCTGGAAATTGTCATAGAAATTCGGATCTGCCGAACAACTTTTCAATTATTCTTTTATTTGCACTTTGGAAATGTAGACTCGATTCAAATCTCCAAATGTAATACCGTGCGAGAAAGCGTTTATTAAAATATATTATCCTGGCTGGGACGTTTGGATTTTTCGGTTCAAAAGTAGGAAAGTTAAGGATCGTACAAATGAATGAAACTCAATGGTAGGCATTTAAACCCTTTTTAAAGATGTAGTACTCACATGCATATTCTCTTCTCTAATCTTAAGATGTTTCTTATGGTACATGGCAGATACATGGGTACATGGGTACATGGGTACATGGTATGGAAGAAGCACGGGGGAGGGTACTCCCTATAGTGGGCTGTACAGGGAGGCTCCGCCCGAAAGGGATGCCTTTTTTAAGCTTGCAGTATATAAAAGCGTAGGGATAATTGCCATTTTAGTATACGAAAAGGTCCCAAAATCAGCTGCAAAGTGGAAGAAGTGGTGGCTAAAGCGAACTATATCAGAGAAACAACTACGCAACTGAATCAGAACGACTGAAAACCCGGGAAAAAGTGGCAACTATGTAAATGTTATTCTATTGCTTTGGCTTATCCTTGAGGTATAAGAAAGAGGTAAAGGGGTGCAATTTTGCTCTAGGTATATGTAAGGGGTACCATTTTGGTAAAGATTAGTATATTAAAGGATAAGGATTGAACCTCTGGGCGGAGCCTCCCCGTATAAAACTTTATTGAGTAGCCCCCCCCCCCCCGGGGCCGGGGGGGGAGAAGTTGTTCGAGTATCAAAACATTTCATCTTTGGTTGTCATTTCCTTCATTTCCTTGATCTGTGTTTGATCATGCTATAAAATTGTAAGGAGAAGTTAGGTACTGATCACAATTAGGATCAAAGGGTTAATAAGGTTTATAACGAAAGTGGGGTGTTCACAGTTTCAGCGCAGCAGAATTAAATTAGATCAAAAGAAGCGAGATAAATAAAAGGGGACTGGAAATAAGTTTATCACAAGATCTACTCACCTCCCCTCGCCCGTAGGGATACATATCAGGAACATTTAATTCAGGTATCACATTTTCCAGGTACCATTTAAAGCTCTTGCAATTCAGTTCTTTGCGAAGAGCTTTTCGCTCAGTTACGTCTCCAAAAGACTTTTCCTTGAGCTGCGGTCTCATGGCATAAAATATCTCTTTATACTCGTCCATCCATACTTCTGCAAGTCTCATGTTATTCTTGTCAATGGCTCCCTCGCCAATCTTGTATGGCTGGCTCTCTCTGAACACGTGACCTACCTTGGAACAAGGAAGAATTTCCAGGGATCCCCCGCACATCCAAATCTGAAAAAAAAGGAAGTTTATAATAACAGCCGTGGATCTTAGAGGAGGGACCCGTCCCCTATTTACTTACTTCCCCTCCCCCACCGTTCTTTGCTCCTTCGTTCTAGTGACGTATTATGACGTCTGGAGATTTTTCACAAGTAGATTCGAAGCAGCTGAACTCGGTACTTACCCGGAAGGAAATTTCGACGTTTTCTCCTCCCCAGTAAGACATCTCAGTGTCATAAGAACCAATTTCATAGAAATACGATCTGGAGATAGCAAACAATCCACCAGCCATAGTGGGCGACCTAAAAGGAGATAAAGGTATTAGTTCCTTCAGTGTTGCGTCGGTGCGAAAGTGAAAGACTTCAGTTTAGTATCAGCTGACTTCATATAAGGTAAATTGGCCTTGAACACCCCTCCCAGTCAAAAATAAGCGCCACAGCTCCAGTTTAAGTAATTTTCTTTCGTTAAACACTCTAATCTTTTTTTTAATAGCGTTACAATTTCACAACTTGCCTGATGGGATCTGCATCGCTTTTTCGTCGTCTCTTCTCGTAATTCGGTAGCGCTCTCCACTTGAAAGTCAACTCCCAATTAAAAATCCCTCTATTATTACCTCCTCTACCTCGAGCGTAAGAAAACGTCCTCAAATCAACAACTTCGATATCCGGTGTAACAACAATAGTCCTATCGTCTGCAATCCTTGCGAGCAGCGGTTCCAACCAACCATTGTTAGCCTCGCAATGAGAATCCAGGAACACCAGTACGTCTCCTTTTGCCTGCTGGGCGCCAATTAGTCGCGCGCGAATTAAACCTTGTCTAGTTTTAGCTCTGATTAGGTGAACTTTCGGCAGTTGCTGGATGTACGATTTAAGTTTTTCATCAAGATGTGCTAAAGAGAAAAATATAAAACAAATAGTCAAACTATAGAGAATTAACTAGCAAGATTGGATGCACACAGAAGTCACGGAAAAAAGTCATCGTCTCTTTTGACACTTCTGGTTTCAAACTCTTGAAACTTGTCTCAATTATAGAAACTTACCGGGCCCAATTAAACATTTTTATGTGCACAATGTTCCTCACCAAACAAGACACGAAGTACTGTTTCTATTGCACGAAACTATTCTCTCGCGAGCGACACCCCGCCGAAATAGAAAAATTAGAAAAACTGCTTAGTGTCTATTGTGTCTGTCGCACGTGTTTACCCGCGCTTAGAGCCTGTTAAGGTCTTAGCCAGATTTCTGATTGGGACAGTAGGTTGGGACAGATTGGTCTGGTTGTAAGAGTCATTTTAAACCCGCTCCTGAATGACAAATGTGAATAGGTTTTAGTGATACTTTTCAAATGAGAGGTCCTGAAACACCTGTTATGCTTAAACAAACATTTCCTCAGGTGCTGCATTTCAAAGAAATCTGAGTTGGACTAAAAAGTGCTTGAGAGGACAGATTAAAAAATAATAATAATAATAATAATAATAAATGAGAAGAACATCAGCAAAGAAATTGATAAAATGAAAAGAAAAAGCAGTCTCAGTGCCCTATCAGGGTGTTGAAATGGCAAAATTAACGAAAGTTTCAAACGCAATTATTTTTTGGAACTTTGACAATATTAAGATTTCCACTGATAAAAATGAGAAGACGCTTTACAGTTGGTGAGTGGTGAGTTACCTTCCCCTTGGTCCTGAATGGGATTTGGAGGGGAGAGGGGCGAATAACAGCGACGAAAAGTTAGTCCAATGCGAGGTTAGCTCCAATTTATGTTTAACCAACAAAACAGACACAAATGAAAACACACGTTTGCCACCTGGCTCAGTCTCCAGCCGTGAGTGTCTCGATGCGCCCGCGATTCTCGCCACCTTCACGGCTGGGCGCACGGGTTTGGCTGTTGTTTAAACTGACCAATCAGGGACAAGCCCCCTGAAATTTGCGGGGCAGAATGCGGGCATAATTTGGCTGGATTTCGCGCTATTTTCAATAATTATCCAAGATGGTGGACGCTGCGAGGGTTGACCGTAATTTTCAGAATGCGTGCTCATACACTCTTCACGAGTTTGCTCTTGATCGTTTCAAGGAACAACAGCGTCTTGCTATGAATTTGTAATGACGTCACGGACATGCCACCAAACCCGTGCGCCCAGCCGTGAAAGTGGCGAGAATCGCAGGCGCATCGAGACACTCACGGCTGGAAACTGCGCCTACCTGACCAACTGACCGGATTTATATCTTCACAGACTTTTTTGGTGGCTAATTAAGAGCACAAAATAAAGGAAAATTAAGCGAAGGGCAAACAATGCCGTTTCCCTGTTCTTTCTTATCGTTTTAAGCTTCCCCCCCCCCCCCCACGGGATTTTTTGTATTCTTACCGTAGGCATCGTAGTTGCTAAAATCATCCACTAAAATTATTTCCTTCAAAAAATCTGGAGGTGATCGCGCCAGTACAGTGTGAACTGTGCGCAAGAGAGTCGACCACGCCTCGTTGTGAAATATGATAACAACACTAGCAGTAGGAAGGTCTGTGGGATACTTGAGAGCTAGGCACCTGTTGGAGAGAATAGAGAAAGATTGCGTGACAAATCGCAAACTGTGAACTAATGGGATCCAAACGCGATTTACATTGCTAATTGAATGGATATTGTCCAGCTATCTTCTTACTGAAAATACTGGGCAATCTTAAACATATTTCTTGCGAAATTCCAGCCGAAAATGGTAAATGGAAATCGGTAATAACAACTTAGAGAAAAAATAGATACAATGTCAGGCCCGCGTCAAGAAGGGGACATATTCTGGCGCCTTCATCAAAGTTCTCATTCTTTGTTTTTCATATTTTGAGAAACGTCGTCTAGTTACTGAAACTGTAAAGTTGAAGAAAATAATTGAATTTTTAAGTTTTTTTTTAAATAACCGCAGTCCTAAGAGATACCAACTACTCATTGAAACTTAAGTTACAAATATCATTGTAACATGTTCCTTGAAAAAAGGTCAAATAGATAGAAAAAATGTACAACCGATTGTCAAACGTGATTCGTCAGCCATGATTTGCGATCGCCCTTCATTGAAGAAATCACCAGGCATTGTATTGCAAGCACTGCCGACACTGAACTTCCATTGGCCTTTTCTTTGTTCAAATGATGATCAAAATTCATAGCTGGAGGACCGTGTTTGCATTATCAGCTACACCCGGTTCAGCGTGCGAAGACATGCTGGCGTTACACGCACGACACGAAACCGAACGACAACAAAATAAAAATTTTCAAATACAACTTGAAAGTAGTACCTTAAGAGGAACTTTGAGCCAAAGTTCTAGTACGAGGAAAAGCACCTCTATATTCACGCTTTTATAATGATAAACTTGTAAATGAATAGGATAGCGTGACACAATGCCGTGACATTTCAAAACATTTTCATGATTTTCATATGATAGCCTGCGAATACAGCCGCTCTTCGTTGCGGGACGTGAATGAGAGGCGGCTGTATTCGCAGGCTATTCATATGAGGGGTTCGATATTGCTTTATTAAAAATTTTGGCAGGTTTCCTTCGTCAAAACGGCCAGTTGGTTATAAATGCTTGGAAGGTAAAAATAAAACTGTAGCAAATGGCGACACGTGTTCTAGTACAGAAAATCGATAACATTTAAATGAGAAATACTCCATGCAAATTCTTGAGAAAGGCCGGCTGTCTATTAGGACAAATATAAAAATAAAAATTAAACAACATGAAATAAAATAAAATAAGATAAAATAAGTTAAAATAAAAGCGGCAACTGAAAACAGCATTTGAAGGCGATAGGGAAAAATCGTAAGCTTGTTGCTATTATATATGCGAGATTGTCCCAAGAATGTATGTGATTTTATAGAAGAAAGCTAACCCATGTCCTCGGTGGAAAAAAGGAAGCCTTGATAAGTCTATCTCCCGTTGTTTTTACAAGTGTTTTGTCTTTTGAACTGTGAAATCCACAAGCCACTATATTGTCTATTGTGAAAGGCCAAAAGATACAAGTTAAACATTAACAGAATAGTGTCGTGTGAATTTTAATTTTTTCCGGCTTTTGGTTTGTCTAAACTTTTAACCTCAATTCTGGCGCTAAATCGTTAACATACGAGGCAAAATATCTCAAAATTATGCTAAAACCTTTAAAAACCAGTCTTTGATCTTTGATCCCCTTAAAATCGGCTCATGAATATTTTATCTTAGCGTCGTGATCAATTTTGTGGCTGAACGAAGCTGTTACAGGGAAATTGTTTTCGCCGCTGGAACGAGTCAAAACTTCTAGTAATAACAAAGAACAAATGATACCACAACAAGCAACGATCAAAATATGTCACTCAAGAATACGACTTCAACGCTTACAATAAAGCTCTCCTTGATATAGACTTACTCTGGTGGTCGATTATCGGGAATAGATCTCTCCAGAGAAATCTTTGCACTCGCCAATTCGTTGAAGCTATATTTCTTGTAACCTTCTTTCTCTTTGCTCACTTCAACTGGATCGTCTTTGTCGTTATACACAGCTTTTCCCTCTTCTCCCGGCCCACCAGGATTTGGAGGGATTAAAGTCACGTACAATGTTTTGTAGTCTTCGATCGGCAATAACACGTCAGCGATCGCAGGATTTGGGTTTCTTTCCTGCGATTCTCGCGCTTCTGGAAGTTCATTCTTCGCTTGCGAAAGTTCAACGTTTAAACGGTTCGTGTAACTTAATAGAACGAGCTCTATTGTCAGCCAAAACACTGATGTAAAAAAGATCGTCACGACCACATATCGTCGTTTGGTTGAATAAATCATCGTCATGAACGAACATTTCATTTGCAAAGCATTGTTACGCTTGAAAAGACGATCACACGGGCGAACAGATCGCAGACAAAACGCCAAGTCGCAATGAATTATTGCCCTTCAAGATCTTGAAAAATTAACCGATGAACGGGTCCATGCTGTTCTCCCTTCTCATGTCGACAGCTTGCATGTGGTTTGTAACTAAAAGCGGAAAACTGCCACCTTGTTTGTCACCTATTTAACGCAACAGTAATTTCAGTGGTGTTGTCGTTTACAACAGCTGTCACTTCCGGTGTTGGTTGAAATTTCAAATGTTGAGAAGTTCTAAGTTAAGGGAATCCCCGCTATTAAAATAAAGGTGAAAGAATGAACTCAATAATGAACGTGTGAATGAAATGTAGCGACAGTTTTAAACTGAAACTTATGGGCACTAAACAATTTGCTACTATTATATTGCACACTTAATAATAATGTGTAAAATATTTTTTGAAATGGAATGTCACGAAAAGCGCTCTTGGGAAAGTCCCGTTTTCCGTGTCTCCAAGATAACACGGTAAAGGGTTCCGGAGAACGATTAAAGCTTCAAAATACGAGGCGAGAGTATTATCACAGCTTTTGAACATCTATCAAACATTCACGACAGCCTTGACTGTTGTCATAGTTTCAAAAGCGGGCCACTGATACGCCCACACATTTTAGTTACGTCACAGGCAGCCCAATCCCGCGGTCAGAAACAACATCGAACTAAAATCTCATTAAAAACAAAAAATGCTACACAGTTGCGCTCATATTAAGCAGAGGACACAAAAACAACCCCACTTTGAGGTAGGTGAAGTTTATTTCCACATGCGTGGACATATTTTCACATTTTGAGAACTGAAAAGCATTTCCCACACAAAGTCTATAAATCGACAATACCTTGAGCTATAGGAAACATGGATTCTGAGTTCTCATCGAACGTTGTTTCAAGCCAGCAGCGATGAAATATTTCGACTACTCAATAAAACTATCACCTTACCGTCAGTTCTGCTGTCCCTTGTCTTTGATTTATGCTTTATCTTTTGCAAATATCCCTGGTTCTCCCCGATTCTTCGGTGAGTTCGAGCCAGATATGCTTACTTTTAGCGCCCGCCATTTTGAAAAACCACTCATTCCCAGTTCTACGCAGAGAACTAGGAAACCTCCTAATCCCAATGGGTAGGCCATCTTTTCCAGGTTATGGTTACAAGCTCGTAAGAACATTGCACGACGGACTTCCATATATGGAAGGTCGTCGTGCAACGGATTAAGAGTTACAATTCAAATTAGGTTCTGTCGGGGGACTGGAAAGAGCTTTTTGCTCTTACCAGCTGAAGGCGAATTTGAAAAACAATAGCGATTGTCTTTTCGGCCCTACGATTGGCCAAAGGCACAAATCTCCTAGCAACAGCCCAAGCGCTTCCTACCCAGTGGCTTTTGGGTGGCTTTAGGAGGTTTTCTAGTTGGCTGCGTTGAACTGGGAATGAAAAGAACTGGGAATGAGTGGTTTTTCAAAATGGCGAGCGGTAAAAGTAAGCACATCGAACTCAACGAAGAATTGGGGAGAAACAGGGATATTTGCAGCAATCAAAGACAAGGGACAGCAGAACTGACCGTAAGGTGATAGTTTTATTGAACAGTTGACATATTTCGTCGCTGTTTGCTTGAAACAACGTTCGATGAGAACTCAAAATCCATGTTTCCCATAGCTCATGACAATACCGACTACAAATGTGGAATACGTTCTTCTAGCTGTCTGATCCTGAGATTGAGGTCTCCGTGGTAACCCGAAAAGTACATGTACTGACAGGAAAAGGCTACTACATCGGAAAGTTAGGAGGGTTTGGGACCTCTACGGTATATCATTAGATCTTGAGTTTAACCCAAACAGACAAAACGAATCATTTCCAAATTCCAATTCGACCCGGAACCCGAGGGCCACAGATTTGTCAGTCCCAACTGTTAGGTGTCACCCTCGTTAAACAAAGTTTATTTATATTTTATTTATTTTACATTTAATCAATACGCCAACTTCAGACTTCTACGACCGGTCATTACCTTTATTTTGCATGCTCTGCACTTACCAAAATTCTATTAGTCAACATAAACAATTACCCGGAAATAAAAAGCTTTTCGAGTAACACTACTTACTACCATTTTCGTTCACCCCTGAAGCGTGACGATTTTTTCGCGTATGTTTACTTTTTAAACTTAACGGTTTTGTCTGGTTACGTGTCACTTTAGACCAATGAAACCTTGTCGGTTTTGTCGCGAAACTGACAAGGTTCTTGGCGCCATTCGAACATGTTTTGTTCACGTGCTCCGAGACTTTCAGGTTTTGCCGCATGAAAGTCTTTAATTTTTTGCAGTGAAGGACATGAGAAAAGTTAACAAGTTAACAAGTTTGGAAGGAGTTACCGTCCAGGAGTCGCTTTAGATCAAGATTTAAAATGCTCCATCATTGACAGAATTTTTTTTCAATATCAGTGAGGGTCTGCGTGAAGGGGGTGAACAAGTTACTGGTTATATTCCACGGAGTTTTAGACAATTTGCGAACGAGTTGCGTGACCGTAAACGCCGCAAAATCTGTATGGCACAGATACTGCGACGGAGTGCAAAAATTAGCAAAGCCTAAAGCGGCCTGACATCTGAAAAATTACGGGAAGATGACCTTGAATTCATCGAAGTATTGAAAGTCCACTAGGAGTTAGTGCAGTTTGGAGTACAACAAATTTCAATGTTGGCCGTTTCGCGGACCATAAAGCTTCAAAGCACGTGAACAAAACATGCTCCTGTGCACAGATACCTGAAAAGTTTCAGAGCACGTGAACAAAACATGTTCGAATGGCGCCCAGAACCTTGTCAGTTTCGCGACATAACCGACAAGGTTTCATTGCCTAAAGTGACACGTAACCAGACAAAACCGTTTAGTTTAAAACGTAAACATACGCGAAAAAATCGTCACGCTTCAGGGTTGAACGAAAATGGTAGTAAATATATCTCATGACACGAAACAAAAACGTTTATACTTCTGTTAAGAAATGTAAACTATTTATTCGCCCTCAAATTCTATACTGATATAAAAATTGTACCGTGGAAAATGGTGTATGTTTCAATAAACGTTTTTCTTAAAAGTGTCTTTTATTAACAAGAGTTTGTACATAAAAATGGCGGGAATGGAATATGTATAAAAAAGACTACCCCTTTTTTTTCTTATCTGTAACCGAAACAATCAGTCCAAATAAATATAAATCCCAGAATACATCGGTTTTTTTCTGTCATTTTCCTACGCTGCCCAAACTAACCGTTTTATATTTCGCTGACAAAGCAGGAACACTTGTGCCCAAGTAGCTTGTTGGCGGCCCGGTCGTTCAAAAGCTGATTATTGCTAACCTGGTTTAATTTTTTTCCTTTTACTCGAAGTTAACTAAATTTGAAAGAAAGGGCAAGAAACTATTTCTAGGAATTCACATCGCCAAGCCTTAATACTGAAAAAAAAGAAAATGACGCTTATTCTAGGCCGGGCTAGCACGCTGCTTTGCGTCAAACTCTGTCTTGTCGGATATGCTCTGATTCTGACTGTTTCCCTTAAGCTGTACACTTGTCGTTTTGTAATAAATCATTTACAGTTAATTTTTTTAAATTGTACTTTAACGCAAAACCTCCCAGAGATAAACAACGAAGTCATTTACATGAACACCAATTTTCTGCGGATGCTATGGAAATTAACGATCAAACATGTTCCTCCAACATCTTGTTCAAAGAATATGTTTCTTTCTTGTAATACTTTTTATTTCCCTGCACAAGGTGGCTCTATCTATTTATACGTTCGTGGTTGAAAAATGGTAAATTGGGGCCTTTCAAATGAAAGCTACTGAGCATTACATTTCTGTGGTACTGTTTATTTTGCTGTACAAGGTGGTTCTACTTTGAGTCTGAGAATGAAATCCTAAAGTGTGACCATTCAAATGAACGCTACTGAGCAGTACTTTCCTCTGGTACTGTTTATTTCGCTGTACAAGGTGGTTCTACTTTTGAGTCTGAGCATGAAATCCTAAAGTTTGACCATTCAAACGAAAGCTACTGAGCAGTACTTTCCTCTGGTACTGTTTATTATGCTGTACACGGTGGTCCTACTTTTGAGTCTGAGGATGAAATCCTAAAGTATGACCATTCAAATGAAAGTCGTTTTCTCTGAAACCTTTCGTTTTTCATATTTTTATGGTTGAAATTTCAACAATGCAGTTTGTCCCCTTAAAGTAAAAGGATAAAAACAAAATTTATAATTGATAAGCCCTGTTTAGAACAACTTCCACTTTATCTTCTCCATGACTGTACACATCCAACACAAAAACATTTCTTCGTCCTCTCAGCTCCTCATTTGCGCGATTTAAGAGTGTCTCCACAGGATACCAGCTTGGAAACGCCCCTGTGGTGAGAGCAGACAGGAAAACGCCGTCTTCGGGCTCTTCACCGATGTCTTCCGTTTTCTCAGGCGTTTGGGGCATGAAAATTGTGTTAATGATCGCGCGGCGATTGAGTCCAACAATCATGAGCCGCCAGTAACCTTCGGAGTTTACGAAGCCTTGCCGATCGGCTCTCGGAACCACTCGCACATCCGTAAGTCCCTGACTGCAAAGTCTCTGGAAAGTGTTTTCATGCGAGCTAGGCTTAGACAAGCCGTGAACAGGAGTATCCGTAGGCATGTGTGGAAACATTTCGTCTAAAATTCTGAAGGGAAAGTATTTCTCTGGCTTGCTTGAGTCCACCGAACTCGTTTGCTCGCTGTTCGTTGTCTCTGAAACGTCGTCTGTTTTCCCAGTTTGCTCGCCACCTTCCGCTGTCGCATCGATCGACGCTTTGGTTTTCAGCTTCGGTGCTTTCCTGGTCGCTTTTTTCGGCAAGTGACCTCGCAGCTTTGTCCCTTTTCGTTTTCTGACAGGAGGCACGTTTTCAGTGTCTTCTCTGCGTTTTTGCCTGGTTTTGATGCGAACGACTCTAGGACTTCTTAGATCAACTGCAAGTATAAAGAATAAATTAAGGTGGTCTTCCAGAACTTTGTGGGAAACTTCTACCATCATTTCATAGGGCTTCACGCCCTGACTTCAATATGAGTCTTTTCAGGTCACATGTCATGATTGTTAATGATTGACTAGCCTCTTAAAGACCCATTGGCACTTTCCATAATGCAACGCGGTCGTAATTGAATTTCGTGGACCACGAAAATACTCCGCCATCGCGACTGTTTGAGAGATCCAAAGTAATCTGGTTACATCGCGCAATGTTCGGCCAATTTTGCTCACCTGTGAAGTACAAAGAAATATATACCATATATTCGACGTGATATTTCGCGTTGTGATGTGGTAGAAGCCATTTTTGGTCGCGATTGGAACTTTTCCGTGGAGCGATGCCGCCAAAGGCTCGAGGGTAGGCCGGTGTCACAGCGGATATGGACCCCCTCTCGCGGATTTGGACCCCCCCCCCCCCCCCTGAAAACAAGCGTTCTATTGAGTAAGGTAATAAAATTCCTTGGCAAAATTGTTTTTGGAGCTGTTAAAGAGGCAAAATAAAAATATTTTCGCAGGTTTCGCTTTTGGTCTTTTGTACAGCCCTCGGGATACTGATTATCTCGGAGATAATAAAAAGCTTGGTTGTATAATTTGGTCTCAGCCATCTCGGTCGAACAGGTCTCAACAGAATGATTATTACACTAACCCTTGCGAGGAGCACTTTAAATACTTTTAGTGTAAGCGAAGTTTACGTTTGTCAAACCAAAAGTTTTCATTCTTTTGTTCTTTTGCAATTGTTTAATGCTATTTATGAAACCGCACTAAGAAAAACAATAATATTTGACATCAGCTTACCGTGGTAATTGGAGGGGCGGAGTAGCAAGCGTCCTTTTAAAATTAACTTTTTTTCTCACCTCAAATTATGTGTGAAAGAATAAATATTAAACAACGGGAGTAAAAGAAAAAATAAGATTTTCAAATCGCACCGTCTGTAAGATATACCGCAGCGCGTGTTTCAGACACTTTCAGAAATTTTGTGAATTTGTGGTAGCACGCCACTGACTGGACCTTAAGGACTTAAGTCTGGCTCTGCTTTTTTTCATTAAAATGAACAAGAGAAATCACTTTTCCTAGCGCGCGTACGTAAGCACGCTTTTTGAGAAATTAACTGATCTAATTTTTAACCGACGAAGTCGAGTTAGAGCAGTCGTGACAAGAGGGTCGACTGGTTTGGTCGGTCAAAATACGTCGTGTAAGGTTCACAAGGTGTGTATCTCGCTATGGCCCACGGGATGGGATGACGTATTCTGCAGTTAAGCCTATCGATTAGTACACACACACACGCACGATAGGACGAGGGTCCACATAAAAAGTATCGTAGGTATAGAAGGACACTTCCGCCAAGCAGTGTTGGTTTTGACCGGACTGAAATATCTGTGCACTACTAGTGAAAGAAAGCAAGGAGGACTGATAATAACAGGAGGTGAAGTCCAGTGGCACTGTTGATGCTGGTGGGACCAAAGTGTTGCTGAGACATCGTAAGGATAGAATCCTTCTCAGTAAAGGTTATGAAAGGAAAATTCTGGTGTATGTTGTTGTGGTTATGTTTATTACTTGAAAATGTCTAGCTGCCAACGTTAAGAAAGGTTATTGGCAGGTGGGAAATGAGTCACGACACGAGGCTGAATCTTCTTGGATAGTATACTATAAGCGGCACAGAAGGATATACCAGTTAGTCTTTTTAATTTTTCTGCTTTACTTTTGATTTTGAACCGATTTGTTCGATTTTAGAGTTCGAGACACTGACTTGCTGACTGCGGAAGAGGAAACCAGATTTAACGATTACGTCATAAGACATGCTTTAACGTGTTTGAGATAATAAAGCGACGACTTCGCTTTTTACTAACTTCTCCAGATCGATAATCATGTTTGTATAGTGCCATATTCACAACAGTATATAAATGCTTCGCTTACAACTCTTGATGACGGCATGTTCAGTTGTGGACAAAATTTATCTTTAAATTTTAATTTTAATTCAACAAAATATTCAAAGCGATAAGACAGATGAGCTGAGTCATCCGATTTTAAACATTACGTCATTCGGTAACGCAAAAGACAAAATACTGTCACAATTTTCGTCACGCCGGTTAGATTCTGACGATGTGTTTGTCTTTATCGATAATCATGTTTTTATAGTGCCCTATTCACAACAGTATATAAATACATTGCTCACAACTCTTGGTAAAAGCATGTTCAGTTGTGGACAAATGTATATCAACATTTATTTTTTTAGTTTAATTCAACAAAATTAAATATTCAAAGCGATAAGACAGATGAGCTGAGTCATCAGATTTTAAAAATAACGTCATTCGGTAACGCAAAGGACAAAATACTGTCACAATTTTCATTACGCCAGTTAGCACGTTGAACCAAGTAAAAACATTTGTCAAGGGTGGAGTGGGTCAAAACGACTGGTAAATGCCTATAACGCGCCTTCTTGTAACCTGTGCGATAGAGCATAGCAATGATTTATTCCGTATTTGCATTCACAATTTGGCTTAAGGAGCCCTTGACATGATTAAAGGAAACTGTGCACAAAGCGTGGTTCCCAGGTATGGGGAAAAGTTCAGTTCTTTTGGGCTGTTACGGTGCCCATACTGATCAATCGTAAAGATGTGGTTACTTTTATATTGGGAAATTTATCACCCGTTTTTTGAAATGCGTCTGTTTTGAGAATTGTGATGACTTTTTTGCAATTTGTGGTTTAATTTGTATCGACATTTAATTTTTTAGTTTCTGATTCAACACAATTAAATATACAAAGCGATAAGACAGATGAGCTGAGTCATCAGATTTTAAACATTACGTCATTCGGTAACGCAAAGGGCAAAATACTGTCACAATTTTCGTTACGCCAGTTAGCACGGCACGTTGAGCCAAGTAAAAACATTTACCGAGGGTGGAGTGGGTCAAAACGACTGGTAAATGCCTATAATGCGCTTTCTTGTATCCTGTACGTAGCAATGATTTATTTCGTATTTGCATTCACAATTTGGCTTAAGGTGGCTCGAAACAGTTTTGTTTGGCGCGCGCAGGCTGGGTTCCAATTTGTCCTTGAGACTCAAGAAAGGAACAAACAAAACAGTCGAGGGAACAAGTGCCATTTGATGGCGAAATCTTTTCTCCGAGAAAAGACTGAGCCCACGATTTTCGGCATTTGGTCAGTGGCCTACTCAGATATGAATCCTCGAGGCCTCGATCAGCTCGGTACCGATCAGTTCAAGTGAAGTACTAAAAAGAGCTCCATTTTGAAAAGTATTAAACGCGAGGACCAGTTTATTCTATTGCTTCGAAAAGCGGCTAACTCTCAGCTTGGAAGAAAAAGAAAAAACAAACCGTTTGAAAATATTTATCAGGACTGGGTGACATCTATGTTAGGAATCGTTTGTGACGGGGGGGTTGCATAGCACAGGTAAGGGACAGTAGTGAAGTCCATAAGTCGGCTGGACGAGTGGTCTCTGAAATATGTATCTTGAGCATGGAATGGATGGGGAAACAAAATTACCTCTCAACAAATACTGATTGCTACCAACGACAACGATTTCGCCGTCGTGTTATTACTAAATCCGTGCGTGATCCGTTGTTTGGACCCGACTGATTGCCGCTCATGGAGGATTCAAACTCGTACTCTTATTCTTTTCAATTTTTCACTTTATCAGAATTTCAGTCTTGATAATGATGTCAGCGATATCAAAACGTTGTCTGATCCTGCTTTAAGTTTTGTATTTATGGCAAATGCTTGAGCAAATGAGCAGTAGTTTGTCTTGAAACCAAGAATTATGAGAGCTAGAATCGTATGATATAAATACTTTAGTTTCAGGTCGCAATTTGTGGGTTTCTTGTGGCTCTTAAATATGAATTCCTTCTGAGCTTGAATAATAAAGAATTATAGATGTGTTTGTCTTGGAAGGCGTTTCTCTGTGGGTCATAAACGAAGTCAGTAATACTAACAAACAGTTGAGAATTTTTGACGAGAAGAATCAATACAACATGCGGACCGCTGAGGAAACTGCAAGTTTAGCTCTTGTTTGTTGTTCAAATAAAAAAGCGCGTTAATATCTTTCAGCAGTTTTTTTCTAGTACAAATTAACCTGGATCAAAATAGTGGTCATTGGGAATAACATAGAGTTAATAAGACTTTTAAAGCTTTGAAAACGGGAAATTGCTTTGTTTTCCGGCCAGCAAGTGCAAGAAGACTTTCATCAATTCACGCAATCAGCTGTTTTCCGCTCCATAAGTCAAATTTTCTTCAGGTTATGCATGAATGTGAATAAGGACGGCGAAAATATTTAACTAGTGCAGGATACTCTCTTCTCTTTCGTGAAGAATACTCGCTTCCTCACGGTAATGCAGCGAGGTGTAAATACAGTTCGAAGCACTTCTTTTCTCACGCCTTAGTGGAAGCCTGTCTTGAATCATGTCAAAACCACGAGTGAACTGCGTTTAACCCGAGCTTAACTGCCTTAGCTACGATCAGGTAACCTTCTTTTCTATCGGATCTTTTAACGTGCTTTGAACAACGCTACATTTCAGCCTTGGAAAGCCGTAAAACACTGCGTAAAAACAAAATGGTTTTGCAATTAGTGTTGCGCCCCGGCGAGACGATGAAAGAACAATCTGAATATGTAACCAATAAAGCTTCAACGGACTATCTTCAACCATTATTCAACAGTACCGCATAAATTTCAGAATTTCTAACAACCAAACTTCTCGATGATACTGCCAAAGCATGTCTGGAAGTTAGCTTATGGCCTGCAGATTCCTCCGTGCTAGGACTCCATGTTTAAAGCTTGAAAACATTTCGTTTCATTTTTCTGCGCGAGTTCCTAGTTCTTTCTGATTGGACAAAGTAAATCGGAGCTTCTTCGGGCCCCTTCGGGCTTCTTCGGGCATAGATACGAAAATTGACCAAAAGAAGTACTTGTTCCCCCGACTGAAAAGTGGCGTCGCGTTCTCGTCTGGATTTCATATTTTGCGCCAGTCTTTTAAAAGCTGTGTGAAGGCAAGGCTCACTTACTTGGTTCTGTCAGGAAGAACTGAAAACGACTGGAACATAGGTCACAATTCACTTGAATCATGTCCTCTTCAATGTTATCAACGTGATCGTCAACTCAGCCACATATGAAGCGCGAAAGCTTATATTCAGAGGCTGTGCAACTGAACTGTGCTAGAGAGGATAGAGACTCTATCATCAACAGTGAAATCATATAAAGGCCCTAGAGTAGTCGCCTTTTTACCAAGCTTCCTTCACTGGCTGTTTTGACCACGGAAGCCTTTCCTACGTACAGGTCGCAGAAAAAAAGGCTGGCACCGTTTCGTGCCAGGGCAAATTTTTCGCGAACTCCGATTCGCGTTTCTGAGAAAACATTCCCATTTAGAAAAAAGACAAAAAACAAAAACACAAAAACACATGTTTACGGTGTTGTTGCAAAAACAACGTAGACTACAGTAAAAGGTTTTTATTGTCTTCACATCATGAAATAACACGGAAAGAATTTAAAAGAAAAAATTAGTGTAGCAAAACTTGCAGTGAGCGAAAAAATACCTTGTCAAACAGACAGATTTTGAGTAAAAAAAGAGACTTATTCATGTCGAAATGTTGACTAACCAGCCGCTACAAAGAAAATATTACAAACAATCAGGGGAAAGATTCGCTTTCTACTTTGCTGATTTGGTAGTTTCAATCTCAGTTTCACCGTAAATCTATTTACTTGCGAAACAAAATGAAAAGCGTACAAGAGAATTTCAAAACAACTCACCACGGGCTATATTTTTATCAGCAGTCAGCTCGCTAAAAACAAGTTTTTTTTTTTCAGCTTTCTGGGAAGTACTCCACATTTCCGGATATAAGAAGTGCTCTCTTATTTGCTTAATTAAGCCGTGATAGTGTGATAGTTTGGTGGTAATACGTTTTTTCCGTAATGCAAAGAAAAACCTATCTGTAGAATAATTTCAAAACATTTACCGCGCGCTTTGTTTTGTAAATTCGTTTGGTACGAAATGCTCCAAATGTTCGGATAAAAGAAATGGTTTCTATCTTGCCGAACTGGTAATATTGATAATTTGATTGTTATTGGTTTTTCCTGGAACGAAAACAATTCTTCAAACCTTCAAAGTGGTTCTTTAAATTGAGTTTTGATTGACAGCGAAAGGAAATCAGTCGAACAATTTTCATCAACAAAAAATTCTTGACAACATTGACACTTATCAAAGATCATCAAAGGCAGTTTTGTCCTCGTTTGAATACATACCTTTACATAAGGGACTTCTTCAAGGTATTGTTTTTATAGTCGGAAATGTTGTCTTTTTGTTAATTCTGTCCTTGTGCTCCTGTAAAACACGACATATAATCCCAAAGTGGTGTCCATGTACGCGTTGCTCAATCCTGAACTCCGTTAGTAGTAAGGGGCGGCACTTTGGGTATTTGTATCGAAAAGACCCACCCCCCTAACTTTTTAAACCAATGAGAGACTAGGGCCAGTCCTTTTTATCATGTGATCACGGTCAATTGAATGGACCAATGAGAGAAGAGGTCAAAGGTCAACCGGAAATGGGTGTGGTCCACCGGAAGTGACGTCAAAGGGAACCGGAAGTGATTGGAAATGTGGAGGAATTTGTTTTGGGAAACCGCTGAGCAGTTGGATGACGGTCTCAGATCATTTGGGTTGACGGAGTTCAATAACAAGACTGAGAGTTAAAATTTTGAACAAGTTTAATGATCATCAACAACAAGAACAATACAAGCCAGGACAATCAATTGTAATCACTTGGTTGTAAGTGGTTACCGTCTTCGTGGATTTCGAAAAAAGATGGCGTGTCATGCAAGACGGAAGTCACCGAAGTTGTCCGTTGCAAATATGACACTCAATGATAGTCGTCAAGTCAATGTGTTGGCCCATAACTTTACTGTGGATGTGGTGAGTGCAGAAATGGAATTTTACTGCCATTGATCCCTTGATCAGCGCAGTCCCGGACAGAAACCAATCACCGTAGAGTGTATCATCGCAGACGATGAAGTTGGTATGTTGATGTGGATACGCCCAAACTAAAGAATTTTCCTCCATGCTAACAACAGATGTTCTTGTCCAGACGAATTAAAGAAGGACTATTTCCCACACTTTTTCAATAGAGAGAATCAGTTGACTGACAAGGAGGAGATGGTGGATTGTTTGGTGCTCGATGAAGCCGACTGCATTTCAAGCAAAAGAAAGGGTTTAATCACAACGACTTTGCGCACCATCAATGTCCTGGGTTAAAATGTGGGGTACTGTTTGGCGTGCAAGTTGTCCTGCTCTATTTGAATTGGCTGGTAAAGGCTTCTTCTTCTTTTTTGTCGTGGTCTAGAATGGTTTTGACATGTTCGGTAATGTCATCCAAGTTATGTCCTAGAACACTTTCACGCAACTTGTTGACTTTGTGTCGTCGTTCAAGTCTCTTTTGTAAAATTTCTTCAAAATACTGGTCTCGTTCCGAAGACTTGTAGGTGCGTCCTGCTAGTTCCAAAGGAAAGACAATGGTATTGTTTCTGTCGATGACGGCTAGATTGTCCAAATCTTTTTGGATTTGTTTTTGGAGTTCGTTGCGTTCGGTACTTTTCATGATGGCGGTGGCTTCAGTTTGAATTAATTCTTTATAGTGCTCGGTTACGTCTTCGAGATCATAACCAGCTTGTAGACCTCGTCGAACCAATTCTAAGATGTAATCATGCGTGTTGTTGAAGGTTTTGGGATCCAAATTCTTGGCATAATCCATGTTGACGTCGTCGGCCTTTGCGCTGTAAATGGCTGGAATGAAGTTTGGCTTTAAGGGATTGCCTTATGTAATTCCGGACTGACTACTCAGACATCGATAGGCAGTGAGGGAGGAACATAGTCGGCCCCTAGACCATGAATGACTATGCCCTTGTCCATCAGATGGACTACCTCGATGTCAACGAGCCGTTACAGTCAGCACATCCTTGGATTGTGGAACAAGAAATACAGAGAGAGTAAAAAATAAAGGAATAAAATATTCTTTCGGGTAGAAAAGGATTTTTTTCACAACAACGCGGGGAATGGAAAAACATTGCGAGCTAAACAGAACCGCGATGGTTCGCTTAAAAAATATTTTTAGCCGGCAGCAAAAAAAAAACAACACTTACCTCGTGTTAAGCTTTCGCTGTTTTCAAAAAGCCGCTCGCTTTCTTCTCGGAGAAAATGCGAGTTGTCATCTCGTTTGTCTCACCGCGTTACAGTCAGCACATCGTTGGACTGTGGAAAAAAGAAATACAGAAAGTGAGTAAACATAAATCAAATAGTCTTTCGGGTAGAAAAGGATTTTTTCACAACAACGCGGGGAATGGAAAAACATTGCGAGCTAAACAGAACCGCGATGGTTCGCTTAAAAAATATTTTTAGCCGGCAGCAAAAAAAAAAAACAACACTTACCTCGTGTTAAGCTTTCGCTGTTTTCAAAAAGCCGCTCGCTTTCTTCTCGGAGAAAATGCGAGTTGTCATCTCGTTTGTCTCACCGCTTTACAGGCAGCACATCGTTGGACTGTAGAAAAAAGAAATACAGAAAGTGAGTAAACATAAATCAAATAGTCTTTCGGGTAGAAAAGGATTTTTTCACAACAACGCGGGGAATGGGAAAACATTGCGAGCTAAACAGAACCGCGATGGTTCGCTTAAAAAATATTTTTAGCCGGCAGCAAAAAAAAAACAACACTTACCTCGTGTTAAGCTTTCGCTGTTTTCAAAAAGCCGCTCGCTTTCTTCTCGGAGAAAATGCGAGTTGTCATCTCGTTTGTCTCACCGCGTTACAGTCAGCACATCGTTGGACTGTGGAAAAAAGAAATACAGAGAGTGAGTAAAAATAAATCAAATAGTCTTTCAGGTAGAAAATGATTTTAGCCGGCAGCGAAACACAACACTTACCTCGTGTTAAGCTTTCGCTGTTTTCAAAACATCCATTCGGCGGCTTTTACAGATAAAAATCTCCCACTTTTTTTTCGCTGACATCTTAGCTGTCATGGTTTTGTTTGTAAAGCCGAGGGTTGCTGGGGTAAAGCGATGAATAAATCTGTGAAAAAACTGTCGTAAATCTCCCTGACCTTCCTCCATCTTGAAAAAAGTAAGAATTTGGGCGTACGTTTGCTGCTTATATGGCAAACAGTATGACCTTATTTGGTTAGGATTGGTTGTGATTGGTCAGTCCCATTCAGGCCATGGTCAAGGTCCAAGGCCATGGTCAAGGTCCAAGGCCATGGTCAAATTCCAATCAGAAGCAGAGCGCATGTCTACGCGGGCGCGCGCGGGGAATCGGCGGCGGCGGCGGGCGCGCGCGGGGAATCGGCGGCGGCGGCGCGCGCTTGGCGCGCGCTGTGGGGGAAACCAAGATTTTTTTAGTGTGAGTTCGAATCCCGGTCGGGGTGGAAAAAAAATTTTTTTTTGAAAAAAGCATGGAAATTTTTTTTTCGGGTCGAAGCGAGTAGGAGACAATGGAATGAAGAGTGTTTCTTGGGGATTTGGCTGGGAGGTTTTTTTGGGTTAGAAGCGATCGATCGAGTTCGGCTCGGTTTGAAAACAAAAATCCTTTTTTTTAAAAAAACAGATAGTTTATTGGTTTTACTTGGATAACATAGGTTTTTTATTCATGTCAAGGGAAAAAGGATCGTGGGCTCAGATCAGAAAAAGAGAGGTACAATGACATAGGGAATACATAGGGAATACATAGGTAGTACATAGCGACTACATAAGGAAAAAGGGATCGCGGGCTCAGATCAGAAAAGAGAGGTACAATTACGGGGTGTGATAAATTTGTTTCGGTCAATGACGGCCAGATTATGCAAATCTTTTTGGATTTGTTCCTTGAGTTCTTTGTGTTGTGTGTTTTTCATGATGGCGGCTGCTTCTTCTTGGATTTTTTCTTTGTAATGTTCGGCAATGTCTTCCAGATCATAACCTGCTTGCAGACCTTGTCGCAGCAGTTCTAGTGCTGATAAAGATGGTTTCAAGCTTGAGACTGGATCCATTGGTAAAACAAATAGGTTTCTTGTTTGGGACAATGGTGGGTGGGTTTCGCGTGACGACCGCAGGTTAATCCTACATCAAACCCCATGGCGATGAGTTTCTCGACTTTAGGACATCCAAAGTCTTCCAAGTTAACGCAAGGAATCTGTAGCTCGTTTAGTAGATTCTTTTCCAAATATCCTCCCTTGTAAGCTACCATGTATTGGTGTTGCGTCCTGGAACGATGATAGGCTGACTCGATCATGGTTTTGACCAGATGTTGAGGTAAGGCTTTTTCTTGCTTGCTCGATTCAAAGCGTAAGCCGTGAATATGATGGTAGACATAGTTGACCGTTTTACGATCTCGCTTTTCCAACGAGACGTAAGGCAGCGTGTTTTCCAAAAACCAGCTAAAACTCCCGTGCGATACACTGTAAAGACCTAGTTCTCTGACAATATACGGATGATGTTTGACTTTATAACCATCTAAATCCACAATCATACAGATTTGTTCCATGTTGTCTTCTGTCTAAAAACAGAATTGATTTGGTTTAACTGTCACACCTTAAATAGGTACAGACTTGCCCCATGACGTCATAACCGTCTTTGTCGGTAGATTGCTTGTCGGAACATGTCGAAACATACCCGTTGACATCACAATCCACACCCACCTTGTTTTGTATATAGAAATTTTATTGCGCGCTTTTTCTAAAGGGAAAGATCAAAGATGCTCGGTTGTTTTCTCTATATCTCGTCAAGTTTTAAGGATTGGTTTCTTTACAAGACACACTTGTACCTGTGTAAGCAGTTGTATGAACCTATTGACTTACCGGAACCGACAGACGATCCTTTACAGGCGATTGAACTCTGTCAAGGGAATATCGGGCGTTGGATCGTGTTTATGGTCTGGTTGGAAACCTGTCCGAGCGCGTTTCCTTGTTTTTAAGGAGCCTTGGGAGGTCAAGGTCCTTTCATAGGTATAAAAAGGCAACCATGGGCTATTTTGTTGTCACCATGAGTTTCTACATCACCCTCCTCAGTGATCAAGCGCAAGGCACGGGGCAAAAATTTACTGCCAGACTTCCTCATTCACACTATCTGGTAGAAGATGATTGGGAAGCGGCCCTGGTTCATATCTCACACCCTGGTTTTAATCAACAATTGGAAGATCAAACCAAGCAGAATTGGACGCAAGAAGATAGTCAAAAACACTGGATGAAAACAGATATCAGATACGTGCCAAAACGTGCTGAGGGAACGGCTCCCATTCAAGTCACCAAACAAATCCATTTACCCCCAGGGTATTACCACAATTTGAAAGAAGCATGGATCGCCATCGCGTACGAAATGGAAAAACAACACATGGAAGTCATGATGGATATAGCCAAAATGGACGTGGACGATCAAGCTAAACGACAACAACTAGCCGCTCTCAACCTGGCTCAACCCTACGTGAAAATCACCAATACAGGCACCGCCTCCGAATTAGATTCGTTGTATGTACTCATTCCAGCCAACATGCAATTTGAAATGGAATGGAAATTCGCTCAACTGATGGGACTTGTGAAAGATGGAACGCCAAGTGAACGCATCGTCCAAGAAAAAAATTATCTGGTGAAACATATCGTCGATTACGACGATCGACACAAATGGACACCAACCGTCGGTCCTGTCAACAAATATCCACCGCATGGCATCGTCTCCGTCAGCTTTACCCATCCCGATTTCGATTATTACTTCTTCTTGGGTCCGAATCTCAGTCGGCAGCCATTTCCCACCACGCAAACTGTCAAACCACAACAAGGACAACAACAACTCATGATCTATACGGATCTCGTCGCACAGAGCATTGTCGGAAATCAACAAAAAGGTTTTTTACGTACCTTGGATGCCGGCAATACCGATCATCAATTTCATACCACTCAACGGATGTTTTTTCCTCTTGGTAAAACCATCTTTGACAGCATTGCCATGGACATTCAAACAGCCAATGGACAGCCGGCTCCTTTCAAACAAGGCAGCACCATCATCACCCTTGAACTCTCCAGAAAAAGTCAACGGACATAAAAACAGAGGGTGCGCCTGGCTGGAGCATCTTATCATGACCACGAGAAAATTATTGGAAGAGTTTGAAACATTCGAAGACGATTTAAAGGTGGAGCAAATTTTGAAGAAGGTGAAGGCAGAACGTGTCCAAGACAAGAGTCTTGCTGAACAATTAGAGAAGAGAGAGCAGAGGGGAGGTGTGTGACTTTTTAAAGCACATGTCCCCTGACGAATGGGAACAATTGAGATGTGGACGATCCGTTTGATTTGGATGATTTTGTTTCTTGAACAAAAAAAAAAAAAGACAGGTGCAAACATTTTCATTTTGTTTTATTTTCTCCCAAAAGAACACAACATGGGCTGTAACACGAGGTGATTAAAACAATTACAATTTTAAACGTTTCTTGGCTTGCATGATTTTTTTGACCACGCGTTCCGTCTTGGTTTTCTTGCCGGGTAACCGATCAATGGCTTGGATCATCTTGGTATCAGCTTTCCATTTATCTTGCAAATTCTTGGCACGGCTGTAATCAATGTCGTGTTGTTTGGCGATCTGGTCCAAGCGATTGATCCCGGGATCCCCACGTTTCAGACGTTTGGCTAAATGTGTCCCGGGTCCCATGTACTGATAGCCAGGCCAATGAAATTCTTTGCCGGTTTTAGCGATCCATTTTTGTACATCCACTGCCCCACCGGATTGGCGGCGTTTCCGTTTGACACTCCTTCTCCTTCTCTTGGTGGGCATGTTTAGTCACTGTCGTCGTAATCCAACCGACGTCGTAACTTTTTGCCACGAGCCCAATCTTCCCAACCGGGTAAAGGTTTCAATCGTTCCACTTCTCGGGCAGGTGCTTTGCCTTTGCCTTTGCGACTCTCGGCTATTTGTTTTTCCAAGGTCTTGCGCTGTTCTCGAATGGCTTCTAAACGACGACTGAGATCGTCTCCTCGACTAGTGGAAGGCCTCTCTTTCTTGAGAATGGGAATTTTACTGGTGGTGGCCGCTCCTTTGCCTTTCTTGGTTGTAGGGGTAATGGGGCGTTTGGGAGTCGACGGGCTGCCTTTTATCATGCGCTTCAACCATTGTTCCACGGGTCCCGTCACCAAATCCCCGGCTTCTTCCTCACCTTCTTCGCCTGGCGGGCCACCGGGTGCCCCGACACCCACGCCTCCAGGAAATTGACGAATGCGTTTGGTTAGCTTGGTTAATTCTTGACTCAACGGTTTAGTTTGGGCATTGACGAGGGCGGGTGGGAGTTGAGGGTCGGCTAACAACACATGTTTTTTGGCAGCTAACGTGGCGGCTTTGTTCAACAAAGCATTTTCGGTAATTTCTCCTTTGTAATATTGAATGAGTTGTTCAAAGTCCTTTTGGGGAATCATGTAGACCTCGTCCATGGTTGACTACAGTCGTGACAAAGTTCCCCGTCTTCCACAACACGACAGCTCTCACAAAGACGGGCCTTTAAGATGTGTTGGTACTCTCGATACAACAGGTGATATTTATGCTTCCAATAAGAACACTCGTCTTTCCACTTGTCGGTGGCCCGATTGGCCTCTTGTAATAGAGTGATCCACGTGGCCAGGGTTAACGGGTCGGTCGAGCACATTGACATAACACCTCGTGAAGTCCTTGAAACAATCCGCGTCCTTTTTGTTGGACTAACCACTGACGACGTTTTTTGACCGAATGTTGACGACGTCCCAAATCACGTAGCACCTTTTTATAGGGTTGAAGTTTAGCTAGGATGGGTGGGGTGACGGGAATCTTGTTTTTTAAGAAGTTCAAGACCAATTCACTCACAGCATTGATTTGATCGGCATTGGCATGTTGTAACAACTCTTGACGTTTCAAACCATTGGCTTCTTGTAACACCGACCGTAAAAACGGTAATTGACGTCGAAGACGTTTCATACTGCCCACGGTCTTCGTCGGAAATTAGACACAGCACCTCCCACACCGAGGGCTCCCATTCTTTTATAGTCCTTACTCTTGCCCAGTTTGATGCCCAGTTTGGCAGCGCCTTTCAGTAAAGAAAGAATACCTCCACCTCGTTGTCGTCGGTAATGTTGTACATTATCGGTAATGCCTTTCAAGGCTTGACCGCCTAATTTGCCTAAAGCGAGGCTAAACCCAGGCGCTGGACCCGATAGAACCATACCCAGGCCATGGGCTATTTTATCCACCAAACGGGGTTTGCGACGCATTAATGCCCCTGCTCGTTGACGTCGTTTTCTTTGGGTGGTTCTTTTTCGTCGGACGGCCATGGTTGTAGGAGTGTGGGACTGGAGGGGGGCGGCTTTTTATCCTTTTCCGTCCAATAGCTTTTCGACATGAAGGGACGAGCACATCCATCCACGTAACATGGCCCTTCCACGGGTTGGTACACAAAACGACGATGGTAATCTTGCACACATCGTTTGGGTAACGGAGGGGTGAAATCCACAATGGTATCATCTAAGGTTTGCATCTTGATTAAAAATCGTTCCAGATCCTCCAAGGGAACACCCCGCACATGGGTTTTCAATTCGGTCAAGGCTTTGGAATAGGTGGTAAATGCAAATCGACTCATGGTCACTTTAAATCGGTATTGTTTAAAATCATTCCATCCTTTGACCACGGTCCCCACGGCCGCCAAACAGGCTACCAACGTACTGTTTTCCAAAAGCGGTCCAGCAATCATGCCTGCAGCCATCAGGAGTAACGCCATGCCATTGAACAAGGCATTCATCCACTTGTAATGATTCAACATTTTTCGATAACACCATCATTGTTGATGATAAAATGCATACAAGGAATCCATGCGTTGTAATAATTCCGGGGGGAATTGAAGGCCATGCTGTTTCGATCCATTCAATAACGACACAACGGTTTTCATCCTCACGGCGAAACACGGGACGAAGACGTTTGTACGCTGGGTGCTCCTCCCTGTTTATAACTGGTCACAATGCTATTGGTCATGGTGACATTTCACGTCCTTGGGCTAATTGTTCTTGTAACAGCATCCGTAAACGTCGTTGTAAATCTGCTTGACGCAAGGTGCGAGGCTGTCTGCCAGGACTCCAAGATCCTCGAGGGGTGGCTGGATTGGAGGCAGGACGTCGAGAAGGCCTTGGTCTCCCGACAAATACAAATCTTGGAAGGCGCTTATGGACATTTGATTGCTGGTGGACGCCCCAACCCCCGCAGGGGCCACGGTATCGTACGATTGCGGAGGTTGACGGTCATCATCGGCCATGGTCGCTCTCTTTTTTCCTGTTCAAATGGTGCCTTTATAGTCGTTTTTGATAGGTGCGAGTCCATCCTTCGTCTTTTAACAGGTGACTCAACACACGTTGTTGATCGGAGGAGGCGGGGTGTAAATCCAAGACCAAATACCCATACGGTCGTGTGGTGGCCTGATGAAATGTCTCCAACGTGTCTTTCCAAGTGGTAGGAAACGATTGAAGCATGACATTGCGTACCCCTAATTGATCTCGGGGGTTCTTGAACGCTACAATGTAATGGGCATTGCGGGAAATACTTTTCGCATAGCGACCCACGGGAAACATGTCTTGGCACAAGTATAGGACGGTCACCCCTTGATGATGCGAATGTTTGGTGAATAAATCCAGCACGCGTTTGTCACCCGATCCTTCATCCATTAAATCATCCAAGACCAGGACCCCATGTCCTTCAGGAAACCATTGGACCAACGCCTCATGATCGGGAATGCCTTCGTGAAACACGATCCCTTGATTTTGCATGCTTCGAAATCGATCTTGCCAGGCCCCATAACAATAATGTCGTTCGGTCGGTGGGGTTTCAAACAACTCTGGGTTGTCTACCAAGAGTTTTTCCGTAAAGACGGTTTTACCACATCCCGAAGGTCCCACCACCAAGATAGAGGAGGGGGTATGAAAACGAAACGGTTTCCCCGTTTGCATGATGATACTACCCAGTTTAAAAAAAAAAGGCACCTTTTTATTGGAGCCGGTGGGACTCGAACCCACGACCCAATCGCTATCTTGGATCAAGTCCAAAGGCTCTACCCACTGAGCGACGACTCCGACACCGTTTTTTCCAACGAACTTTTTTATTTAAGCATTACATTGATGATACGGATGACAACAAAGTTGATACCATCTGGCTTCTTGACCTACAATCAATTGTTGAAGGCGTTGACCCGCTTGATGGTCATTCCTGACATAATCATAATCCGAAAACTCATTTAAAAATGCTTGCAAGGTCCGTCCACGGGCTTTGGCTTTCAAGTACAACAAGGCGTAATCACCACAACTCTTGCTTGAAATGGCTTGGAGGGACTTGCCATTGGTCACCACATACTTCCAATGGTTGACAATCCAATCTCGTAACGGGGTAGCTTGCACGTACGTGTCCATGGGCAAAGCATAACTGTCCAGGACTTCACACACCTTTCCATCCGTCCACACCGCTAACCAATGTTGTCCAGGTTGATCGTGTGGGTCGGTATTCACAATGTACCCTTGAGGGGCAGTCTTGACAGGCCTCTTGGGTAAACGATCACAGGCCACTGTCCCGTAAAAGACCGGTTTCAATTGCGGGTCGTCTCGGGCTAAATAATCCAACTGCACATTATTCAAGGCCACATGTTCCATCTTTAGTGTTGGTAAATGTTATACAACACGGCTCCGTTCCTGTCAATCTCCAGCAAGTTCTCAAATTCTCCATACACGAGCACGGTTATATTGACACCGGGGGCGGCTCCAAATTCCAAGACCAGTTGTAAATCGCCTGTTTGCTTGGGGTTGAGGGTTTGACTGTCAGCACATCCATTGGCCACATTGTCAAACATGTACAAGGTACAATTTTTCTGATGGCCCCAATCCAGCAGTTCTACCATGTTGCCTTTCTTTTTACACCAAGCACCACTGGCTTGCAGAAAACGGAAGTAGCCTAGATTATCTCGGGTGCCATTGTTGTGCACTAACTGGAGGGTTTCATAAGGGTATTCTTCTCCTTTGACAATCTGTTTAATGGACGTCAGACCAAATTTCTGGAAACAGAAAGGATCTCGGGTCACATCTCCATTGAAGGCACGGCTGTCCAGTAACCCCACAATCAATCGGTCAGGTATTCTGTTTTGAAACAGGTTCGGGATATCAAAGCGGACCAGGTTGCCTTGCATGCTGAAGGTCCGGATTTCACTGCGGACGGTCGGGTAAGCCGCCACTTCTCCTTCATTGTGTCTTTTTTCAGATAAACTCTGGTAGATGGCGTCATTCAAACGCAGTTGGCAGAGATGAAACCGTAGTTTGACATCCCCTTCCATCAATCGGCCAGCTAGACCCACTCCATTGAAAAACAGGCTGGGGCCATTGAAATGAAATTTCATCTTGATTTCGATGCCAGGCACCAACAGTTTGCCAGTGTGAAACACTTCCAAGTGCGGGGTAAACACCAGACTGTGGGTAAGACCTCCAGCATACTTCTCCACTTCGTCCACAGAGGTATTGAAGGCTGCTTTATGATTAGCACTCAGATCTTGCCAATGTTGATGGTTTCCTGCTTTGTCTGTGTTGGTGGCAGTCCATTGGGGTGGGAAATCCACTTGATTGTACCAGCCTTGGGGTCCCAACACAGTCTTGCCATCTTCTCGATCATAATTCAGCAAGGTTTCCAGGTAGGCTTTGTAATGATAAGTGTCGGATTGAGGACTGATCAACGTGCCATTCAAATTCAAGTCAATTTGTTTGATGATGGAATGGGCCAAATTGTTGACGGGCCACAATTTCTGATCGGCCACCAAGTTATCGTTCGTACTCTTTTGCAATCTCAATTCCATGGTAAAGTAACTGCGTCCCAAATCCACAAAATCGTCCAACCCTGGAATGATGAATTCCATGGGATTGATACCCGTGGTGGTGGGTTGAATGGTGACCATGCGATAGGCATTGATGCTAATGTCGGTCGGTGGCACCTTGAAAATCCGTAAGGCAGGGTTGACAGTCCCTTCGGAACGCTCGTGAGCCGGGGCGGTTTGCGTACTCACGTCAGGCATGTTTAACGTCGTCGGCGTCGAGTGGTACCCCGTCGTCGTCGTGAGGGGTTTTTATAGCGTCGTCGTGCTAAACGTTGTCTCAAATCAAACCCGGGGACTCTCATCACCTCGGGACTTAACCATCCACCACGTTGTCGTCGCATGAGTTTCCAAAATGGATACAGTCCACCCCATTGAGACAACCCTCGATCACTACGAATCCGTCGAGGTCGTGAAGGCACGGGATCCATGTTCACACTCCAAAAATATCACGTGCACGTTTGGTTTGTTTGGGAAACAAAGCACTGGCCACACGCACGGCGTCTTTCACGCTCTTATGACTCAAGGCTTTCTTGGCTTGTTTGGTGATTTCTTTTTTAATGACGTCTTCGGCTTTGCGTTTGATACCTCGTGTCAAACCCGTTTCCAATCCTCTCTTGATATTACTAGGCAGTTTTAAAGGATTTCGCGTCCTTATAAGACCTTGCAACCCCCCACGCATCAGATCCGTCATCAATCCTTTGCCTTGTTGATCATACCACTCGTCGGTCCGAAATCGTGTCAAACTTCCCCCACGCATGGTGTCTTCTTCACCAGGGATAAACGTTTTGTCTGTGCTTCACGTGACCCCCTTTTTATACCGTCATCATCGTCTTCTTTTCCGAAAAGCGGCTTCCAACCCTTTTTTAGCCCCGTAACTCGCGGCACCACCCGCGGCACCCAACGCCACGGCTTTCCCTCCAGCGATCAAGGCTGGAATAAGGGCGGCCAGTGGGAATAAACCCCCTCGTTGCCTTCTTCTCCTTCGTCTCGTTCGACGCACTCTTGTCTTGGGCATCTTGTGATTGGGACACTCCCTTGGCCACCCCCTTTTTATGTCTTTTTGAAGTGTAACGTGACAATGGTATGACCTTCACCAAACTTGACCAAGTCTCCTCCTCTACCAATCGTTTCAGCCACTTGAACGTGAATCATTTCCACCACCTCGTTACGAAGAGACATGTATTGAATGTGCAACGGTTCAAAGTACAGGGTGCCACGTCCTTGTCGCTTGTACTGGATTTCACGTAACAAATCAGTCACGCGATTGCCCACCATCATACTGCCTGCCACGTCGGAGTACACATGCAGCGATCGTGTGGGTTCCCCCACCACTGAACGAAACGCTACATTCAAGTTGGTGAAACGCCAACCACAACTCATACTCAATTGTAAATAATCCAGTAACCCAGACCGAACGGTCCAAAAGACCGGGTTCCCATCCTTATCGGCGATATCCTTCCAAGCGCTGTTCTTGGTCATGTTGGGGATTTGATCCCCCATGAAGTCTTGTTGTAAGTTAGGACCCAAAATCCATCCACTGGCGATTTTACGTAACCATCCCATCTTGACAGCTAATTTGGTATTGATGTCAATGCCTGGCGTGTCGTCGCCACAATGACAGACATGGGTGTTGTCGATGAGCAGATCCTCGCCTTCCCAACGAAACTTGGCGTACATGTGTTTGCCTTGATCGTCCAAAAACGTACCCCCTTGAATGGCCATTTCCATACGTTGTTGTTCCAAGTGAGCAATGGTGGCTTTCATGAAACTCACCCCATCCACCACCCAATCCAAATGTTGAATGTCATTGATGAGCGTTTGAGCGTATCCCATGCGAGTGATCATTTCCCCGTCTTTGCCGCCCGGTTTGGGATAGGTTTGCTGCCAGATCGACGACATCATGTACCCATCTTTCTGCACCAACTCATACAAATTGACGCGAGCATCCAGTAAGGAAATGGCACTCAACCCCACTTGCCATCCACCTCCTGTGAGCTGTAACGGTTGAGGTAAACGAATCTTGAAGGAATTGGGTTGGTTGTTGGGAAATTCACGTCGGTTGGCATGACTGGGTAACGTCACGTAGAACGACATTTTGTCTTCTTCTTCACACCACGACTTCCCTTTTAAAGTGGAGGGTGAGGAGGGCATGCCCTTCACCAAATTTCACCAGATCCCCATTGGTTTCGGCCATCTGGGTTTCTACGATTTCCACCACTTCGTTGCGTACTGGGACATATTGAATATGTCGAGGTTCAAAGTGGGTGGTGTTTTGAGGCTGGTACTTGATTTCTCGTAAGAGATCCGTGATGCGACCCCCTACCATGCTGCTGGTCCCTACATCACAATACACGTGCAAAGGACGCGTGGAGGGAAATTCCAACGAAGGACGAAAGGTCTTGTTCAAATTCACAAACCGCCAAGGGCACGATAGACTCAATTTCAGATAATCCCCCTCCACTTTCCAAAAGAGGGGCTTGTTGGCAGCATCGCGGACATCCGTCGGGGTAGGAATGGTGGAAATGCCTTGAAATTCTTGCAAGAGATTCGGGCCCAATCGATACTGGCCGGGGGACACTTGTTCAATCCATCCCATTCTCAGGGCCAAGGTTCTGCCCCATGACACGTGCGCTACTTGTCGTTTGTAATCCACATTGGTGGTATTCAACAACAAATCCCCTTCGGAGGTCCATTCAAAGGTCGGATACAATTTGATGCCATTGTCCTCCGCCCATTTATTTTTGGGGGCGGTTTGTTTCGCACGGCTTTGCTCGTAACGGTACACCAGTTGATGAAAAAAGTGCGATCCCGTCGACGAGGCCATCTCCTTTCTCATATCTCGACCGTAGACAGTGAGTTCGCGACGTTCATGGTACCACCGATCGTTCCCTTGATCGTCTTTGGTATACACCCGTTCGTGCCATCGTACATACAACAGAGGATGGGAATCGCCCACGCCTCCTTCTTCCGTTATCACTGGAATGATGGGTAAGGATAAACTCACCATACCCACCATCCATCCTCGTCCCACAAATCGGATAGGTTTGGGCAACCGGTTTCGAAAATGATGACTCTTGTTCCCAGGAAACTCTTTGGTACTCGCATGACTCATCAACGTTACGTAAAACGAAGAGTTGGGGACGAACGTCATTGTTTAGTCACGTCGTCGTCGTCGTCTTTTGGGGGGACTTGTCTCTTTGGGTGGGCTTTTCCTCTTGGGTGGTTGGAGAGACGTCACGTCTTGGCTTGCTATCCAACTATTGTACTTGTCCGGCCACCCTTTCCACTTGACCAACAGGCGATCTTTTTGACGCTTAAGTACCTTTTCGATACGAAACACGTCGGATACATGGACTTTTTGTAAATCCTCTTCATAAAACGTGCCATCGACGGGCGTGTCATCCCATTCGTGAATCTTATACGTGGGCACAGGGCCAGGGACCACACGATGCACGACAAACACTTCTTCGGTCCAACCGGGTAAATACCCTTTTTCAAACGTACGATGAATCTTATTGAGACGTACACGATCCCCTACTTTGAATTTAGGTTTTTTCTGACCTTTCAATCGTTTCTCGTACAGGCGTTTCCACACGGCTGCATCGTTTTCCCACGTCACGTCTTGAGGGGCCATACCAATACTTCGATGACGTGTGGCATTGTAGCCTTGGACCAACTCGGGTAACACATTGTCAAATTTCAACGTGTTGGCGGCGGTGAAATAGCGGTACAAACGTTCTTTCAAGGTGCGGTTAAATCGTTCCACTATACTGGCTTTGGCATCCCCTTGGGTAGAAAAATGATGGATTCCTTGCTCCTCGAGCCAACGTTGAAACGTGCGATTGTAAAATTCCTTCCCTCGATCCGTTTGCAATTGGACGGGTTTCCTCTTGGGAGGCAATTGGCCGGGTTTCCTCTTCGTACGCAATATCTTGTCAAAGGCATGAACCAACGCCACCCCGGTTTTGTCTTTCAACGGTTGTACCCACGCATACTTGGACAACACATCCACGACGGTCAACAAGTATCGTATACCCCGATTATACTTGGCCAAGGGTTGCACTTCCACCAAATCTGCAACCCATTGATGGTCGATACTTAGGGCCACGGTCGGCAAGGTTGCAAAACGACGACGTCGAGGTTTATGCAACGTGTAGGCCAAATCCCGTTCCAAGACGCGTTGGGCTTTTTTCAAGGGGAGGTGATGGGCCTTGGCAAACCGTTGCACGCCTCCTAAACTGCCGGGGGCTCTAGGATCGTGGTAACGGGTCAACCATGATTGCGAGACATCGAGTTTGGTTCGTTTGGTCTTTCGAGGCGCCATACTTTCTGACACTCATCCAACAAGGTCGGTATGGGAGGGATGGTGTTGGGATGCGCCTTTTGAATGATTCGATACCATTGCCACGCTTTGGGGTGGGCTTTTAACCATAACACAAACACTACCCATCGATACAAGTTGAGGTCCACATGGGTTTCTTCAAAGACTTGAAGAGGAGGCGTGTCCTCGGGACATGGGGGAATGGGTACTTTTTCACCTGGTTGGTAGTCATATAACACTTGGCAAAGGGCTTGATGGCATTGCCATTGCACCAGGGACAACAAACCCTCCCACGCATAACACAACCACACAGACTCCATGGTTACACTAATAAAAATTTTATTCTTACAACATCAGCCTTTTATAGATTTCACAAGTCAAAAAACTCAAAAGAGCGCGTGTATTTCATTTTACCGGCGCCCCGGTCGATCATGCTCTTTTTTTCCGGACCTGCTTTTTCATTTGTTTTTATCATGTATCATAATCATTGTTCATTAAAAACAGTTCGTGTGTCTTTACTTGGTCGTGTCTTGTCTTTGTTTTTTTCGGTTCTTGGGTTTCAAGGGTTTGTCGGCCCATTGAAAGAAAGGACATCGATCCTCGGGTGTTTCTTTGCATGTGAAATAAGGGCGGTTGGGATTGGCTTGGGATCGGCTGATTCGTAGGAGCACGGGTTCTTCACAGTCACACACCAGGGTTCTTTTGAGATAATCAGGATGGAGTTTTTCATTAATGATCTTGAGATAAGTGGCGATTTGATCTTGATGACAAAAGAGGCCACATTTCTTTTCTTGGCATTTCATGTAAGTGTCTCCTGTGGTTTGGGCTTGAAAGCAAATTAGGTCTGTTTGATGCATAGGACAGACAACGGATTGACAAGCTTGTTCCATAGGCGGTAGTTGTACTTCATAACTAGCAGCAGGCGGATTTAACAAATTGAGAATATTGTCACCATTGAATAAGTCATCCATATTGATGAGTGGTGGTGGTGGCGGCGGCGGTACTGGTGGTGGTGGTGACAATGTGGTTGTTGTAGGTGTTGACGGTACTGGTGGTGGTGAAGAAGGATCCACTTGGGGTGGCTTTTTGATTTTGATTTTTTTGTCTTTTTTGGACTTTTTCTCCGTCGGTGCAGGGGGTAAAGCAGTGACCATCTCTTCGAGTTGTTGTAAAGGTCTCTTGGTGGCCATGGTGAATTGAAGAGAGAAAGAATGAAAAAAGAACACGCTATTTTATAGGCGATGATGACGTGATCTTAGCTAGGATTGGTGGAGACAAAAAATAGGGGTCAACGTTCAGGTCCATCGGGTATGTCGATGCCCGCCCATTCACGTTCTCGTAACGTGTCACGCGCCCAGCCAAAAATATGATCCACATCTTCATGAGTGAAACCCAAGAGTTCATAGGTGAAAGAACTAAATTGGCGTCGAAACGATACAATCTCCTCCAAAATTTGTTCTGTCACGAGATCGGGACTCGTCATCTGTACCACGAATTCAATGTCGTTGGGTTGCCAGCTCGGGATTTCCAAATGATAGTGTAATAGTAAACGCTGCCAGGATCGATGGATGGTCTCTAGCGAGAGTTGACGTATTCCTGTTTTGATCGAGTCATGGACACGTCGTCCATGAAGAAGCGCTTCTTCGCTGTACATGGGTTGAACGGGGGGTTCTAGATCCTGGACGTGTTGATGAATATATTGGAGAATGGCTACGATCCAACATCGTTTCCATAGACATTCTATCACGTCTTGATAAAAACGGGAACAATAATCAATATTGCCACTGGCAGTAAAAGGAGATTCCATTTTAGGGACTTGTTTGTCTTTGCTTTTACCAAAAACACGAGTCGATGCACGCAATCGTCTCTCCATACATTGAACAAATAAAAAGTGATGAAAAAGGATGAGTGGTGCCTGTATATATATAAGAAAAAAGAAGCTGTCAATCAAACAGTCTATATATCACCTCTCTATCTTTTCAACGCATCATTTCTTGTTAGCATGGCAAGTAACACCGAGTCAGACGATGATCTTAATGAGTATATGCAGCAATGGGAACAACAAGGCGGCGCCCTGGGTCGACGAGGACATTTTGCTTTTCGTTTAGAACCCTTCAGACAAAGGAATGCACGTACTTATGGTATTACCAGAACATCGTATCATCTACGAGTGGAAAACCCGCCAGAGGGTTTTCCAGAAGGACATGGCAATATTGTGCGCGCGTTTGAAGAAGGATTGGCTGACGTTATAGAAGATCTCACGCGTAATATGCCGGACCATGACAGAATACAAATTTATTTATCTTCCAACCGACTTCAATCGGCCCACACCTCAGCCAATGTAACTGTCGGCGATTGGCGCGATCCTTTGTCAGGTGCACGACGCATATTGGATCAGATTAGTAAAATGTTGAACTCAAATGAGAACTTTGAAGTCGACGACAGTTTGCAGTTGGATGTGACGCACATCACCATGCCAGATGGTGTAACACCTGTAGAGCTCGTTTCGAGACGGAAGAGGATATAGAACTTTGTTCGAGCTGTTCACGTCGAATACAAAAAGAACCCCACGTTGAACACACCTTAATTATTTAACCATGCCGACGAGTCACTACCACATCTACAGCGGAGGAGCCATTGGCATCGACGAATATGCAGAACAATGCGCTAAAGAATATGGCATGCAGATGCATATTATCATACCACCCCAACACAGTCGAAGCAAATTTATCACACCACTCCGTCAACAAGATCTCAACGAAGCCGAGCCGCACTTAAAACGAGCCGGAGAAAGAAGTGGCAAACACTTGTTTACTCCAAATACGTTTTCACGCCATCTCCAACTACGCAATTTTCACATCGTCAAACCTGCCACAATCGTGTACGCTTTTGGTTATTTCCAACACACAAATGACATTAACTACACAGCAGCACGTGACATTTACCATGACACCACCTTGAAAAGGCAAAGCATTCAAGGAGGAACGGGATGGACGGTGCAATTGGCTGTCGATCAGCACAAACAAATTTATTTTTACAACATACCAGAAAAACGATGGTACGAAAACCATCAAGATCATTATTATTGGAACGAAAATCAATGGACACCTTACAGTGGATTTATTCCAATGCAAGGATCACCCACGCTTCATAAACACAGCGCCGTAGTAGGAACAAGACACCCCCCACCAGACACTTTGGCCGAAGTCAAAAGGCTCTTTCAAACCACCAGTTCTTTAGAAAACATTGTTGATAAAAACAGTGATCTTTACAGTCACATTCAAGAACATGGCGACTGAAGACCACAACACCACTTTCGAACAAATGATGGATGACATCACTCAAAACGAAGATCTGTCATTCGAACAAAAAATGAAACGCATTGGTCACTGCTTTAAAAAAGAAATGGAACGCATCAGTCGCGACTTTCAAACCCGCCTTCATCAAGACATGGAACACGAACTACAATATCTCCGCACTCAACTCAAAGACATATGGAAACCTCACCTCACATGGAAACCCCAGTTACAATGGAAACGATAAAAACGGTGCATTTCCAAGAACACGTGGTCCGTTACACTTACAAATACGATCCATCCGCCCCCCTAGTACAAACGTCACCCCTCATCGATGATCGATCTCATCACGTAACACCTTTCAGTATAAAAAGACAAACCCTTAAAGCCAAACTTCATTCCAGCCATTTACAGCGCAAAGGCCGACGACGTCAACATGGATTATGCCAAGAATTTGGATCCCAAAACCTTCAACAACACGCATGATTACATCTTAGAATTGGTTCGACGAGGTCTACAAGCTGGTTATGATCTCGAAGACGTAACCGAGCACTATAAAGAATTAATTCAAACTGAAGCCACCGCCATCATGAAAAGTACCGAACGCAACGAACTCCAAAAACAAATCCAAAAAGATTTGGACAATCTAGCCGTCATCGACAGAAACAATACCATTGTCTTTCCTTTGGAACTAGCAGGACGCACCTACAAGTCTTCGGAACGAGACCAGTATTTTGAAGAAATTTTACAAAAGAGACTTGAACGACGACACAAAGTCAACAAGTTGCGTGAAAGTGTTCTAGGACATAACTTGGATGACATTACCGAACATGTCAAAACCATTCTAGACCACGACAAAAAAGAAGAAGAAGCCTTTACCAGCCAATTCAAATAGAGCAGGACAACTTGCACGCCAAACAGTACCCCACATTTTAACCCAGGACATTGATGGTGCGCAAAGTCGTTGTGATTAAACCCTTTCTTTTGCTTGAAATGCAGTCGGCTTCATCGAGCACCAAACAATCCACCATCTCCTCCTTGTCAGTCAACTGATTCTCTCTATTGAAAAAGTGTGGGAAATAGTCCTTCTTTAATTCGTCTGGACAAGAACATCTGTTGTTAGCATGGAGGAAAATTCTTTAGTTTGGGCGTATCCACATCAACATACCAACTTCATCGTCTGCGATGATACACTCTACGGTGATTGGTTTCTGTCCGGGACTGCGCTGATCAAGGGATCAATGGCAGTAAAATTCCATTTCTGCACTCACCACATCCACAGTAAAGTTATGGGCCAACACATTGACTTGACGACTATCATTGAGTGTCATATTTGCAACGGACAACTTCGGTGACTTCCGTCTTGCATGACACGCCATCTTTTTTCGAAATCCACGAAGACGGTAACCACTTACAACCAAGTGATTACAATTGATTGTCCTGGCTTGTATTGTTCTTGTTGTTGATGATCATTAAACTTGTTCAAAATTTTAACTCTCAGTCTTGTTATTGAACTCCGTCAACCCAAATGATCTGAGACCGTCATCCAACTGCTCAGCGGTTTCCCAAAACAAATTCCTCCACATTTCCAATCACTTCCGGTTCCCTTTGACGTCACTTCCGGTGGACCACACCCATTTCCGGTTGACCTTTGACCTCTTCTCTCATTGGTCCATTCAATTGACCGTGATCACATGATAAAAAGGACTGGCCCTAGTCTCTCATTGGTTTAAAAAGTTAGGGGGGTGGGTCTTTTCGATACAAATACCCAAAGTGCCGCCCCTTACTACTTCCGTTGAAGGAAAACCTTGCCTGATTGCAGTATTTTCGAAACTCCGTTGTTTTTAATAAACTTTTTCAAGCACATTCTACTTTGGTAGAAGTCTTTGCTCTCCATCACATACGTTTCCAATCCTCCGTTAAGGTTAAGAATCGTTGACTTGTAAATATTTTTACAGTGGCATAAACAGTGACCTAAAATCCACCACCGCTTTCGAAAACATGAAACGTTTGCAAACATTTAGAGATAAGTTGTTTTCACGGAGTTCAAATAGGCCCTTCAGGCAGACGATAAATCAAGACAAGTACAGAAAGCAGCCTGTCTTACCAGGATTAAGACAATCTTTGTTCCCAAGGTGTAAAAGAAGCATTAGTCGCCATTCTGAGCGAAGTGCTGATGAATTCACTTGAGATAGAATCAATCTGCACGAGGAGGAAAACATTCCGCTATATTTGGTGCCAATGATCCAATGATTTGAAAACAAATGATGTAATGTTCTTCGACAAGCACCGATCCACCCAAAATGTCACCTTTTCAAACGTAAAGAAAGACATCAGGGCGAAAGAAACGCCCAACGAAATAAACCTGGAATAAACAGACTTGAAACCGCGTGCCGAGAGTTTAAGCCGAGAGTGGCGTGACAATTTCTGCACATGCGCAATTGCCTATCTTGTCGTGTCGAAATTTTCAAAATTTTGTAACTTGGGAAGAACATAATTCCGCTTCCGCTCGGTAAATTTCTTTGATTTTTTGCATGTTAACTCTAATATGCCCAAAGAGTTTTTTAAGCGAGGTTAAAAAAATTCTGTCGTATGGAAGAAAAGTTAAAGGTAAATTCGAAAAAAAGTGTTTTTTGCTGAAAGTTTCCGACAGAATTTTCCTAAACTTAATCTTTAGATACCTTACTAGAATCAAAGGCCGTATGCAAAATTTAAAGAAATTTCACCGTCAAATTTTCAAGCAAACTCAGGGTATTTCTATTTTACAGTCATACTTCGAAACCCAATTGCGTTGCCATGGAAACAAATTTCTTGAGGAATCTACAAAAAATTAACACTTTGATATTATCATTATTTTGTGGCAAAATTTGATCATGATTGGCAAAATCTAACCTAAATATTTCAACTCCCAAATATATTGCATCGAAAAAAACAAGAACCCTTTCGAGCCACCTTAAGGAGCCCATGGCATGATTAAAGGAAACTGTGCACAAAGCGTGGTTTCCAGGCGTGGGAAAAAGTTCACTTCTTTTGGGCTGTTACAGTGCCCATGCTGATCAATCGTAAAGATGTGGTTACTTTTATATTGGGAAATTTATCACCCGTTTTTTGAAATGCGTCTGTTTTGAGAATTATGATGACTTTTATGTTCAGGGTTTTGAGGAAGGCCGACCAAAAGACAGCGAAAAATGATCTTGTGTGAAGAATGCATGAGGTCATGGGCGTAGTCTGTGGGGCTACGTTTGGTGAGGAGAGGGTGAATAATTCAGTTGACCTCCTTTCCGGGGTATTGTTCGCTTTTTCAATTGGTCAAATTTCTGCGTTAGTTACAGTTACGCTTTTCTTTCTTTTGCTTGCTGTTACAGATGCTTGAATGTTATTGAACCTGCAGTCACGCACGCCTCGCTTGCTTTCTTTTCGAGACGAACCAACACTTCGTCGGTTCTGCACGCATTGCGGGCCTATGTTTAACCGATGAAGTCGAGTTAGAGCAGTCGTGTCAAGAGGGTCGACTGGTTTGGTCGGTCAAAATACGTCGTGTAAGGCTCACAAGGTGTGTATTTCGCTAGGGCCCACGGGATGGGATGACATATTCTGCAGTTAAGCCCATCGATTAGTGCACACACGCACGTACGATAGGACAAGGGTCCACATAAAAAGTATCGTAGGTATAGAAGGACACTTCCGCCGAGCAGTGTTGGTTTTGACCGGACTGAAATATCTGTGCACTACTAGTGAAAGAAAGCAAGGAGGACTGATAATAACAGGAGGTGAAGTCCAGTGGCACTGTTGATGCTGGTGGGACCAAAGTGTTGCTGAGACATCGTAAGGATAGAATCCTTCTCAGTAAAGGTTATGAAAGGAAAATTCTGGTGTATGTTGTTGTGGTTATGTTTATTTCTTGAAAATGTCTAGCTGCCAACGTTAAGAAAGGTTTTTGGCAGGTGGGAAATGAAGAACGACACGAGGCTGGATCTTCTTGGATAGTATACTATAAGCGGCACAGAAGGATATACCAGTTAGTCTTTTTAATTTTTCTGCTTTACTTTTGATTTTGAACCGATTTGTTCAATTTGAGAGTTCGAGACACTGACTTGCTGACTGCAGAAGACGAACCCAGATTTAACGATTACGTCATAAGACATGCTTTAACGTGTTTGAGATAAAGCGACGACTCCACTTTTTACTAATTTCTCCAGATCGATAATCATGTTTGTATAGTGCCATATTCACAACAGTATATAAATGCTTCGCTTACAACTCTTGATAACGGCATGTTTAGTTGTGGACAAAATTTACCTTTATATCTTAATTTTAATTCAACAAAATATTCAAAGCGATAAGACAGATGAGCTGAGTCATCCGATTTTAAACATTACGTCATTCGGTAACGCAAAAGACAAAATACTGTCACAATTTTCGTCACGCCGGTTAGCACGTTGAGATTCTGACAAGGTGTTTGTCTTTATCAATAATCACGTTTTTATAGTGCCCTATTCACAACAGTATATAAATACATTGCTCACAACTCTTGGTAAAAGCATGTTCAGTTGTGGACAAATGTATATCAACATTTAATTTTTTAGTTTAATTCAAAAAAATTAAATATTCAAAGCGATAAGACAGATGAGCTGAGTCATCAGATTTTAAACATAACGTCATTCGGTAACGCAAAGGGCAAAATACTGTCACAATTTCGTTACGCCAGTTAGCACGTTGAACCAAGTAAAAACATTTGTCGAGGGTGGAGTGGGTCAAAACGACTGGTAAATGCCTATAATGCACTTTCTTGTAACCTGTACGATAGAGCAGAGCAATGATTTATTTCGTATTTGCATTCACAATTTGGCTTAAGGAGCCCTTGACATGATTTAAGGAAACTGTGCACAAAGCGTGGTTCCCAGGTATGGGGAAAAGTTCAATTCTTTTGGGCTGTTACGGTGCCCATACTGATCAATCGTGAAGATGTGGTTACTTTTATATTGGGAAATTTGTCGCCCATTTTTTTGAAATGCGTCTGTTTTGAGAATTTTTGTTCCGGGTTTTGAGGAAGGCCGACCAAAAGACAGCGAAAAATGATCTTGAGTGAAGAATGCATAGTCTGTGGAGCTATGTTTGGTGAGGAGAGGTGAATAATTCAGTTGACCTCTTTCCAGGGTATTGGTCGCCTTTTCAGTTGGTCAAATTTAAGCGTTAGTTACATTTACACACTTTTACTGCAACTTGTTGTTACAGATGCTTGAATGTTATTGAAGCTGCAGTCACGCACCCCTCGCTTGCTTTCTTTTCGAGATGAACCAACACTTCGTCGGTTCTGCACGCATTGCGGGCCTATGTTTAACCGACGAAGTCGAGTTAGAGCAGTCGTGACAAGAGCGTCGACTGGTTTGGTCGGTCAAAATACGTCGTGTGAGGCTCACAAGGTGTGTATTTCGCTATGGCCCACGGGATGGGATGACGTGAGAACAAGAGCGGACGAGTCGCCAGTTTAAATTGGCAGGTCAAGAAAGGTGACGGAGGTTTGGTGGAAGATTTGCGTCGACTGTGTTGTGGTATAATTTTGTGCTGAGCTCTGAACATATAGAGAAGAAGTTGTACACAGACATCGATTAGTACAAACACGCACGCACGATAGGACAAGGGTCCACATAAAAAGTATCGTAGGTATAGAAGCACACCTCCGCCGAGCAGTGTTGGCTTTGGCCGGACTGAAATATCTGTGCAATACTAGTGAAAGAAAGCAAGGAAGACTGATAATAACCGGTGGTGAAGTCCAGTGGCACTGTTGATGCTGGTGGGACCAAAGTGTTGCGAGACATCGTAAGGATAGAATCGTTCTCAGTAAATGTTATGAGAGGAAAATTCTGATGTATGTTGTTGTGGTTACGTTTAATACTTGGAAAGTATCTAGCTGCCAACGTTAAGAAAGGTTATTCGCAGGTGCGAAATGATTTACTACACGAGGCTGGATCTTCTTGGATAGTATAAGCGGCCCAGAATTATATACCAGTTACTCTTTTTAATTTTTCTGCTTTACTTTTGATTTTGAACCGCTTTGTTCGATTTTAGAGTTCGAGACTGTAACTTGCTGACTCCGGAAGAGCAAACCGGATTTAACGATTACGTCATAAGAGATGCTTTAACGTGTTTGAGATAAAGCGACTACTTCGCTTTTTTACTAATTTCTCCTGATTCTGACGGTGTGTTTGTCTTAATCGATAATCTGTTTTTGTGGTGCCATATTCACAACAGTATATAAATACGTCGCTCACAACTCTCGGTAACGGCATGTTCAGTTGTGGACAAAATTTATCTTTAAATTTTAATTTTAATTCAACAAAATATTCAAAGCGATAAGAAAGATGAGCTGAGTCATCAGATTTTAAACATTACGTCATTTGGTAATGCAAAAGACAAAATACTGTCACAATTTTTGTCACGCCGGTTAGCACGTTGAGATTCTGACGATGTGTTTGTCTTTAACGATAATCATGTTTTTATAGTGCCCTATTCACAACAGTATATAAATACATTGCTCACAGCTCTCGCTAAAAGCATGTTCAGTTGTGGACAAATTTATATCGACATTTATTTTTTTAGTTTAATTCAACAAAATTAAATATTCAAAGCGATAAGACAGATGAGCTGAGTCATCAGATTTTAAACATTACGTCATTCGGTAATGCAAGGGGCAAAATACTGTCACAATTTTTGTTACGCCAGTTAGCACGTCACGTTGAGTCAAGTAAAAACATTTATTGAGGGTGGAGTGGGTCAAAACGACTGGTAGATGCCTATAATGCGCTTCCTTGTAACCTGTACGACAGAGCATAGCAATGACTTATTTGGTATTTGCATTCACAATTTGGCTTAAGGAGCCCTTGACATGATTAAAGGAAACTGCACAAAGTGCGGTTCCCAGGCGTGGGGAAAAGTTCAATTCTTTTGGGCTGTTACGGTACTTTTATATTGGGACATTTATGGCCCATTTTTTGAAACGCGTCTGTTTTGAGAATTGTGATGGCCTTTTTGTTCAGGGTTTTGAGGAAGACCGACCAAAAGACAGCGAAAAATGATCTTGAGTGAAGAATGCATGAGGTCATGGGCGTAGTCTGTGGGGCTATGTTTGGTGAGGAGAGGGCGAATAATTCAGTTGACCTCCTTTCCAGGGTACTGGTTGCCTTTACAGTTGGTCAAATTTCAGCGTTAGTAACAGTTACACACTTTTACTGCAACTTGCTGTTACAGATGCTTGAACGTTATTGAACCTGCAGTCACGCACGCCTCGCTTGCTTTCTTTTCGAGACGAACCAACACTTCGTCGGTTCTGCACGCATTGCGGGCCTATGTTTTAACCGAGGAAGTTGGCTTAGTGCAGTCGTGAAGAACGGTGGATTGGAGTGGTCGGTCAAAATACGTTGTGTAAGGCTCATAAGGTTTGTATTTCGCTATGGCCGATGGGATGGGATGGGATGACGTGAGAACAAGTCGCCATAAGACATGCTTTGACGTGTTTGAGATAAAGCGACGACTTCACTTTTTTTACTAACTTCTCCAGATTCTGACGGTGTGTTCGTCTTAATCGATAATATGTTTTTATAGTGCCATATTCACAACAGTAAGCTTAAATACATCGCTCACAACTCTCAGTAATGGCATGTTCAGTTGTGGACAAAATTTATCTTTAAATTTTAATTTTAATTCAACAAAATATTGAAAACGATAAGAAAGATGAGCTGAGTCATCAGATTTTAAACATTATGTCATTCGGTAACGCAAAAGACAAAATACTGTCACAATTTCGTCACGCCGGTTAGCACGTTGACATTCTGACGATGTGTTTGTCTTTAACGATAATCATGTTTTCATAGTGCCCTATTCACAACAGTATATAAATACTTCGCTCACAACTCTCGCTAAAAGCATGTTCAGTTGTGGACAAATTTATATCGACATTTATTTTTTTAGTTTAATTCAACAAAATTAAATATTCAAAGCGATAAGACAGATGAGCTGAGTCATCAGATTTTAAACATTACGTCATTCGGTAACGCAAAGGGCAAAATACTGCCACAATTTTCCTTACGCCAGCCAAGTAAAAACATTTATCGAGGGTGGAGTGGGTCAAAACGACTGGTAAATGCCTATAATGCGCTTTCTTGTAACCTGTACGATAGAGCATAACAATGATTTATTTCGTATTTGCATTCACAATTTGGCTTAAGGAGCCCTTGACATGATTAAAGGAAACTGTGCACAAAGTGTGGTTCCCAGGCGTGGGAAAAAGTTCAGTTCCTTTGGGCTGTTACGGTGCTCATGCTGATCAATCGTAAAGATGTGGTTACTTTTATATTGGGAAATTTTATCGCCCATTTTTTGAAATGCGTCTGTTTTGAGAATTGTGATGGCTTTTTTGTTCAGGGTTTTGAGGAAGACCGACCAAAAGACAGCGAAAAATGATCTTGAGTGAAGAATGTATGAGGTCATGGGCATAGTCTGTGGAGCTATGTTTGGTGAGGAGAGGGTGAATAATTCAGTTGACCTCCTTTCCAGGGTATTGGTCGCCTTTTCAGTTGGTCAAATTTCAGCGTTAGTTACAGTTACGCACTTTTGCTGCAACTTGCTGTTACAGATGCGTGAATGTTATTGAACCTGCAGTCACGCACGCCTCGCTTGCTTTCTTTTCGAGACGAACCAACACTTCGTCGGTTCTGCACGCATTGCGGGCCTATGTTTCTTCAGACGCACTGAGAAGTTGTGTAGTCAAGCAAACTTTTCTGATTTTCAACCAAGAGGTGTTACTTTAAAAAGTAGCACCTCCTTTGTTAAACCGCCCGTTCAAACTATGTTAAATTCAGTATCCTGGAAAAATACTAGCAACGCGTATGAAAGAAAACAAGATTTTAAAATCGTATCTCCTGTAAGAAATACCGCAGTACGTGCTTTAACTGCAACGTTTAGAGGTCAATTTACTTGATCTCGGTCTGACTTCACCTCTATTTATGAATAGGTTTGCAGTATTTTGAAAGCCAAACGAATCGTTTCTTCGCCAAGATTGAAAAGTGAAATTATTTCGGTACTTTATATGCGAATAACAGCGGATTGGGCGGATTGGGTCCTCTGGGGGTCCATATTTGGACCGGGGGGTGCAAATCTGGGGGGGGGGTCCAAATCTGCTAGGACACCGGCAAGAAACTGCAACCTTCGGGTTTGGCTCACAAATTCGGTCTTTCATGTAAATGAAATAAGTCTATTAGATCGCCTATAAGTGCCCCTGTATTTTACAAATTATTCTCGAATCGTTTGTTATCTCTTTTCAGTGTACTCGTTTACTGTGAGGTGAACATCGAACATCGAACATCGATACGTGACCAATCGACCAGAACAAAGTATTGTCTGCACGGCAAAATATAGATGAAGTACAAAACTTCTCGGCTCGCTGGCGGCTTCGTTTTGTTCTGCATTGAAATAAAACTTTCGGCGAAAGTTGAAGGAGGTTTTCCGCGTCTCTGGCCGTCGAAATTTTTTCGATGTGAGTTTCGAAAGTGGCTAAAAACAGCGTCCACCGGCGGTGCTCATTTGAAATTATACCCGATGCAAATTAGATGCAACGGACAGAAAAGAGCCGACTGGAAGTATGTTTTTTATACAGAAAACTTCGCGGCTCGCCGGGGGGTTTCAATTTCGTTCGCATCGATCTCAAACTTTCGGTGAAAGTAGGAACAATTTTCCTGCGTCTTGGCGTTATTATTTCTCTTTTAAATGGGATTTTTGGAGGCGAAGAAAATGTCCTCGGCAACTGCTACACGAAGGCACGTTGAGCGGCCCAAAACAAAGTCCGCAAAAGTATTTGACGGGCTTTTGATATCTGACAAGGCTGCTTGTTGAGACTAAAAAATTACTTACGACTGACATTTCAAACTCAGTGTTCATTTCTTCCTGGAGATGAGAGGCTGTAATTTTTTCTCTCAAGAGATCGCGGCCCATGTCCGGTCGAATCAAAATAAACAAAATAAACACGGAAAGTGCGAATGGGTCTTTAAGTTAGAAAAAGTGATGTTCATGGTAAAAACGATAACTTACTAATGCACGATTGAAAAAGCATCAAACCAACTCTAATGTGTACATAAATAGCGTGACTGTGCAATAAACCTCAAAAATTGGCCAGTTATCCTTCATTCGATTTTAAATTGATTTTTATTTTCCAGAACATGAGGTAACAGGAAATAATTATACGACAAAGAATCACGTAATGAGACGTATTTCAAACCTACATACAGTTTTTTAGGTTCATAACACCAAGAAAAAGGTGCTTTAATATTGACGAAAATTTCAGAACAATAGGTTAAAATGCAAGGGAGATATCATTTTTAAGAGTTCCTTGATTCCACGAAATTCTGTAATTCGAGAAAAACGGTCTTAAAGATAAGGGAACAAATTCTAGACAGTTTACCCGTCTGTCATTATCCTACAACTATTGTCAAATTCAAGTTGCCACACTAAAATACATGCTGAATGGTAATTCCATGCAAAAGCCATCGTTTCTGTGAGATTTGGGTCATGTTTTGCCGTCTAAAACTTGGACCTCAGGACTCTCGCCTCAGTCAGGTTTTTCTCCACAGTAGTACTAGATGTCAGTTTATGGAGAGGCGGGGGGGGGGGGGGGTAGTGTTCTTATCGAGGTTTGTTTTTTGAGCATTTAATAAAAGTAAACAATTGTTGCTATGGCCGTTGCTATGGGAATGTCACATACTGCCAATTAGAGATCTGAAATTTTACTGCTTTAATGCTGCAAATCGACTGAGATTATTTCAAGACAGCATTCTCAAGTGTTTAAAGGTTACAATTTTGCCATTTTAAAAAAAAGTGACTTTTGTAACCGAACATCACCATTTCTGAGTGGAAGACCACCTTAAATTAATATAAATAAGCAGACCAGTGTAACTGATTACGCTTTTTAGTCTGTGTAAAAAACGCCTTCAACAGCGGTAAGCGAGAGATTAGAACATTCAGATTAACCAGTTCTCGGTATAGTTTTTTTTGGTTAAGCCCAGTGTAAAGGTCATTTATCGACTTGTAGTTTTTAACCTCTTTTACTCAGTAGAATGGAGGGATTAGGAGAATTGTGATTCCTCCTTCACAAGATGTTGCTGCCTTGCATTTTGTTGGGTTTCTCCCAACTAATTTGGAATCCATTGGTCAATTCATTCAGTGGAGGTAATGTGGCACCAGGTGTTTTGATCAGTAATACCCCAGGGCCACTGTAGGCTACATTTCCGCCACTCGAGGAATGTGGGTTATTTACCCCCGGCAAGTGTTTATAGCAAAGTGCTAGTGGGGCCGAGCATTTAAACCTTAGAAACAAATATTTTAAACTGAACATAACAAGTTAAAAATCCCAACTGGCAGGAGGCAGACCAGTTGGCTATTTACAAGTGTGGCCGAGGAGTTGAATCCGGGTCGACGTGAAACAACTCCAGATAGCGGTCAGAGCGGGACTTGAACCTGGGATCTCCAGATTTCAAGTCCGGCGTTCTAACCACTCGGCCACACTGCCTCCGATGCCTCCCGAACGGCGGCTGCTAATCGACCTGGAGATCAGACTGCACTTTGAGGCTTTACACCTTAAACCCTTGGGAGGCTTCCATATAAACATTACAGGGATTTTTTTCGTGCACGTACCTTTAGGGAGTTCAAGTTCGGGAACTGGTACCACTTTGATGTTAAATAAAAAATCAGGCCTTATAGAATCATCTTGGTATCGTTCAGAATTGGTACCTTCTGGGGGTAAAAGTGAACAACAAGTACCCCTGTGAATTCTATGTGGGACCCCCTCCACCCAATGGCAAATACCTACACCCTGTATCAACTAACTGGTCAAAACGTGCTCTATCTCACCGCATGAAACTTTGAAATACTTCCCTATACCCACATGTCTTGAAGATCAAACAAACGGGGGATGCACACAATGTAAACTAATGTACCCTCACTTCATTGAGTGGTTTGGATTGTTTTTGGTGACATTGACTGACATTTTGACAACCAGAGCAAAAGACACCTTCAAAGGTGAGTGATAATCACTGCCTTCATCTGCTCAGGTTGTTGAAATGGCAGTCAAACAGGCTGATATTTTAACAACTACATTCGAGAAACCACCCTTCAAACGGAAAACTTTCCACAAGGAAAAAACTTACATGTTATTTACATGTAATGATACCTCTTTTGCATTTCCTTTTAGGATTAGTTCTTCTGAAGACATGATTGTATTTCTTGATAAGCCTTGTGGATGTCCTGGTTTCAACCCTTGCAGGAGTAAAATCATCCTCACTATCTGACTCGGATTCCTCGCCTTTTCTTGTGCTTTGTGCTACAGATGAGTAACTTTCATCAAAATAGTTTTCCAGCATGAACTACCATGTAAGGTTATTCCTTTTATTAAGAAATGGACCATTTTATTTTTGAGGGACAGTGGGGGGGGGGGGGGGGTAGGGGTAGCCTCACATGCAGTCGTTTTAGGGCAGTCACGTTACCCTCCTCTCCACAGGAGGAGGGAGTAGTGGGTGGGCAATTTTTTTTTCAGTGTGCACTTTTTTCCTCCTTGACCAGAGGCTTACCAAAAGAAACAGGGGATGTCTGCATACAGGCTACTAAAAGCTTTGTATTAATTAATTTTCTTTCACTGGTACAATTTTTTGTTTTGCAAAAGCTCTACAAATTTGTTTGGTATTTGCTCACTCCCCCTTGCTTTGAAACGAAATGGTTCATCCCCTAAACAAGCCAAAGAAGCAAGACTTGTGATGAATTTGACATATGCCTGCAAAATTCTTGCTACGTGTATTAGCCATGTGTTTGGAAATTCCAACAAAAATGCCCCCCCCCCCCAAAAAAAAAATGTGACAATTTTCTTTTCTTGAGGGCAAGACTGAACAATGATTGCACATTCAGTGCTTTCAACGAGCACCAATGAACGAAGAAAAGCATCTGCAAATTTGCTCAAAGAAGTTGGCTACTATTTTCCCTAAATTGAAGTAATTAAAGAAAGGTTTCTTTCAATCCTTGTTGATGCAGTTGGCTACTCTACTCAAAGCAGCTGCCTATTTCAAATTTTATTGAAACCCCTGCATATTAATTCAGGAAAACTAATTGAAAGTATGAAAACTTGCCATTAAAAATGACAACTGAAAGGAGAAGGTCACTCCAGAAACAGTGTATTTTTTTAAATCGCCAATAAAAAGATATCACTAAGTTGATTTACTGACCGTGGGTGTTAGCTTCTAAAGTGCATCTGATCCCACTGAAATTCCTCTCCAAAGAGGGCCAAAATTCCACACTGCGTGCCGTCGTTTTGAATTGTGCCACAAGATCAGCGGTCGGGTAACATAGGCTCGTTTTTCAGAGCCCACGTTACCCGACCGCTGGTCTCATAACACAATTTGACGTCACAGACAATTCAAAATGGTGGCGCGCAGTGTTGAATTTTGGTCCTCTTTGGAGAGGAATTTCAGTGTGATCATGAACTATAGGAAACATGGAGTTCGACTCGAAAGTTGTTTCAAGGAAACAGCGCTGAAAGATGTCGAAACTTCAATAAAATTATCACCTTACCGTTAGTTCTGTTGTTCTGTGTCTTTGATTTCTACATCATCTTCTGCAAATATCCCTGTTTCTCCCCAATTCTCTGCTGAGTTTGATGGTAGATGCTTAAACCGGCCGCTATGTTGAAATTCACTCAGTCCCAGTTCTACTCAGCTAACTGAAATACCCCTAGAGAGGTTTATTTCCAGTTAGCTGGGTAGAACTGGGACTAAGTGAATTTCAAAATGGCAGGCGGTTTAAGCATCTACCATCGAACTCAGCAGAGAATTGGGGAGAAACAGGGATATTTGCAGAAGATGATGTAGAAATCAAAGACACAGAACAACAGAACTAACGGTAAGGTGATAATTTTATTGAAGTTTCGACATCTTTCAGCACAGTTTCCTTGAAACAACTTTTGAGTCGAACTCCATGTTTCCTATAGCTCATGGTGTGATTGCATGTACTTTAGAGGCTAAAACCACGGTCAGTAAATCAACTTAGTGTTATCTTTTTATTGGCGATTTCAAAAAATGCACTGTAACTTTCTGGAGTGACCTTCTCCTTGAAATATTAGTTAATGTGAAATTAAATATTACAATATTCTCTGAGCCATTTATTTTCTTGCTACTCAATTCATGGATATGAGTCAGAATAAACTACTGAAATGAGTTTAAAAAAGACGTGAAACCATTCTTGACTGTCAGACAACTACTTAATAGCTCTTTCCAAATTTCACACAAAGTGATTTTATGGAAACTTACTTTGCACACTGCTTTTTCCCTTCATGCTGAGTTTTTTTCCATCGCTGTGAGAAGAATTGGCACTAGATCCACTTTCTTGACTGGCAGAAGGTATGGAACTCCTGTCAGCTAGAGTGAAAATAAGCAAGAAAAAATTAACAAAATTTTAATGGATGTTCTCATAGGTTCTAGCACCTTATACTTAATATGTTTGTGTACATTATAGTAGGTTTTATTAAATAGTAATTTTATCAACACTCATTCCTTTTTGATAACAATGCATTTTTGTAAACTCCAATCAATTTTAATTCTGTCCTTGGACTGCAATTATCGATGTCCAATTGATAAACAATTTCTCCAAGCACAGAAGCACCTCATTCGTTAAGTTGCAAAATGATTATCTGGAACAGCTTCATGTTACAAATCCAAAACATGACAAAGTACACCAAAGCTGCACCAAGAATTAAAAATAAAGATTGCAAGCCAGTTCCTGGTAATCCAGACTTCTGAGACACCATTGATAGTTGATATAAACTAAACCCATCAAGACAAGAATTCTTATTCAGTTGAGTAATCTTACAAGGTTACTTCAGAGAAAACTGTATCTACACTTGACTCCTAATAGGATACTTTTCATCCAGACCTAAAATCCAAAAAATTAATACTCTTTTGACTAATGATTGAAACTTTTGACAATTAACTTATAATTAATAATAATAATTATAATAATTATTAATAATTATAACAATTATAATAATTAACTTATAATTATTTAATATACTTTTATTTAATTATAAACTTTTATTGGATGAGGTATTTGCCATATCCGGAATAATCAAGGTCGAGGTAACTGTTATCAGCTGAAGCCGGAGGCTGAGGCTGATAACACTTACCGAGACCTTGATTATTCCGGATATTGCAAAAACCAAATCTAATAATTGTTTTAATATTATACATTGTTTTACAGGTAAACAAAATAACGGCAAGCAATTTCAACATTTGTGTCCTTCTTGTCTTCCAGCTTCTGATCGCTTTCCTCCGTAAGGTATACATGGAACAACTCCTTCACAATTTTTGTGAGCCTTCTTTTGTTTTCCGAGTCTTTTTGTTTCAGCAATTTTTCAATGTCTTGCTCGGTTGAAGAAGCGAATTGACGAGCCATGAAATCAATTTACTTCGCTTTCAGATGCCTCCCACATTGCTCTTGGAAAACAAGCATTGCGCACACAACCTACAGATTATTCACTAATCTGCTAATAATGTGTAGCTGGTTGTGCTGATTCCCAGAATTAACTGTAGGCTCTTAGCCAATGAAAAGACAGATAGTGACTACAATGTATAATAATTATATTTATTTTATTACTGATATTGCGCTTGTCCTATGAGAACTTAAAACTGTACATTTTTTTCACAGAAAAAAATGTACTGACTTGACTGGCTGCTAGGACATGCTGAAAATGATGCTCTATCTCTCTCATCACTACCTTGAGTCTCACTCAGCTGAGAACAACTTGACTCTCCAGCTGTCTGATGTAGATTTGCTTCACTGCCATCTGCGGGAACAAACTCCATTGCTACAACAATGCCCTGAACATGTAACCGTACATGCTCTCTGAAGTGAAGCTCCCTCAGCACAAACCCAAGGTTTACTGTGGCTGTGAGGTCCATGGGACTCTCCTGAGAAAACATCCTCTGGTACAACTCAAGGGAATTTGGTAATGGTGGAAAGTCATAGTACCCTCCCCTACAGGACCCCATGAGAAGCCTTTTGGCTTCAACTGATTGACGCCATGTGATGGCATCGTTGACGAAACTGGCGCCTGTAAAAGGCTTGTTATTGGCATCAGATGGCTCCTTTAAAACATACAGTTGGCTTTCACGGGTTGTCGTGAGAAAGCAGAATTTCCGGCGTTTTGAATCCTGAGGTTCGATTTTGAGAAGCATACGAGAACAAACAAGTATCCTTCCTGCTGCAATTGAGTCACACACTTCTGGTTGTGAACAGGCATAAAGCTGAAGAATGATTGGCAAGGGGCTAGTTCCTAAAAACAAACAAACAAACAAACAAAGAAAAACAAGTTAACAATTACTACTAAAGGTAATCACAGTATTACAGAGCATATTAAAAGAAGGCCCAGTGGTCCAGCAGTGAGCATTGTTGAGTATGATGAACTAACTATCTACATATGTAAAGCAGTAAAGGTTGGCAGTAGCTTCAAGTCCTGGACTACATGCAGATTCATTGTGTTGTTTCCTTAAGACAAGGAACTTTATTACTTGTGTACATGTACATGTACAGTCTCACCCTACCACCAAGGTTTTAGCTAGAAGGGTGACCAGGCATCCGATGGATGCCGACTTTTGGCATAAATTTATAAATTACACTAATCTTATAAAATTTCAAAGAAACATGCCCCTCGGATGCCCAATTTTCATTTTCTGGCTAAAAGCCTGCCTACCACACTTATACAGACAACTGGTAATGGCAAAACTTATAATGGAAGTAGCCCAGTGTACTACCGGTAAGTACTGGTACACTGTATGTACAATTTGTAATTACTAATGTAAATTGCTCATCCCTTCTTCCCCATCCCCATCCCCCCAACCCTACAGGTTTGAAAAAGAAGGACATAATGTCTTTTGTGGCTTTAGCCAGTAGAAAGGAAAACACCAATTAATGTTTTTTTTATTATACAGGATGGTTGAACTGGACTGCACTAAAAAGAAGCTTTCTGATTGGTTCCCAGACCGGCCCAATTTTCCTACCTGGACTGCTAGGATGGACCGCTCACCCAAAGATCTCACTAAATCGTCTTTAGAAAATTTTAGAAGAGAGGACAGTTTTGTATGATGTCGAAACCTTGTTTTTGCTTTCTTGCCTATAATTTTGGCAAAAACTCCTGTGAAAATGACATTCTGAAAATACGCTTTGTTGTTTGCAAATTTGGAAAGAGCCATAATAATAAATCCTTTATTGCTCAAACTACCGGTACATGTACCTTGTTCGGTCCATATTGGGAAAATATTCGTCTTGTTCTTTTTCTGCAAGTTTGTGGACCAAGCTGAATTGACCAATATTTTTCCAATACAGACTCCACGCTAACTCAATTATTAAAGCTTTACAGCAATCTGTAAAATGCAATTAATGGAGTGAGACAAACTAAGCTTGTGTTGTTACATTGTAACTAGATCAACTCACGTAAGATGTACGTGACGTGAATGTACCATTATTCCTTTTCTCTTCATGAATGTACAAAGGCATACAATGGGGATTCACTGATCAATGTTGCAATACTGTCTAGTAGTTTTACATCAAATGCTCTGTATGGTTAAAAACATAAATATTGCCATTCATGTCTCGTTCGAGCACTGCATGAGTTTACTTTATGCCTGGTACCTTATTTACTATTGGTCTAGTTTGCGACGTCTGTCTAGGCATAAAAGGCCTAGTTTAGGTCCAAAGTCACATTCACTAGCTGTCTTGCTAACTGTAAGGTTTTCCAAGGTTCTTTAAAAATTGTAATTCCCACCCTCCCTTCCTTTGGAGGATTCCTTACTGTAATCAATGAATTTGGGTTCACCACTCGGGTTTCGCTTTTGGTTAAGTCTCGCAGCGACTTCTCCAAGCTTTGTTTTCGATCGGTTAGTTGCGTTATTTACGTTCTTTATCTGCCTATTCTTGTCCGATCCAGCACGTGCCGGCGGTGTCGGCTCGTAGTGCTGGGGAGATAAGTAGGCTTGAGAAAGTCATAACTCTAGCATGATGCTGGCCGGAGGTCAGCTCGTAGTGCCGTATGAGTTAGGCTTATAGATCGTCTTAGCTTTTGCCCTGTCTACTTGTCCGATTCAGCGCGGTTTTGGCGCTGGGGAGATAACTAGCCGTGGTCACACAATGGAAGTCGTCTGTCACGCCGATCGCGGAGAGGTGTTCCCCCCTTTAACGCCAAATATTGTGTTGTTATTTTGTGTACTATGTTCGCATCTCTGTGCTCTATATTATTAAAAGGAACTGCGACATTAAGCTCATTTATATACACAATACACTGTAAACTATGATCCTCGCTTACCATCTAGCAGGTGTAACCACTTTGAAGTCCAAAATGAAGAACTGTTCCCTTTTCTCTCCCTGATTTCTCTGCTGACAAACACCACTGTTCCCACAATGTCACATATTAATCCTGGAGAATAGTTGGGCAAAAATTTCCTCTCTATGAACCTGTGAAGAAAGAAAATAGGACAATTTTCTACTATGATGCAGATGAGGCAGACTCATCATGCGAAAGATGCACATTCACATACAGAGTAGACATTGCCCATAATTTTTTTTCTGAGTCCCATGAGATCACTGTAGTCATTAACACAACTTGAGTCAGCTGTTCCTTTGATCTAGGTAAAAAGGTAAAGTTGCACATTCCTCAATTGAGCCAACACTGCCCACACGGCCAAGCTTATCCCGGTTTCTGTAGCATAAAGAAACTGAAAATATAGCTACTCCCCCCTGGATGGGATGCTAGTCCATCGCAGGGTTACCCCCAGCAGTATGTTACCGGTATCCATTTATACACCTGGGTGGAGAGAGACAATGTGGCATAAAGTTTCTTGTCTAAGGAAACAAACAATTAGAGCGACTGGGCCTTGAACCATGGACCTTAAGATCTGAAGTCCAACATGCTAACCACTACACTACTGCGACCCCCACACCCCTTTGATCTAACTTAGGTCTAATTGTGGCCTAATTTTGTGGCCACCTTAGCTCTTAAATTTGGCCAAATAAGAGCATAAATTAGGCTTCAAAAATAGTCTCCAGGGTAAACTTTATTCTACAGCATGCTTTTACAACAACTGATTGACAATACCTGTAAGGGACAACTGGTAACCTCCATTCAGGACTAACGTCCTCAGGGGCAATTTTATACACTTGCCCCATTGGATTGGAAGGATTTACAGATATCTCGATTTTGACAGCATCACTTGTATTGTATACTGCATTACTCTTTGGAGCAAACTTTCTGCCAACACGGTAATTCAAGATTGCCACAATGTCACCTACTTGAAGGTAATTATACAGGAGAACACAAAAGGAGTTCCAGATACACACTGATACGGTTCCAGTTCGATCTTCAAGCTCAAAGTACGCCTGGTAGGGATACCTTACTTTATCGTCGGATGATTTGCCGTAGTGATTAATTCGTGTTTTACTCACTATCCTGCCGATCAATGCTGGATATGGTCGCTGGAGTGCTTTCCAAAACGAGTCTAGATCCAAAATTGTAATCGCATTAGTGATTGGGTGAGTGAGTGTTAATTCTGGATCCCTAAGCCATTTTGATCCAGAGTAGTCTTTGTCGTTCCACAATGGTAAATAATAACCACGAGAAGCTGCCAAAGGTAGCTCTTGCTTTTCGTTCGCAGTTGCATTTTCGCAAAATGGTATGTCTTCTTCAGGATCTGATGCAGTCGCTGGTGCTGAATTTAAAATCTCAATGCCCTGAAGAATGACATAAGGCACTTGCTCCAATGATTCCTCGTCAATCAAGGAACTGCACCCAGTAATCGACACGATGGAATTTTTCCTTAGTTTGTGCTGATAAACGAGAAAATTTAAAGAAGGTGACAGCAAACATTTCGTCTTGCAACTACCATCGGTGATCACGATGTCGAAAGCATCTGAGAAATCGGGATCCACAATAGGAAAGCTCTTGTCTATAATGTACCTGTAAATGTCTAACACCCTCACGTTAAACGTTTCTTGCGTTTCATCATTCCCAGCGATGGTTTTAACGCGTGAAATACAACCAACAGTTAGAGCGACGTCGCCCGCCATCTTTGCGCCGCCATTTTTTCAAACTGACTTTTCTCTTGCCCAGGCTATCGCCATGAACGAAGATCACGTCATTGAGTAGGCCTGGTCAAAAACTGGTTTACGGTGTGTCCAGACGAGAGTTAGTTTTGTTTAGCAGTGTTCTAAAGGGCTTTTTTAAATTTTTATTCATCGACAAGGAGTTCAAACAATGACACAAATCGTGGAGTGTGTTCCGAACTTTTCCGAGGGACGAAATAAAGAAGTTATTGACGCCATAGCGCAAGCGATTGCCTCCGTAGAAGGTTGTTCGCTTCTCGACGTGGACCCGGGCGTATCCACAAACAGAACTGTTTACACGTTTGTCGGTTCGCCCGAAAGTGTCGTGGAAGGAGCTTTGAATGGAGCGCGAATGGCTATGCATTCGATAGACATGACGAGACATCACGGTATGGAAAATTTCGTAAATTTGAGTTAATGTATGAGTTGATCGATGTCATGCGTGTCTATGTGCATGTACAGTCATGCCACAAACAAGGCTTTTGTTTAAGTCCAGATCTGCTAATTATTTATTTATTGTACTTTTCCCCACGTTTTTGAGTTTTTTTTTATTACTTTTGTTTATAGCGGGGAACTTCTTGTAATTAGTTATTACCCTACAGAAGTACATGTTATACAGTATCTGACAAATCAACAGCCTAGCAAGATGGGTGGAAGGGGAGGCTGGGTCGGGGGCGGGTACACACGGACAAAAGTGACAAGGAGGTGTTAAAGGTTTTGCAGAAATAGAACAGGCATTGTTATACAAGGGAATGGTTATGAAACTTTGCAATTTTTAAAGACCGTGGCAAACCTGAGGCAATTTATTTTGAAATTACCCCACCATGACTGTATGCCAGTAGAATCTTATGTTTTGCATTCAAACACTGAATAACTTAACTGAAATATTTCTACTGGCTAGTTGTTTCAACACAGTTCAAAACCTATTGTGGTTTGTATATTGTCTCACTGTGGCTGTTATATGTATTTTTAGGAGAACACAAAAGGCTTGGAGCTTTGGATGTGTGTCCTTTTATTCCTGTTCAGGGCGTAACCATGGACGACTGTGCCAAGTGTGCACAACTGTTTGGAGAGAGGGCAGCAAAGGAACTTGGAATACCAGGTTTGATGTAAACTGTGCATGTACCTGCTGTAGGGTTTAATACTTTAATAAACGTAAAACATAACAACCTTCATGTTGGAGTAAAGTACCAGATTGAGTAGTCAAGTACGACTTTCAAATTTCAAACCAGTGACATTTTTATCGCCCACATTTTTTCTCCCTGTGTGCTGACCAGTAGAGAAGAAGGCTCTAGAGATGAAAATGGCAACTGGAATGTGGTAATCTTTAAACTGTGCACACCAGGTTTGAAACTGCACTCAGGAACAGATCTAGAGTACAAAAAGTAATGCAAAAAAAGTACTGTAATGAAACAGAAATATCACACAGTAATGTTATAATTTCTGTTTCATTTTTGTTGTTACATTCCAGTTCATTGTCAACTGGTGTCATTCACAATCATTTTAGTGTCATTCTGATGTATTGTAGCTGGTTCCATTCGATTTCATTCAGCTACCTTTCCATTGCGCTATATTTAAGTAACAGTCCGGGTTACACTGCATGCAAAAGGTATTGAACATTTGGAAATGCAGATTACTCATGTTAATTGTAAAGATTAACATTGTGGGGACGTTAGCATTGTCCAAATTAATTTTTAACAAACAAAATGACTTTTTATGTTATCTGGGAGGAGTCCTCCCAGATAACATAAAACCCAGCTGGTCCACTGAAAAAAAAATATATATATATATATATATAAAAACAGTTAATGGTAGCCTCAGGCCAACATAGAATGCCACTGCGTCAGGAGGATCAAAGATTCACAGTCCAAGCCTCACTGCATGGAATTAAAACTCGTTGAAGGAAAGCGAGGACGGACAACTTCTGACGACTAAAAAGTTAAAAGATTTAATAAAAAATAAAAATGTTTCGGTCTTAGACCTTCATCAGTTACATGAAAAATTGAACTTATCAAATCTACCTTAAATAAGATTACAGTACAAAACAAGACGCAAAATACAATACAACGCTATGAGTTACGTAACTGGCGTGATTATAACAATACTAAAATGAGGATAAGTGACGTTAATCAAAAACATTCAAATCTAAAAACAATATAGTACAACGATTATATAACGAAAAAAGGAAAACTAAACAATACTAACAATTAAACGTAATTACAAGGTGTAGATACAGGTACAACACTAAATAAATGAACGATACAAGGCAAAAATTTAACAAAAGACCGGAAATATGCTACTATAAATATAATTAACAAAAGATGACAGATAAGACTAAAAACTAAAAACTACTAATTCAAAAAAGATGACATTTGCAATGCGGCAAAAGAAAGAGCAGTCAAAAGGAAAGCAACCTACGTTTAGCAAACATGGATCATAACAAAATCCCAAATCGAGGCCTTTAAATATATATATATATTATATAAACTGAATAAATGTTTGAAAGAAAAATTGCCCTGAGTGGGATTTGAACCCACATCCCCCCGCATACTAGTCGGGCATGATAACCACTATACCATCAGGACAACCACACAGTGGCAATGCAGCAATCGAAGAGGTGATTTATGTGGCTTGAGATGTGGGCCTCCTGGGAAATTCTCTTTCAAGGTGACAAAGTAGTGGAAGCCTGCCTATAACTCCATTTGCAACCAATCTAAGGATCAAGTTAATGAAACTCTGACGCTGCTTAGAAATTCATACCAGAATAAAAAATTATGCTTTTGAGCCATCTTGGTAGTTTTCCTTTTATTAGACTGCCATTATGACTTAGATTTATAATTTCCAGCTACATGCCCTACCTCCTTTTTTATCATTCTGTGTTAAGTGCTTGCAAGACTACAGACCTATTTTTTCCTAAGACAGTACACAGATAGAGAACATACAAAATAATCTGGAATAATATATAGCAATACATTAATAAACAAAAGCACAATTTTTTCAAACATTGGTACCGTACCAGAATCATACACATTCAGGACCTACTTGATGTTGACTTCACCCTTCTATCCCTCAACAAATTTCAATGGAAATTCCATCTTGCAAGTCCCCCTTACCACATATTATGGGCTGATAAATTCCATCCCCTCCAGCTGACGTAAGCTGAAAACCACAAATTCTTTCAGCTCTAGTGCATATAGTTCCCAGGAATCGCCACCCAAGAATATCACTACTCATTCTGCTTATGGGGCCATCCTAGACCATTTCTTTTAAGTGCCAACAGCTGCAACAAGAATTTTGCATTAATAGTTTTGCTAAAGAAAGCTATATAACCAATGTCTATATGCTGCCCTTCTTATTGCACAAGAAGTTAATTTACATTAATAATCATACATATCCTTCAAACGAGATGTTCCCTGCTTTGTGCGAAGTTGTCTGAGTCCGATACTTGTCGAAACTTATATGTTTATATCTTGATGCCGCCATGTAATATTCTCTAAGTATGTAAGCACCTCTCTGTACAAGATTGCCACCTTGTCATGGTGCACAAGGATCGAGAGGCTGGGAGTCTCAGTGACCCTAAGAGCAATGCTGGCTGGAGATTTATTACTCCGGATAGTGCCACCATTATATTGCCCACAAGGTCAAAGGTGAGAGTCCAGCCCTGCCCTCTAAGTTCAGGGTTGGACTATCAGCTAATCCCTCACTCCCGTAGAACCTTATGGATATGGAAACCAAAGTGTCAATAAAAACGGTGTTGCAAGGAAGGAACTGACATGGTCTTATACACCACCGGGAGGTGTCCTTTTTCCAAAATAAATGGAAAGAGTCTGAAACATAAGCTAATTAATAACAAGTGTAATTCTGAATAGATCTGAGAGCATCCATTTGAATCTGGACATCACTGAGGCACTTGAATTTTGTTATTTAAACACATAAAATAGTTTCTGCTTTTTTTTCATAATATTATTCAGTATGGCTAGTACCCCCTTGGGCATCTACATTGTAACTAGCTTTAATTTGTCTCATGTTTGTTGTTGTTTTTGTGTTTGTTTTGTTCTGTTTTAGTCTATCTTTATGGCTATGCATCAGACAAAGAATACAGGAAAACAGTGCCACAGATCAGAGCAGGGGAATATGAAGGACTTTCTGAAAAGGTTAGTGGAGGACCTCTTTCCAAATTGCAGTAAGTGGGGAGCAGGGATGGCGTAGTGGTGAGAGCACTCGCCTCCCACCAATGTGGCCCTGGTTCGATTCCCGGTCCCGGTGTCATATGTGGGTTGAGTTTGTTGTTGGTTCTCGTCTTTGCTCCGAGAGGTTTTTCTCCGGGTACTCCGGTTTTCCCCTCTCCTCAAAAACCAACATTTCCAAATTCCAATTCGATCCGGAACCCGAGGGTCACAGGTTTGTCAGTCCCAGACTGTTGAGTGTCACCCTCGTTAAACAAAGTTGATTTATTTTATTTTTGGGGACTTTTAACCACATCAACAGAATTGCTACAAACTGCCTACTTAAAAGCTAACCAGTATTACTCTTTCTAAGACCGCATACAACTAAACAAAGAAAGCAAACCAGGGGGAAAAAGCATGATACATTAAATACAGTTTTCTTGGTTTGTTTGAGCTTTTGAGAGAGGTAAGTACAATTAAAGTTAAAGAATTATTAATTTGAAATAAGAAAAGCCAAGATGTATAAGGAGCAATTAAAACCCAACCATCAATTACCCCACCTAAGCCTGCCTAAGCTCTAAATAATTGGTATCTCTCAAGACACTTGTAAGGCCCACAATGTGTAACCAGAGTGAGTCACCTAGGAAGCAGAAAACTGGTGAGAGAAAAAAGGGAAAAATGGGATGGTATTAATTTATAGAGCCAGAGGTCACCATATTTGCAAAAGCTGGCCAACAATATTACTAAACCTGTAGGTGAAAAAGTAAATATGGAATTCCCCAGTTAGGTTGTGGTTTTTCTATCAAGGCAAAATTAAAGACATCTTCGAATAATTTTATTTTCAAGTATAACTAAAGCCACATTTGTTACTTTAACTTTTGGTTTGTTATTGTACAGAATTGATGTTAATTAATATTCATTTGGTATTTTGTGTAACCTACAGATAGCTGTGTAGCATTCACAGTAGTTTTTGGTGGCTGCATAAAACTTCCAAAAAACTGTCCCACAACAAAGGAAACAAGCCCCCTCAACCCCTCACTTTTCCCCTCCATTCTGGCACAGTAGGCTTAATTAGCATAAAATAAAATCTCCTGCCACTGTTCCTTCCAGCTCTCTGCCGTACCAAATTAATCGTAAGGATATCCAACAACTGTATTTTTTTTTTTATATATACATGTAGATAATGAAACCAGAATGGCAACCAGATTATGGTCCTGTAGAGTTTCTTCCTACATGGGGAGCCACGATAGCAGGAGCAAGAAAGTTCTTAATTGCCTACAATATCAACATTCTAGGAACAAAGGAACAAGCACATCGCCTGGCTCTGAACCTGAGAACACAAGGGCGTGGACCAGATCAGGTACCTGTACTGGCCATCATTGCTGGCATCATTGTTTACATCTTTCGGTCACAAAGCAACGGAAAGAACATTTTCATTCAACAACATTCGACATTGTTGAATGGGCTCTTTGCATGACTTGGTAACCTGGTACAAAGCCTGCCATACTGGATAGAAATGGTGTAGTGGGACAAAAAATAGAAATTGTAGCCATTCACATTTATTCTGTTGTTTATTGATGCCCCACTACGCCATTTGCCATACAGCATAACAGATTTTGTACCATGCGACCAAGTCATGCAAAGGGCCCATTCAACATGTTGCACACGTTTGGGAATTTAATTGCCATAATGTGTTGAATTCAGCAGTGTTCAACGTCCTTGAATAGAGATGTTGCATCCGTTTGTCTGAGACCTTTTGACCTTTTAGGTTGAAATTCACCGGATAAACTAAAAGGTGTCATAACTAGAACAGGAAATTCTGAAGAATTTACAGGCGTGCATAGTCTCTCACCCCCCTCCCCCCTCCCCTTTTCTTAAGGGAAAAAGCTTTAACTTTAGTAGTTCGTGGTTTCCGGTGACCTGTTATGGACAATTTTGCACTTCCGGTATGTAAGGAATTAAATGTATGTATGCAATTTGAGAACTTTGTTTGTTTGTAACCAGTGACCTCTGTGCGACTCTTTCAAATCGTTCTTAAACCGTGATATCCTTAAGCTACAACAGGCGGAAAAGCTTTTTGCTCAAACAGCTTTACTTCTCCTCTTTTGAGCTCAAACTTCATTTTGTCTAGTATTCTTGATTTCACGTAGGGGTTCAGACCAATTTGTTATCGCCAGAAAGCTGTGTTTCTAGAGACATCTGGAAGACATATTCACGCCAATGCTGAGATAGCTAACCGACTCGTGACGTTTATATTTTTGGGTGTTAACCCGTGCTCTAATACAGACTAAAATGAATGAAACTTTATTAAATTAGTTTGAAACCGTGGAAAGACAAAAACGAAAGACTGAGAGGTCTTAAAGCAGAAATGTATTTCTGACCTGGTGCGACGGAATCAATTTAGATTGGTGATATTCAGGCCTTGTTTGTGATTTGATTGAGATTTCATCACCACCGAATTTTTTGTTTACTGTTTTCCTTTTTTTAGTGTTATAGTTTTTCGAGACGCTATTTATTAGACTATAGAAGTTAGTTCCAGCTTTGATTCTGTAAGGGCCGGGTTTACAGTGGCAGGTATAGATTTCATAGATTGCTTTCCGTCTCGTGTGTCTCCGTGAGCGCGGATGGGCATTGGACGCACACAACTCCCAAGTTCTCGCTAGCCTTTGTAAACACTGCCCCTTAAAAACGAAATGTCCTCAAAAACAGCGAAATAAACATTTCAACGCTTACCTTTACTCAACTTCAATACGGCACGAAACTCAAAGCAACAAAATTACGCTTCACATGCACGAATGGTCATGTCACCAACAAATCGTCCGGTATTTGAAACATTAGCTTTCAATCTCGTAAATCCACGTCATTATAACGAGCCTGATTGTTTAGAGCCCGTGCGGAGACTAAGTCTACTGACTTCCGACAATTCAGGAATGTGCCTTACATTTTATGAGACGGCAGCGACGTGCCTAGGTACGTCGCGCCGCCTAAATAGCAAATTACGAAAATTAGTAAACATGCGAAGTTTGTTCCAGCAAAATGGTGAAAACTCGCTTCAAAAGATATAGTTAAATGTTACAAAATTTACAGACGTTTGTATGGCTGGATGGCAACGTTTGCCTTGCAATCATGGAAACGTGTAAATTTGGCATTTTCGTAAAACAAAATACCTCCTTCCATTTTCAGCACATTTCTTTCATATTTGCTACTGAACATTAACTTAAGGTTACTCCGGACCTTCACGGGTGGCCTCCCGTGTCCTCCGGGAAAAAAATTCGTATGCGCGCCATTTTAAAGGAAAACGTGACAAACTATATATCGTTGGAAAGGTTAATAAATGTAGATTTTGGGGACAAAAATATGAATTGCCGGTTTTTTTTTAAATTCCGCAAAAGAAAATTGCAAAAATGACTGCGAAAATGACCATGTATCATTCAACCAGATAAATGAATTAATAGGGTATCAAAATTTGGCGGATTTCTGTGAAATTTGGCCTGAACGTTCCTTAGATGTTGTGAAACCAAAGTGTGTCGGGGATTTTTGAAATTTATGATATTTCACCCGCGGCAATCTTCAACGCAATGCGTATCGCGTATTCTTTGCTGCTCAAAGTTGACAGATTAATTAAAAAAATAACCAGTCAGAATATCGAAAAATGCTCACACACTTTTGATGATTGATCCTTTGTGATTAACACTATGCAGTTATTTTGCCAATACGCTGGGCTTTGATACCCCCATTAATTCAACTGAATGACCCATGGTCATTTTCGCGGTTGTTTGTAATTTCCCTTTGCAGAATTGAAGAACTGGCAATTCATACTTTTTCCGAAATCTATATATTCACTAATCTTTCCAACAATACATACAATCTTGGACGAAACTGTTGAGACACTTTCTTTTTAAAGTGAAAACTAATCAGTCACTCACTCATCCGCTGGATTTCAATGCCTCCCTCCCCCTAATCAATGTTGTTAGAGCACTGGGAAATGTATGGTTGCAAAGGCAAACTCTGAAATCTACATTGAATAGGGGGAGGGGGGGGGGTCGCAAATAAATTTGTATGTTGTTTGAAACAAATGAATTAAATAAGGGGATAATTTTGAGCACTGAACCATGTGTCTCAACTAGTTTCGTCCAAGATTGTAGTTTGCCGTGTTTTCCTTTAAAATGGCGCACATAGAAATTTTTTTCCCTGAGGACACCCGCAAAGGTCCGGAGTAACCTTAATGAGACATTCTCTTTCTTTTTTAGTGTTTTTCTTGCCTCCCAAATTAAACTTAATTAATTTTCTAAAATTACGGATATTGCGGAGATCTAAAACTGCCGACGTACGATGTGCATCCAACAAGGCCCAAACTTAACGGGAGTTTAGCCTGTGTAGCAAGCATTTTCGTAGGGCTTTCCGAAGGTTTGAAGCATTTTCCGCTTTTCGAACACACGAAAATTGGGGCGAGCCCTCTCCTTCCATCACTGATGCGCTCGCCCCAATTTTTGCGTCACCAAAAAGCGAAAGATGCCTCGGACGGGCGGAAAAACCTTCGGAAAGGCTTGATACGCAGGCTACGGGAGTTAGGTAATTTTGATACCTGTACTATTTTTTTCTCTCTTGGTATCCTTGATAGCCTGGTCGTCTTCCAGAAGTCCAAGGTATGGGGTGGTACCTGGACGAAGCAAACTTGGCACAAGTGTCTTTAAACCTACTAGATTACCATCAGGCCTCCATGCACACTGCATTTGAAGAGTGCGTAAAAGATGCGAAGGTACGACGACTTAAATTGCAGGCTTCTTTGTGTAGAAGAATGTAGTAAATTCTGGAATGAAGCAAAACTTTTTGACAATCACTTTACTTGTACCATGTTGTGGTTGGATCGTTTGCATCCATGGCTTAATGACCCTAATGGGCTATGCTAGCAGGAGTTTCGCTTCAGGCAAATTCAGCCTTGCGGAACAGATCATAAGATACAAATAAGTAAATGGACGAATGATCAACGAGAGAACGAATGAAGACATGAAGGCATAAAAGCATGAACGAATGAACGAACGAATGAATGAATCAATCAATGATTAGGCGTGAAGGCATAAACGCATGAACGAATGAATGAATGAACGAAAGAATGAATGATGAATGAACGAACAAACGAAGGAACGAACGAACGAACGAACGAACGAACGAACGAATCAATCAATCAATCAATCAATCAATCAATCAATCAATCAATCAATCAATCAATCAATCAATCAATCAATCAATCAATCAATCAATCAATCAATCAATCAATGAACGAACGAGTCAATCAATCAATCAATGAAAGAACGAACGAACGCGTCTGCGGTTACACAAACAGAAGCAAGAGGCCAAAATGGGATCTCAGATTCTTCAGGGTCATGAAGCTGCGATGGCGATTTTTGCCAGCCATTTTGATCGCCACGACGAGTGATCGCAATTCCCAATCTCTGGCGTGTCAGACATTGGGATTTAAATTCTGCCATGTGTGACCAAAGAAACCGTGAATAAATAAAAACCACCGTCATCATGTTAAAGCAAGCTGTTGTTTGTAATTGTTTATTGTCCTTTTTCCAGGAATTAAAACTAGGAGTTTGTGGATCACAGATTGTTGGTCTTGTGCCACTGGAAGCTATGTTACTTGCTGCCGACTACTACATTGAAAAAGAGAACCTGTTCATTCTCAGTGAAGATCAAAAGATCCGCTTGGTATGCATGTGCCAGTTATCATATTAAAACTTGAAGAATGATCCTTCCAGTGATGTAGGCAATCAGTGAAGAAATTGCGATTAAGCGTGAAAAAAATTCGAGGCTTTAGACGTGATTAGAACTCGAGACCTTCACGCTGCTAGTGTGATGCTCTAACCAACTGAGCTACCAAGGCCTCACATGTTGGGAGCGGGCAATTGTGAGTTCAAATACCCCGTAAAGTGAATAAATGAGACGACAATGAATGTATATTTGGTAAATCATAATATGAATTGCGGAAATGAAATCAACTCGTGATCTTCACGTGCACACTGCTAGTTAGTAGTGTGATGATCTAACGAACTGAGCTACCAAGGCCTTATATGTTGGGAGCGGTCAATTTTGAGTTCCAGTCCTGTCCAAAGCCTCGTATTTTTTTCAAGCTTAATTGCAATTTCGTTAGTTGGGTACACTGTGCGGATCATTCTTCATTTGATTTCATTCCCGCAGTTTATGTATGATTTATCATACATTCATTGTCAGTTACCACTGACATTCTTATATTTGTAGATAATGTTTGTTTGTATATAACTGAGGAATCTACCGTCTATAAATAAAGTCATCTATCTATCTATCTAGTTCCCTTTCCTACCGTATGCCGGTCCTTTACTTTGATGCTCCTGCTTCTTGGGGTGAGAGGTGGGGGGGGGGGGGGGGGTAATTGAGGAGATGTACGGCTGGAGAAGGTATGGGTTTCTAATAAGGTTACTTTTGTTTCGACCCACTTCTCACTGGCTTTTGGAAGACGCTTACTACTTGAGCGCGCTCTGATGTGACGTAATGTGGCGCGTGCGCTTAAATCAGAAAATTTTAAAATCACCTCGCAATCTTTTTGTTGAACTTTTCCACTATTTTTTTAAGTGTACAAAAGGCATGATGCCCTTATCACAGTTCAGCCGACCCGGGGGCTGCAATGATTTTACTTCCTAATAAAGCTATCTATGTCTCTCTATCCTCTTATGATAAAAGTTGCTAACAGTACGACATGTGTGTTTTCTAGAAGCCAGGTGGTTAAAGTTGTTGTTGTTGTTGGTTTTTTGTTTTCAGCTTCCTAGTGATTGCGCAAGTATAAGTGCACGCGTAAAATAGGTGTCAGACAGTAAAACAGTAAATCTTAGCCTGCGCAGTTGCATCTCAGAAAAACTGCCTGAAGTTGTTTTGATGGTAAACGCCACAACTTTTCAACCATTAAGTTATGGATGCACTTGGAAGGTTTGCTAAAAAACGCTGAGCGTTTGCCATTTGTTAATGTGAATTCCTTTTCTTTATCAACTGAAAACTGCTTTAAATGCACTCCCGTGCATATTTTGCACTCCTCGTTACATGTTATTCAAAGGAAACACCCGTACATTCTACATTCAGGATGGTACTTTATCCATCTGGTTTCAGTTTTCAGGCATTCATTGGATCAAATGAAATTCTTTTTCACTGCGGAATTCCCTGCCAATTTCCCTACCTTTTCGTTTGTGTTTTAGGTGATAGAGAGACTGGGACTGAGTTCAGTTACTCCATTTGATCCTAAAACAAGAATTATTGAGTAAGTACTAACAAAACTAAACGACAAGACATGGGCACTCAATTCACATTCTCTACATGGTCTTGGTGTCGGAAAACAAAGATTCAATGTTCGCGGTCAAAGCTTCGATGACTCCTTGAAAGTACTGGTGCAAGAGTGTGCGGTGAAACCTGGTCTCTGCCACCGAACGACAAGAAAAACGTAGACACTATAACACATCGGTAATGGCACAATAGCAGTGATTGCAGTGATTGATTTTGTCGCTTGAAGCAGAAGCCTTCAGCAACTATTCATAAAATATGTCAAGAATTTATCAAAAGTAACAAAAACTTCGTCATGTTGCAACGGTACATTTGCAGCCTGTAGTAGGAAGCAATAAACTATCTCTTAGATTTACCTCGGGTTATGTACCAAAGGAACCTCTGTTTATGTACCAGGTACTTGGTCGAGAGTGCTGAGGATGGGCCTCTGGTATCGATGCCTCTTCGGCAGTTTATCTACAGTCTTGGATCACGATCCTCCGCCCCTGGAGGGGGGTCTGCTTCTGCTGCTATTGCGGCTATGGTGAGTACGGCCCTGCACGATAAGCAGTTTGTAGCAGGTCTCCGTAGAACACGTGTCTATCACGAAACCCCAGGGGGTACTCATGTACATTAGTGACGGCGAGATACGAAGGTCATTTGGGGGCTCGAAATTAGTAATTTGGTTCTTTTTGGGTTAGAAATTTCTGATGGACTTAGTTTAGGTAGAACGATTTTGGCTGGACGTTTTTTGAGGTTGATAAAAAGCGTGCATACCTCAGAGGTCTCAATTTTATGTCAAAAAAGTGCTACTTTTTCGCATTTACAAACTAAAAACGTAAGGTGGAAGCATAAACTGGCTCAGACGCTCTTTTATGTGGATAAGAAGGACTTTTAGGATTACGTTCTGGGCCACTGAACTTTTGGGTCCAGTTTTAGTCTGATAGGACTTCTTTTGGTCATAGGAATTTGGTCTCATTCGCACTTCCCTGTCACTAATATACCTGAGCCCCCCTCCCCCGATCCGAGGAAGGGGCAAGAAACGACTCACCCAGCCTTCCCACGACTAGGGCTCGAGTCTTGTACTAATTGATGACCTTAGACGTCCTTTTAGATGGCCTAAAAACCACTCCATTTCACACATCGTTGCTTTCCCTCCGCAGTTTGATCACAGTTCTGGTGACCGCAATATTGGTAGCGTAGAACGTCCTATTGAAGAGCTTTAGATCGCCGTCACCTCGCCAATCTTGCCATAAACAAGTTGATGATTACATGTCAATGAACCTATCCCCTCTTCCCCAATCCACACCTACCCCGGGTGGAGAAGGCTACCCCCGGGTTATTCTCTATCTGAACACTGACAAACATGCTTATCTTTACGTATCTAGACTGCTTTCCTTTGTTAGTGCGGCGTTCTGAAATTAAAGTTAGCTCGGCGAAGTACCACTCCCTTGTTTCCCTCCACAAAGGTTTACAGTTGGCAACTGATTACCTTGGGAAAAACGTCTAATTTAAGTAACGAAAAAACCATCAGGAAAGTTTTCATGTTTGCTCTCACTCTAGGGTGCAGCTCTGGCCACGATGGTCGGCTGGCTTTCGTATGGAAACAAAAAATTTGAGGCCTTGGATAGACAGATGAGGGCACTCATCCCTCCCTTGAGACAGGCCATGCTGGACTTTATACCCATGGTTGATGCAGATACTAATGCGTTCAGTGGATTTATGGTAATATATGGGCACAATTCTCTTATTTTTGTACGGTACTCTCTCAATAATTAATTAAATTATCGCCACATATTCATTCGAAGGGGATTGTAGGGGGGGGGGGGGGGGTTGCAGTGGGCGGGAAGCGGGATTCCAAGGTGGCGGTAAGCGGGATCTTATACCCCTGTCTCTTAATTAATTATGTATAGGTGCATAAAATCTCCACTAGCATCGCAAACGTGGGGCGTACAATTTCGCCAAGTATACCCATGTTCCTATTACGAGAAGGATTGACATTTGAAAAGCTGTTTCAAACGTTGTCTGAAGTAGGTTAGGGGGAGGAGAGGGCTGACATTTAAGACCATGTTGCAATTTTCAACGATTTTTTTTCTTAACGCAACAATCTGGCGGCAATCTTGCGTCAAAAATTTCAGCGTATGAGGTCGCGCGGATGATTTTTAACGCTTCATGTTGTTGCGACCATGTGTTCTAGGACTCACAACACGTTACCACCGCAAATTTTTCTATAAAACCATCCTGTTTGCACATAAGATCACGATAGAAGAGAAGTCACTGGGAAGGTTTCCAAAATTAAGTGCTAAAATTTGTTGTGGCAACGTGTTATAAGAGTCGCGACATATTACCGTAATAAACTTTTGCTTAAAACGACAGCTTCCAAAAATATCAACAAGAAAGTTTGATAAAATCGACTACACTGTGGACCTAAGTTGCAGGTAGTTGCTGCTTGTGTGTGCATCACTCTTTTTCTGTATTTTTTGTTTGGTTTTATAAATTAAAAAAGCCTCACTCCTAAGTTAATTACTTGGGAGAGATTTCTGAAATTTATCATAAATTCAAATGCGTTCTCTTTTTGCTAGGTGTTTATCTTAGAAATCTTGTCCTTTTTACAGGAAGCAAAGAAACTTCCCCACGGCACACCTGAGGAGCAAGAAATGTAAGGTTGACATTGTTGAAAATTAGTAAAATAGTTTGAATGCAATCTTCAAGGAGAGATTTCAGAAAGGCGTTTTTAGATAAAGCAGAGTCTCCGTGATCTAGAATCACGGTCGCAGTTTAGAATCACGATCATTTACATGTAGCCAACAAAGGAACCCAAGTTGTGGGCTTAAACGCTTTAACGCACCCAACGAATTGTTTTTGAAGTCAATAGCAGCCCAAGCGTTTCGTGGAAGGTAGATAAATTGAAATTCCTTTCCCCAAAAGTGTATTCCGCTTCATTATTCAGCTAACACACTTTTTTTGCCTCTATTTCCTCGTTATTGGTTGTCCCAGAAAATTTGACATCAACGGAAAGACCCGACGGCTTTTCTACTGAAGAGCTGAAGAAGTATGCAATATTTTGTTCAATTTGGCTAATTTGATAGCTGTCTCATTAAAATGACACAAGTCATATATCTTCGTTAACCCAACTGTTTTCCTTTTCTCTACCCTGCAGAGAAGGGCCGGAGCGTTTTCCTGAGAGGGCAAGCCTTAGATAAAAGTTTTCTCGTGTGTTTAACCGCCGTCCTGCATGGTCAAGACAGTCTGTCGTCCTCTTCTTAATCTCATTTTTTGACTCGCCCCAACTCTCCCTCCGTTTTTCTAATCCAAGATGGCGGCTTGAGCGCCCGAATTATTTTTCTGCTCCTTCCCGCCTAAATACGCCAGCATCGCAGGGTGGTTTTTCACATTCACTGCATTTTCCCCTTGTGCTTAATCTGATTTTTTTCAGTCGTGAGAAGGCTTTACAAGACGGACTCAAGGAAGCCGTCCAGGTTCCACTGAACGTCATCAAGACAGCGAGCAAGGTGTGGAGTCCGATGGTGGAGCTCGCGAAGGTTGGCAACATAAACAGCAAATCCGATCTACAGGTGCGACATTGTGAAACGTTGTGACGGTCAGCTAAATCTGTTTTAAGCCCGGCTCAACCGAGAATGAGAACGATGTTGACGAGAGTTTATTTAATTAGAGAGCGCCTGCCTGAGAGTCAGTGAGAGGACATGACAGTTAAATCCCAAAAGTAAGAATTTGAACTTCCAACGATTATGATTAAAATTTGAGTGATTCAAACTCTTCGAGAAAGCACGAGAGGTTCAGGCAAATTGTTGGGTGGTTGTCATCTAGTGGCTTGTCTAAACATTACGTTTTCTAAGAAAGAAAGATGACAGACAGAGAAACTGATGTTATACAGTGTAGCTTCCTTCAGGTAAAATCTAGGAATATGCCAGTTTCCCGTCGATAATGTTTAGGACACTAGAATTCTAGTTGTTTCGAAAAATATGTTTGTTTACTTTCTTTCAATGTGGCACACAATTTGTTGTATTACATCTTCATTCGTCATGCCTTGATCATTGTAGACTAGTCCTTCAATTTATCAGGTGATAGTTGAGGGAGAAAATACTAGAACGACGTTCGTAAGCACGTGCAGTGACGAGACTGTGCATTGTATAGCATGCACAATGCAATACAATGGTTTTACCTTATTTTTTTCTCTTCCTGCAGGTTGGCGCTCGCAGTTTGGAGACAGCTGTGTGGGGAGCATTTTATAATGTTAAAATCAACTTAAAGGACATCACAGATGAAACATTCAGCAGAAAGGTTGGTAAACTAAATTGATACTCATTAGTTGATCTCCGTTAGCATGGCCGAAGCTGCTAAAATTCCTCAGACTTTGGTTTTAAGTTTGGTAGTTTAAGAATTCATCTTGAATGAAAAAGGAAGTCAACTGCAAACCGCTCACAGGTCCATGTTTATTAGTAGTCAACAAGACACTACCACAAAAACGTGCAACTGCAGAAAAGCAGACGAGTGCCCATTAAAAGGTGAATGCTTGCTAAAAGAAGTTGTGTACCAAGCCAAGGTCACAACCAAGGAAAAAACCGAGACATATATAGGCCTGACTGCCACAGAATTCAAGACCAGATGGAGGAACCACCAGATGTCATTCAAGCATGAGAACAAGAAGAATGACACTGAGCTCAGCAAATACCTGTGGCAGTTAAAAGAAAAGAAGAAAGATTTTACAATCACGTGGAAAATCCTTGCAAAAGCAAGAGCATACACCACTCTCACCAAGCGGTGCAATTTATGCATCTCAGAGAAGTTTTTATAATATCTAAACCACACATGGCAACCTTAAACAAGCGCAATGAGCTCATATCGACCTGCAGACACCGGCGAAAATACATTCTTAAGTACAATAATTAGTCAGACATCGAGCGGACATTTAGGCGCGTGCAATTTTAAATTTCTACGGTTCCTCACGCGCGCGCTTAAAATTTAGATTTGCGGCTTTTTAAAAAAACGGTTTCTTGTCACGCGAACATATTGCTGATGTAAACCTTAACGATACTTCAGTGTATATGGAGATTAACTGATGAGTGGACCAACTCCGTGTTGGTCTACGAAACAGATTTGTATTAAAATCCATGTGCCCTCATTGAGTTGTCCATGTACTGGTATATCAGCTCCTTTACTGTAGAGCACTCTCTTGGCTTCACTGGTGAAAATCACCTGAATTATATATATATATATATATATATATCTACCTGGATTTTTGAAAAGGTGGCTCCTGAAGATTTGCCCATTTTCACCGGAACGACACCGAAACTGGGTATTTTTGACTCCCATGAGCCTAGAAACCACACGGGAGAGAAAAGAGAAGGGAGGAGAGAGAGGGGAGAAGAAAAAAGGACTCCTGGCACTCATAATTTTTATATTGCCTACTTTGGAGATAGTTTCTGAACGAAAAAAAAAGTGCCTGCAACACATCGCTCAGACACCTGAACCGAGCGCTAACTGATATATATATATATAAATTATTTTTTATGTGGGTTGCGTTTTCGAGTGTTAGCTCGCCGTTCTAATGGCTGTTTGCGCTGTTTGCTTCGGCAGGTTCTTGAAGAAGCAGAATCTTTGTTAGAAACAGCACAAGAAAAATGTAAAGAAATTCTAAACATCCTCGAGGAGCGAAAGTCATGAGTCGACACGATGTCACATCTTCCACATTGCGACTTCTTGGGTGAAACCGCAAGTCTGTTGGTGTGATGCGGAAATTTGATAACTTAGAGCACTAATTTAAAATACTGTTTTAAATTCTAATTTATTCTAAATTCTAAGTTATTATACTTTTAATCACTAGTCTGTTTTTGAGTGTGTTGCACAAATCGTGAGGTTTCACCATTCATATGAATTCTATAATATTTGATAATACGTTCTTGTGCCGCTGGTTATCGACACGCAGTGGCTCTGTGGGTGGCATCTTGAATCGTGTTTATTTTAATGTGAAAGCTATCAAGCATCACTTTAGTCAGGTCGATCACGTTGTTCTAACATTTGAACCTTTGGATGAAATCCTTAAGACTTTGTGGTTAGATATTAGGTACATGTAAGGCATTATAAGGTGTCCATGAGACTAAAAAAGGGTAGTGGTTTGGTTTAGTCAAGTAAGAAACGAAACTAGACTGTTTAGGGTTAAGCAGTGAGTTAGCATTTTAAAATAATAAAGATTAGTTTTATATTAGGGTCTCGTCACCAGTTCTCTTTTTCGCAAGCCAAACGTTTGGCTAGCTTTAGGAAAACTTAGGGCGAGGTTGCAGTAGGGCGATATTGCAAGTTAAAAATGAGTGTTTTATGACGAAAACAGTTGGGAAGAAAAACGTCTGAACGCCGCCATCTTGAAATGGCTTTAAATGGCATCAGGGACGGTCTTCTTTTTGGTTGAGTGTCTTAAAGAAGCCAGTTTCTTTTTAATATATTGTTGGAGACAATGTTAGTTGTTAAGGCTGGATAAAATCCTCGAAGTATTGATGTTTTTAAAAAGATTGTTTTTGGAAGTGGCAACATCTTGTAGTAGTTATTCGTTGTTTGTTTGTTTGGAATTAGTGGGTAATAAACGCCCCCACGTTGCTGGGGTTTTCAAAGGCTTTTAGTGTAGTCAGGGTTCTATTTAGAGTAGTTGATCCTCTTACAAATTTATTACGATTTCACACGAGGCCAAAATACACAATATAACAAAACGGAAAGGAAACATACATACAGGTACTGTGGCAAGGGTCAACAACAGGACTCACTCTTTAGCTGAAAATTGATCCTCGAATTAAAAAAAAAAGGAAAGAAAAGAAATTGCAATTCAGCTTTTATAAGGTAAATGATAAGAGAAAGAAAAGAAGTAAGCTAAAACATGCCTAATTATCCTGGCTGCTAAAATACGAAGTACACGTACGGGTTATGATGGCTGGTAGGGCGGAAGTTCATCTTTTTAAAAGTGGAACAGACAAGTCCGAAATGAGGCCGCAGATTTCCGCGTTCCCGTTTAGATAATTTCACGCGCTTGTTACAGGCTACTTGTTTTCCCGCCCTTGCTGCTAGCTGCGTTTATGGTGCTTGGTGTCGTTAAGATGTTTACCCGCGCTCTCCATCGATCACTTATGTTTCATTCAGAGAAAATACATCGTGCTGGCATATTTTCTAGCAAAGTGCTGTAGCTGGAGCATCAGGCAATGTGCTCGTAGAATACGTTTTGTGGCATGTTATTTTATTTTATTTTTTATCATTTATTTATTTTTATTTATTTTTATTTTCTTTTTTTTTTATAGTGGGTAAGATATTTAATTACAATTGCAGTTTTTTTTCATTTTGCCAAAATAAATGCAGATATTGTTTTTATTAAAGTACCGTGCACTTCCTTCCACTGTTTTTCAAAGCGTTTCCAGTGCATATAGTGGGTAAGATATTTAATTACAATTGCAGTTATTTCTTTTCTTTTTGCCAAAATAAATGCAGGTATTGATATTATTTAAGTACCGTGCACTACGTTCCACTGCTTTTCAAAAAGTTTATTGATTGTTAATAAAGTTTATTGATTGATTGATTGATTGATTGAAAGCGTTTTCAGTGCATTGCAAGGCTGGTTACCATGTTTCACGGTGGATTTGGACGGCTAGTTTTCTTTGGGGTAAAGGAGCATTTTTGTCCGGCATAACTATGAACAGAATACGTGCATTCGAGCATAAATTGAAACGTAACGCTTTCTGTGTATATGCTACCGTCCGTACGTTGTACTTGTCACCGTTTTTTTACGAGCTCCGGAATGTTTGGCTGTACGACTAGTGTTTTTGTTTGTTTGCTCTGCCTTAACCACAGGAAGTCTAACCTTAGTAGATTTGGTATGTAGACCTCACTATTATAACTTAACAACCCTAACCGTCAGCCTGAGTTAGAAGGTACAGAGGAGCCCCGATATAGCAAATTGCCACGGGACTGGGGCAATGTGTTCGTTAGTTTAACGGAGGTTCGTTACGTAATCCTGTTATAACGAAATTGTGGGAAAACAGCCAAAATCGTCGTTGTTTCGCGGTTTCGCTAGCAATGATTTTGCCTTAAATTAAAACAGTGTTCTGTTGCACCACTTTGCTTTCGGTTTAATCGTGCAATTACTATCCAGATTTAAACGACATAAACAAAAATCTTGGGTGCTTTTCATTATGCCAAAATTTCCGGAAATTTCGGTCGAAACATAAATGGAACCCTTCGGTCTAGGTGCAAATTTTCAGCAAAAAGTGGTCCACCTCCAGAGGTGGTCCTCTTTGACCGGTCGGTCCGGTCCGATCGAAACTTGCCGTTCCATTTTCAAAAATTGGCGTTTCCGGTCCCACTTCACTGAGAAGTTATCGAAATTTCGGTCGAAACGTAAACGGAACGCTTCGGTCCGGTTGAAAATGTTGTTTCTATCGAATAACGTCGTTCCATTTTCCCTTTGTTAGTTCCACTGGTCTCTGTTCGGTCGGTCTGGCATAATGGAAAGTATCCAAGCTTGATTTAGGGTTCTGCATGCGTCTCTGTTGATTGGTATGCATTAAAATTCAGTGGCGTGAAGATATTTATTCGTGATATCCAGGTAATTTTTCAGGTTGGGCTTCTGGGTTGTTTTCATCACAACGTTGCAGTCCGGATTTGTTAAATCGGTGCGCTATTCCATACATTTTACTGTAGCTTTGACCGGGGTGAGGAGTTTCGCTCCTCAAAGCAGGGACCTCCTTATGAATGGGGTTCGTTGAATCTTGGGTGACGCTTTACACTACCAATATATAGGGAATACCAGGCTTTTTGGTGATGGGGATCTCTGCTACATTATCCAGCTGCTAAATTTGGATCTTACTGCCAGTGACCCCGCCCCTGATTGATTTGCCTTGGTACTACGATCAAAAAGTCACTTTTATTTTTTCTTCGAATTTCGAAACTGTTTACTAAACACTCCCCAAACGAAATTTTAAGCCTTAAGTTTGAGAAGAAGACCGTTTATTTAAACTGCAATTTTCCGTTCTATGGTCCGCCATTATTACACCAGAAAGGATACAATGACGTCATTTACTCAAGAGCTACAGAATGCAGTGTGTGAGCTTACAAATTATGCAAACCACGAGTCTGAGGGTCTGAAAGCTCAAAACTCCCTTGCTGCATACTAAATAAGGCAATTTCACACGCGCTGCATTCTAAAGCTCTCGAGTGAGTGACGTCAATATATCCTTTCTGGTGTAATAATGGCGGGCTATTAAATCGGAAAATTGCAGTTTAAATGAACAGTCTTCTTGTCGAAATTAAGGCTTACAGTTTCGCTTGGGGAGTGTTTATATAGTAAACAAATACCCCATTCACACCAACTAAAACAAGTTTAATTAAACACACTTTAACAAAACATGTTTAGTTAAACTGTGTTTCACTTTTCAAACCGTTCACATCAAAACATGTGTGAAAAATTATATGAAGCCTCGTCTTGACGTTTGTACGTCCTGTGTAGCCTCGCTTTCGCGATGTAAACATTGCGCCATCGTCTGGTCGCGAACTATTGAAAAAAAAAATGGAGATGGATGTCGATACTTTTTTAGTTTCTTTGCTACAGTTAAGGCGGCTAAATCAACAGAAAATCATTTCTAGACGGGAAAAAGACGCCAGAAGGCGCTGGCGGACATACTTGCGCCGCAGACGCTTTGTGTCAATGCTGTTTGGATATTTTCATCTCCCCATTTTTCAAGCAGAAGCTTGGTCTCGCGGTCCTCCCACCTTCTTCCACGAACTTTTCGGACAGCCATTTTGAAGTTGTTTTATTAAACACGAAAGTTAAACTACCTCGTACGGGTAGTTTTAATAAACCACGTTTTAAACATGTTTAACTTGCGTCAGCCGGCGGTGTGAACGATTTATATTTAAAACGGTGTTTAGTGAAACAGCTTTTAAACATGTTTAAGCTTTGGTGTGAACGGGGTAAAAGTTTCGAAATCCGAAGAAAGAATAAAAGGGATTTTTTGATCGTAGTACCACTTTAAACTTGTTTACACATTTGACGCGAGCACAAGAAATGGCGCAAGCATAAACACAAAGCACCCACGTGTGAATCCGCACGACACAAGCATGACCGCAAGCAGAAGGAGAAGGAATCTGTCCTTTTTCTTGTGCCTCTGCTGATGCTTGTATTGTGTGGTTGCCCCTCCAGTGTGAAGTACGATAATATGACAGTATAAAGTACAAACAAACAGCATCCGCCATGTTGATCAAAGTTTAAAGGCACTACGCATGGTTATGGTGGCTTGTGCTTGCACTTAATCGCAAATGTGAACATACTTGTACTTTTGCTTGTGCCGAGAACGTGTAAACCAGCCGTCAATGTGCAATTTAGATCGGTAAAAGTGTTAGGTCATCGGTGTTATCTCTGTTCGCCATGGTTACTTCATAGACTGCGTGTTCTTAAAAGACAACAGACTCCTGCCTTTTGAGCGCCGCTGTAGCGCGGGCAAAGAGGGAGCGCATTGCGTCGTGGGAAGGATGCAAAACGCAGAGCAGTAGACCTATACCACAACGCTGGCAAGAATGTCATGCTAGCCCACATATAAGGCACTAATAACATTACAATCCTATATGAATATATACACCAACTGATTAACGCACCTAACTCCACTAACACACACTTTCCTTCACTTGTACTCACTTTCCTTCATTTGTACTCACTTTCCTTCATTTGTACTCACTTCCCTTCACTTGTACTCACTTACCTTCACATTAGTGCCTTATATGTGGCCTAGCATGACGTTCTTGGCCTATATGTGGGCTACCATGAAGTTCTGGCCACAACGCCACTCGCACCACCATTAATAGGGAGGGACGCCTGAGGAAGATGCAGAACAGACTCTTAAAATCAAGAACCCCGTCATCTGATTTTAGTGTCACTTTGAAAAGACGCATTTCCATCAGTGTCAGTGTAAACCCGAAAATATACTGTTCCAACTTTGTTGAAAGGCACATTTGCATCATTGTAAACCCAAAAATGCTGTTCCAGTTTTGTTCAAAGGATTTGTTGTAATGCACAGATTTTATTGTGTTCGGCTCTGGATGGCCCTGGTAAAAATTGCTCCAACTTGATTTCAAGTTATTCCCCTATGTCTTTGCTAAGCTAAGCGGGTTGTTGTTTGGTTAAAAATTCACTTGATGACGTCTCCTTGGTGGTCTAGAAGCAATTTATTGTTGAGCAAGGGACTTAAAAATATATTTAGCAAATGTTTACGAAGAAAATAGCAAATCCTCCACGATCATGAGAACCCTCAGGCCTTAGAAACCGAAAGTTCAGTCATCTGAAATGACCGAACTTTGATCCCAACCTGCTAGAAGACAATTGGAGCCGTTGACAGAGCACACAGTCGGGTGCTCCTCTGGCCTCTAGTAAACGAATGTTAATCGTCAGTCACACGTCAACACTTGACGAGGCACACAGTTGGACTCTCGTGTGTTCTCTGGTAAAACGAATGTTAACCATCAGTCACACGTCAACTTTTCACGGTGCTTGCGAAATATCGAAACATCCGAGCGCAAGAACCCCCTTCGCTTCGTTCTTTTTACTTGCGGTTCAGCTTTTTGATAGTTCGCCTCCACTTCTTCAGACATGTCGTACTGCGGAGCCGAATAATTAAAGTCAGGCGAGGCGAGTAAATGTGACAGGCAATACGACACGCAGTCAGTCCACTTTTTTCAGTGCGAGATTCTGGAGGGGGAGGCTAGGTGGGAGGTTGTTATAATTTGACTGAAATTGTTGTACATGCAAGCATTAGACGACCTGGACTTGACGTTTTTGGTCATTTACTGCAATATTCTAGTAATGAATTTGGGTGAATTGGAAAATATATATATTTTTGTCCATCTGAACTGGCAGGTGTTGCGCCTCATACGGTTCGATGTAACATAAACGGTACTGATCACAAAATTTAAGATCGCACTTAATATTTTTATCCATCTGAACTGGCAGGTGTTGCGCCTCATACAGTTCGAGTAACATAAACAGTTCTGATCACAAAATTTAAGATCGCACTTAATATTTTTATCCATCTGAACTGGCGGGTGTTGCGCCTCATACAGTTCAATGTAACACAAACAGTACTAATCATAGACTCACTGAGCGGAATTGTAAACGGAAGTCAAGAACATATCTTACTTGCATGCTGACAATAAAAAATGTCAACTCACCCTACCCTTGCTAATTTCTAATGATAAACAAAAGTGAATGAAGCATAATTATAATAGGTATGAGAATATTAAGTGCGATCTTAATTCTGTGATTAGTACTGTTTATGTTTCATCGAACCGTATGAGGCGCAATACCTGCCAGTTCAGATGGATAAAAATATTGAGTGCGATCTTAAATTTTGTGATCAGTAATGTTTATGTTACATCGAACTGTATGAGGCGCAACACCCGCCAGTTCAGGTGGATAAGTGCGATCTTAAATTTTGTGATCAGTACTGTTTATGTTACATCGAACTCTATGAGGCGCAACACCCGCCAGTTCAGATAAACAAAAATATTAAGTGCGATCTTAAATACTGTGATTAGCACTGTTTATAAAATTTAATTCATACCTTGGTTCTGTAAGCGTTCTTCTTTTATTCTGTTCGGCTAGTTCCTTCCATTTGGCATAGTAAACACGAGCCAGTTATTTAGCACGCGAATACGTGTCTCTTTCTTTCTGTTTTCGAATTTTCTTGGCCTCTCTTTCCATAATCCGAGACAATCGTTTTCTTTTGTTTCTTTCGTTTCTTATCCTGCGTTTCCCATCGATTGAATTTTCACGAGAGCGTCGTGACATTCCATAATCCGATATACCAAATTCGAATGGGCAGCGGCTTATCGCAAAACAATAGCGAAAAATGCTTACTACACGGAAAGTACAACAAAGGAACTTTGCAGAAATTGATCTCTGTGGTGCAAATTACCGAAATACATCACAACGATTACGTTAGGGATGTGGAGCTTATTTTTTTTAATTAAAAAAGCACTCGTGATTATTATATATCATCATCGCTTCTGCACTCGACAAAAATCACACAAGTAGCGCGACCACTGAAAGATCCTACAAAAGTTCGAAAACAACTCAAGAAGCTTGAATATTTGCCCATTTTCAGGTTTCGCCATTGCGGCGAAAACGCTACGGTTTCAAATTCGACGGGTGAAACGTGCCGGATGTATGTTTTCGGCCGCAAATCAATTACAAACTCCAACTGCGAGCGTTGAAAACGGCAATAAAGATCAAATTCCCTTGCACTCTATAATTGGCTTAAACGATGGGTTCACTTCATTAGAGTTTCGAGCATTTCATTAGATCAATGTTAGCGTCCATAGCAACTAAGGCGTCCAACAGCGAGCCACAAAATCCTCTATGAGGGTTCTCATGTTTCGATCAGTTAACTAGGTAATCCGATACTGAATATCAAAAAGTTTTCCCGCAAATTTGCATTTAGTGTATTCTTTTAGGTTCACAAAAGCTGGCACAAATCTTTGATGTCTATCGCTCGCTTATCGGTAAAACATGGCAAATATTTCCTCCCTAGATTTCCGTTCTGTGTTATATTCAAGAACAGTAGACTTCAGATTGTACAATTAGAAAGGTTCTACATAGTGACTTCCACTTGACATCACCGGCTCTACCCCCTTTATCATCTGTGCAAATAAAAGCATATTTTTGGCAGCAATATTATTACGAATGAAATATTTTGTCAACTTTGACAAACAACCGGTGAACTCTAGGATAGTTTAATAACTATCGTTGTTATCACAAGGTTTTAACATCAGGCATAGTTGTCATGTTTCATAATAATAATAAGTAAGATAAGGATGAAAACGAAAAGATATAGCACTTTTCTTAGTCAACTATTTCCCATAAGGCAATATCAATGAATAGCAAACAGCAATACAAATAACTAAGGGTGAAATTGCAGGATGAAAGTAAAGCATATTGTTTACAATTATCACACTAATTGTATATCAAGGGAAAAACGTACTTTAGGTAATTGAATACGTTTGAAATATAACCAAAAGGTTTTAATTTCAGAGCAAATTTTAATTAAGCTTTGGGGGAATTTTTTTTCCGTATTTAATATTGAATGCACAAATTTCTTGGTCAATGGAAAGAAAAATGTTATTAACTGAAAAATTTTCATCCCTTATTGCAGCTTACTTCCAACATCAAACTTCAAACAAGCGCTTAAAATGCAACATATAAATTTAATTCTTTCCTCCCAGAATTCTGTAAAAGTTTCAATTGAACGTTATTTACACCATTGTTTAATTCAGGGCAGTAGCTAGCGGGGGGGGGGGGGGGGGGAAGCTGCCCCCCTGGACCAGTTGAGCCAGAGAAATAGGATTTTCATTATTCAAAGGATTTGTTTTCTTTAGACTCAGTTATTTTAATTGTAGTGACTTGCAGTTGTTTGCCATTTTCATAGCCGGGAAATCGGTTGGTCCACGGTGTGTGCAAATGGTAAGCAAAACGAAGCAAAACTTCCTGATGAGATTGGCGTGTACCATTTGCACGGTACACTCTCGTCTAATTTACAAGAGTGCCTGGAACTTGCTTGACCATTGGTGCAGCCAATGGTCAAATACAATGTAGGGTCTGTAAAATACAATATAGTGAGCTTTTGAAGGACCGTAGAAAGTGATAATCATATCTAGCCAGACTTAGTCATTATGATCGAACCAACTGCATGCCAACGCCAAAGGATATTTATGAATGAAAATCAAACTGGAGACATCTTTTATAGGTTAGTTACCCAAACATCATGTAGTATTGTGAAATGTTTAACGTACTAGTGCTGGGAAATATGGTGTGTTTCAAATTAGTAGTGTGTTTCAAATTAGACATTTTCAAATCTGGGCGCAGTTGAATCACAATACATCCTCCGCGATCGTAGCTTGACTTTCGCATCTTAATCTCCTGGAAGAGACAACTAGAATCCCAGTAGCTTTGGATACTGAATTGTGCGGTTTATCACCAGACAATGATGTCATCTCGAACGTCGTTTCTCGGGGAGCATTCAATCTGATGCCAACACTCCGAACGCTTGTATGCAGGATGGAACCATTCAGAAAATTCCTCAGACTTCGACGATACTGTTTAACAAAGGCGAAATACACGCATGGATTGATGGCAGTGTTTGCGTAAGCGAGGTAGATGGCTGTAAATTGGAAACTGGTCAAAACGCAGGGAGGTGGCTGCAAGTTCCAAACAAATATAAAAATAAACATGTAAATGTTAAACGGAGCCCAGCAAATAGCAAACACGGCTACAATCGTCAGAGCCATCTTCAGCACATTTCTATTCATTTTGTCACGGATCATCCCTCCGCGGATGGCGTGTTTCAAAGCGCTCTTTTCTCTTACCAGTGTGAAGACTATAACCGTGTATATCACTGCTAGAAGAGTAAACGGAATCAGAATGAAAAAGACATTCAGAAACGTGGCGTAAATTTTGCTGCTTCGTGGCTCCTCGAACGCAGGTCCCCACGTGGGCATGCAGTACACTTCAGTGCCATCTTCGACCAGTTTGAAGATGTAGAAATATGGAGCGTGCACGGCAGCGCCAATTATCCACGTTGACGCGATCAGTGCCACACGCACCCTAGACGTGACCATTTTGACACAGAGGGGAAACACAACGGCAACGAGTCTCTCAATCCCTATTAGAACAACCGTCTGAACAGAGACGGCGGTGGCTAAATCCTGTACGAAGGTGATTGCCTTACACGAAATCTTCCCTGCCAAACCTGTCAGAAGCCATTTCATTTTGGCACCGATTATGACTTCGGCGATTTTTCTTGGAAAAACAAACAGCGGAACGAACAAGTCTGAAGCGACCATGTTCAAAATGAGAAAGTTAACGTTTCTTTGTACATGCTTAGTCTTGCAGACCACGTAAACGACAAGCGTGTTTCCTGACATTGCAACGACAAGAATCACAATGTACGCGGTGACTTTACCCACCTTTTCTGCCGTTATTGCGACATGTGGCAAGCATCCCTCGTTGGTGGACAATTCAGTCGTCTGGTTGCTAAAATTATAACTGCTGATCATTTTAAATTCGTGAATGTATCCAAGGGGCGAACAGCTGTTCAGTGAAGCGATGCACCGTCGTGAACGAAAACGCTCAGGAGAAAAGTTTGATGTTTCGTCTTTCTAGTTGCCTTTCTAAAAGAGCACTTGATTGCGAATCATTCAGTCTCTTGCATTTTACTGTTTTAATATATGGACTTCCTTCTGTACTTATAAATTGCCAAGAATAACCGCGGTTACACGAGGCAACTTTACCTAGGCAAATGCGAGGTTTCCCTGGGAAAAGTGGCATTTTCCCGTGTAACCGATTTTACCTTGGGAATATTTAGCCAGGTTAAGTTTCGTGCTTCCCTGCTAGCAGAGGCCCCTTTTCCTTTGTATTCGCTGAGCTGACGGGCGGGACGAAAAGGGACCTCTGCCATGGGTCGAAACTCCCTTTGATCCAACCGCCGTCCATGGTCGTGGACGGCGGTTTCCGAAACGCATGCTCCCTGTATTGTTTGCTGACCCGGACTTGAGCCCACCGTATCTCGCGCATTCCTTTACAGCTATTCCGCTGCCATTTAGTGAGCCTGCATAGTAACTTGCCGTGGAAAGAGAACTAAACTCGCGAAGAGTTACAACGTTTACTTTCTCTTGTTTTTGTTAACATGAACGACGGAAAGATAAACAATCGAAAGAAGAAGCTCTAAGAAACACTCGACAAGTCAAGGAATGGAATTTAGAGCGAAGAAAACATCTGTCAAGGCGAAGGACAACCTTCCCGGTGAGGGTAAAAGGAGGAATGAGTTTGTGGCATGGCATGTGGCATGACTTGCGGAATGGGATAATTATGCGGAATGTAATTTTGGCGGAATGACTCTTTGACATAAATTATACTAAAAAGCGCGCCAATTTTTTAAGAGAAGCCGCCTTGTTAAATACCGCGGGCTCAAACATGATGAAAATCGAGTGAAGATAGCATAGACTCTTTTTTCACGTATGATGTTCTTCACGGATTCTACGAAAAGAGTTTGGCGGCCAATGCTAAGGCTTTCCCCTTCTGTGGACGGTTTATCGCTTTTAGTCAGAGGATAAAACAGCGACTTAGGTCTTATGAGCCAAAAAATGCCTCGGATACAAATTGGTCCACTTCGTGCACCATTTACACGCTACTGCATGTGACCAAAACATCGAGACGGAAAGTCAAGTTTTGGCGGATGTCATCTCAGCCTCAGTAGTGAGCACTCGGTTGTATCCAGTCTCAAGCATATCTACTCTTCCTTATCCATTACGGGTTGAACGATCGATGGAGTAAAGTACAGTACATATTTACGAGGCGTATTTGTTTCATTAGAAGTCTACTCCTGTCTACTATCCTTGCTTTTCGTTTGTCTCCTTCGCAGCCGTCCCTGTGTAGTGAAGTAATTGAATCAAGGAACGCGCTTAACATAAAAAGAGAAAAACATAGCATAATATTAGCTCAATAAGCTCAAACACACTAGCAAGTTTAATTGGAAACCGTTTCCATTCACGATAATCTAAAAATCGTTCTAAAAGTCTACGTTCTTTCAAATAACGAGGTTTAACTTATTCTGTGATTCACAACAACATATCGAATTACTTTTACTAAGTTTACACACGCATTTAAATTTACACGTCCGCATTTTTAGCTCTTCGGGCAAAACTTAACGTAAATAAGCTCAAATACTCTAGCAAATTTAATTGGAATATGTTTTCATTCATGATAATCTAAAAATGTTCTTAAAATTTACGTTCTTTCAAATACGAGGTTTTAATAAGATTTTGAGCGTTCTCTGGTTAAAAAATTTAAAAGTTTGAGCTTTCGATTGCCAGTCTGCAATCTTTGACAAGTGACGAATAAAAAGCGCGAACATTAAGTAACAATGCGTGTAAGAACTAGGCAACCTCTATTGTTCTGCGGCATTTCGCTTTCCCCACATAAGATTGTTTAGATTTTCTTACTGAGAATACATCAACCTATGGACAACACGTTTTTGAAATAAAATGTACTGAAACTTTATTTTAAAGCGATATTTCTTTTGTGCTACAAGATTTTGTCCAATCATGAGACTCCAAAACAATGGCCAAGAAAGGCTTCTAAGGGAAGGTACGTTTTTTCTTGGAGGGGGAGGGCTGGGGAATTTTGGTATTTTTTTCCCAAAAAAGTGTTGGCCCTCCCTTGCGTTTTAATAAAAAAACTCCTGACCCCCCACCTTTAGGTGACTGACAAAAGTGCGACCCTCCCCTCACTACTACATGGTATGTTCCATGCTGTAGAAACCTCAGAACGTTTCGCTTGTGAACTCAAAGTGTTTGAATATGAATATATCTCGATATTGAATGTGTGCGCGCTGAAACAAGGAAAATGCGAACAATCAGTGCATGTGGGATATTTACATTTTATAGCTGAAGTTTGAATATGGAAGCATTTGAGTATTGAGTATTATAAAAGTTTTAAACATAAAATAGCTAACTAAGGCAAAATACACGCTCTTCTTTCTCCGACTAGCCGGCATTGCTGTTTGTTATTTTAACAGAAAGGTTTATCTGTTTAGCATGCGAAATCTGCCTCTCAAAAACAAATATTTCCTACATTTCCGACAGAACTAAACTACTCAGGAGATCAGGCAGCGGATAGCCAACAGCAAGAAGCTGAAGAAACGATACCTGAGTCAAGTACTTCTCGATACGGACGGCCGAGAAAAGGACACGAGTCCTCCGAGAAAAACTATGTGCCATGACATAATATACATGTAGAAATGTAACCTAGTACCTATAATAAAACACCAATTTAAATTAAAGTAGGTGAAAAGAAAATCTTAATCTGCAAGAAAAATGAAAAGCAACATCACAAAAATTCTCATTAAAAAATTCTGGAAAATATGTGTGACCCTCCCTTGAATAGCTCACATGAGGTATGGCCCTCCCCTTTTGGTGCTCACTTTCACTGATGACCCTCCCCTCTGAGGCCCCAGCCCTCCCCCCTCAAGAAAAAACGTACCTTCCCTAATTTTCCATGTTTCCCACATAGAAATTTTGCTGCATTAAAACTCAGAATAGTTTTCACTAAAAGGGATCAATAAGTAAACTAGAGAGAAATAAATGCGCTACCTGATGAAGTGATAGTAGATTTTCATGTTTTAGCCAATGAGGTGGACCGTTTCAACAATGTCACAATTAACACCTCTCTGCATTCCTTGCCGTTGGGTTGCCTATTTCTTACTAGGACCATTACTTAAAATACATACTACAAAAAGTGCGAAAAAGAGAAATTATAATAAAAAACAATAAAAATACATTAGTGGGAATAACCTTCAATTATTTGAAGAACCAGCTATCTCTGCTTCCGCAACTCCTCCAAAAGTTTGGAAACGCTATGTTGATGACAGCTTCGTCATTATTAAGAAAAACTCCGTCTCAACCTTCCATGACACCCTCAACTCGATCGACCCGAAGATTTCTTTCACTATTGAAACAGAGAACAATGGACAGATATCCTTCTTGCACACCCTGGTATCCAGAAAGGATGGTGTTGTCACTATTGATGTTTACCGAAAATCTACTCATACGGACAGGTACTTGGATTTTTATTCACACCACGAGAAGAAACACAAAATAAGTACTTCCTCTACTCTCCTGAATCGTGCCTCTAACCTACCAAGCACCTCTGCGGGTAAATCAAAAGAATTGATTTACGTTTCAAATGCCCTGGAATCAAATGGCTACCCCCCGTCTTTCATATCAAACATCCTGAAGAAGAAACCACCTCCTGAAACTACACCATCCCCAGAAGAGTTAGTTGGAATGTTCTGTAAATGGGCCGACCCTTCAAACTCAGATAGCGGTTTCGCAGTTTTACCATATATCAAAGGTCTAACAGAGCCACTCTCAAGACTACTCAGAAATAACGGAATCCGAACCACAAGCAGACCCCTGAAAACCCTACAACAGGATATTTGTTTCCCCCAAGTCAAGACCACCGGTTGATCAACAAACAAATGTTGTTTACAAGATTCCGTGTGCCGACTGTCCGTGGAGTTATATTGGAGAGACTGGAAGGTGCTTAAAAACAAGAGTGAAGAACATACTAGAAACACAAAAGCCTTTAAAAAGGGTTCCAACGTTGCAACACACGCATGGTTGAACGACCACTCCATTGACTTTAAAAGTGCTCATGTAATCGACAAGGGAAATTTCCGCGTTAGAAAAACACTGGAATCCTGGCACACAGCAATTACAAGCGACGCAGACAATAATGCGAAACAATTACCTAGACAATATTCAATTATGTCTTACCCTGGTTGCTCGTCCATTTTTAAACGAGGTTTTAAGCTTCTCATGATTCACAACAACATATTGAATTACGTTCAAACACGCATTTTTAAAACGGAAAAATTTATTACGTCCGTATTTTTAGCTCTTTAGGCAAAACTGTGAAAAAAAAAAACACAATATTAACCTCCATAATATTTTTGTCTGTTGCAGGTTTAAAGTTTTAGAGTAGTTTTAATTCATTATCGCGAAAAATATGCCGTTTTATAGCAGAGACGCTTATCAGCGACTCATCAACAGGAAAGCTGTAAATTGTCACGCAACATGTTCTCCGTTCAAAACATCTGTTTGTCAGATATCGCTCGAATTTTCTCTTTAAGACAGGGATTTCTCCGTATATTTTATGAAATAAAACCCTCAAAAAATAAGCGATTAAAGTTTTTGTGCCGTTTAACTGAGCAGCATAAATTATTAGCGAGGTGAAGTGGCTTGCTAGATTTCCGCTAACTCTACTTTGCCATTTGCAGACCGGTGAGATAAAGCGAGATAAATGTAGATCACTTGCCGCTGCTGCTTGAAGTTTCGTTGTCCATGCTGCTCAGTCCTTGCTGGTTTGCGCCCGCGGTATTTAACAAGGCGGCTTCTCTTAAAAAATTGGCGCGCTTTTTAGTGTAATTTATGTCAAAGAGTCATTCCGCCAAAATTACATTCCGCATAATTATGCCATTCCGCAAGTCATGCCACATGCCATGCCACAAACTCATTCCCTCTTTTACCCTCACCGCAACCTTCCACCTTCAAAGATTTTTCGAGCTGCGGACTTTCTGTGAGATGCGCCAGCACTTCTACGAGTCTACGGTAGAGTAAATTACACATTTGATTGTAAATTTGTATCGAAATCGCTTTTTAATTGAGGGATTCTTCATATTCCTTAAAGTTTTCGTAATAGTTTTGAAAAATGTGCACAGTTCGCATCACCAAATGCTCTTCAAAATAACTTGCACATCGACCGAAATCGCTTGCGCGTAGCTTCTCTCGAAGAAAGAATTGAACGCGTTTGGTCTTCAAAAACAAGTAAAGGCGTGTTTTAATAAATGCATTATTAAGAAAAGCTTACTGTCTCTTCTTCTGTGTACCTTCATTCAAAAAATTTTGACTTTGAGAATGTATTTTTGGCTAATTCTTAATTGACAACTGGTGTAATTTATTTAAAAGTAAGGAATTTTAACTATTCTAGATCAAGTGAGTTTTGTTTTTTCGAACCTATAAATTGTCCTTTCGCAATGCAACTGCTAATTTAGTGAAGCGATCATAAAACACGCAGCCTTCAATGGGTTAAATTCTCTTTGATTCCTGGAGTTGTGGTCATGTTAAAAAAGCTTCCTTGTCCAGATAACTTGAAATTAATACCGTAGATTAGACAACAACTATCTCTAGACGAACTTTCTACCTTTTTTAGGGTTTTGGTGAACTCGCCATTCACGACAACAAAACTGTGCAGCTGTTTTTTTGGCGCGCTAGTTGAGAAAGGTGGGAGTCGTCAGCTGATCACGTGCTAAAAGCATCACGTGACGTTTCGGTCGCTAAGTAACCGTGGCGCATGCTCAACACAGTTCATTTCGACCCATGGCAGAGGTCCCTTCTCGTCCCGTCCGTCAGCTCAGGGAATAAAAAGGAAAAGGGGCCTCTGCTAGCAGGGAAGTTTCGTGCTAAAGTGACTGACAACAATAAATATGCCCCAAGCAAAACCCTTGGTGGTTTGAAGGGTCGTTCGGTTTTCTTAGGTAAACCTACCACTAAGAAGCAGAGTTTTGGACGCTGCACGTGCAGTGCTTGATCAGCTCAATGACCTAACTTGCAAGCGGCGTCCGCCTTTGGAAGATTGAGCAATGTTGTGAATGTTAAATTTTAACGAAATGCTGAGGCTTACTGCACGTTTTTTATTTTATGTGTTCGAGAATTCTTTACTTGTCTGGAAATGCAGTAGACCGAAGGATTTGGCAGCGCACTCGTTGAATGGGTTTCCCCGTCCCCTTTTGGGTTGATGAAGAAAAACATGCCTTAAATGTCCCTGTTTTTAGCCAGCTGAAATATTTGCCCCCTTCAATTCCCCGGGGTACATGTCACCTTAATTACAAAGGTAAATGAAAACCCCAGCTATTTTACTAGGGCAAAATTGTATAATAAGGGAAATATATTATAATGGGGAGTCATGCATGTTTACCTGGGCTGGTGTAACCACGGCTAATATGAACTCATACTTGTACAAACAAGACTTCCATTAAAGAATGTTGCAAGCTGATGAACTTAGATTACACAGAAGTTACTGAAGCCTGTCGGAGGCAATGCAAGGTCTGGGGAAATTTTCTAAGGCAGCCCGAAGCTTTTAGAGCACAGACGGAAGTATTTTAACCAAGAGACCACCGAACGTTGGCGGAAAGTTTTCAATGCAATTAGTCATTAAACTGAATTTAAAATTTGTACTTGAATCATATGTTAGCTTTGTAGTCGTATATTGTTGATCTGCATCTTTGTTGATAAATTATCTTTTAAGAACTTGGCTCTTCTGCAGAAGATGTTTTTTAGGAACGCACGAAAGTCCCTCATCTGGGTGAAACATATTGCGACGTTAACTGAACAACTTAAATAAGTAATCGCCCCGCTAGCGTAACGTAAAGCGTAGTCTGTCTGAAAGTCCAGCTCTGGCTTAGCTATCTGTTTGTACACGATAAAAGCGATGTAGAAAAATTGTGTGGTTAGAAATGCAGATGTAATCGCGATAAGCAGGGATATTCCTCGCATCCTTGTGGCTATTAGCTTGGCCCTTAATGGATTATTGGCTGCATTGCAATCAATCTTTCTCCGACTCCTGATCCACACTTTTCTAACCAAAGATACGTTGACAAACGTTATAAATAAAAATGGAGCAACAATCTGCACTGGGACGATAATGGCCAACAAGGGGAAAGAGAAAAGGTTGCATCGGTACGTACAGACAACAGTGAAATGTGTGGCATTCAGATCAACTCTTTGTCCGTCGTATGTAACAGCAGGAACCACCACGACTAAAAAGCCCAACACCCAAGCTACCGTCACCATTTTACCCACAAGGGAGGCGCCGAATGTGCGAGGAATTCGTCTTGTGGACAGATATTTTTCCAGGCTTATCACAACCAGGATGTTAATAGTAACGCACATGAAGGCAATGGAGAGATATCGCACTATCTTACAGGTCCAACCGCTTTGAAAGATATCGAACGCCACTTCAATACATACAAGCGGAAGAACTGTGCAGCCAAGAAGATCTGACAATGCCAAGTTTCTTAAGTACAAGTTCAAGTTTTTCACGAAGCGACTTGATTGGATTCGATCTCCCGAACGTGCCCTTTTACTTTTATTTCGCAGGTGGAGAAGCATAAAGCAGTTGCCGAGAAATCCCATCAAACCTATCGCTCCAAGCATGAGACAAAGGGCGAGCTTCGTTTTAAATCTCGCTGGAATAGATACGTAGACTGCAAGTCGCGTCTTGTCGGTGCTGCTAGGTAAATCGATGTTCTTGTCGTCAGAAAAGTTTATGGGTAGTGACCATGTATAGTTGTTTACCATTTTAAGGTGAGCACTCCCTAAGAATAATGAACAAATGATGTTATTCACTACTTAAGCAATAGAGTTCTTCTGTCGAGGGCACTATCGTGTGATAGGTTGCCCGAGGAAATTTGACGTTCACAACAAATATTATGAAGTTTGACCATCAAATTTGCGAGGGAACCTATCACACATAGGGCCTGAGAACTCTATCTACTCTACACAGCACTAAAGTTTGAGCGAAAATTACCCAGACGGGTGCTAATCGCTGATAGGCGCACGCTGAGGAGAGACACTATCGCATCACGTGATCCATTTCGACCAATGGGGGCACACCAAAATTTAGCGTTGTATTATAAAACTCATTATAACCCTGTTTAGCCTGTGGACTATTTTGCAGTTCCTAAGCCTGAGGTTCACAAAGTGCTCCCCTCCTTAACTCCAACAATATTACAGCCACCACAACGAAACTTCGAGATATAATATATAGATTTAGCCAAGCCTAAAAGCGGAGGCCCCCCCCCCCTTTTTTTTTTTTTTGCTTGCGCTTATTAATTTGTGAAAATACACTCATTCAAGTCGTTAAATTAAAAAAACAATTCATATCCTCGCTGAGAGACGAACGTGGCTCGTCGGCTTGACAACCGGATAATAGTCCACTAGGCCAGAGCGTTCATTGTCATTTTTGAAGTTAATTTTAATGCTTATTTCTTTCTTCGTGACAAGCTGCCCATCAACATGAAAATGCTGGTATTTTTCCTGGCAAAATGTGTTCGGACCGCCGTAAAAACCATGGTTGTGGACAGAGAAAACCAAAAAGCACTAGCTCTGCTATATTTGGCGTCGAAGCAGCTACGAAAAGCTGCGAACTCAAGCAGTGTGCCGACCGAGTTCGCAACAGAATCGACAAGGCAAATTTGAACTTTTCGCCTGAACTTAATCGCCTAATTTCCTTCGCCTGAATTGAAATTTTCGTCTTCCACCAAAAAGACAACTGAGTATTCTTTAGAACTTTTTTTTCCGTCAACAAATTTGTTTTTGACTTTTGTTTTCTTTGCTTGTTTTGTTACAACGCGGGTCAACATGCGATTTAGTGCCAAAAACACGGGATTCAGCACAGGGCTATATCCAGTGTATGCCACGTCATATTGGTGATCCTGTGGTACGGACGGACGTACGGTCACGTGACTATTACGTCACTACCAAAATTTCTTGGTTTGATAGGTTACCTAATTTCCTTAGCAATGGTGCTCCGCTAACGCGCTAGCGCGCGGGCTCCGGTATAAGACGTCCAAAATGTTTCCTTTAAGGTCCGCAACATAAACTGATGATGTCACGTAACGTGGAAACTACGTCATTATTTCCAACCGGTGGCCATATTGGATTTCTTAATTGAAAACAACCAAAACTGGCCAAAAAATAAAACATGGGCTCCTTATTAAAACTAACCAAAAAAAAAAACCGCTTAAATGGTCCAGAAATGTATAGGCTAGCTCAATAAAGTTATACTTTTTCCCCCAAAAAATGCCTCTAAAAATATGGTTGTCATGGACACATCAAATTTAATAAACAGCAACGTGTCATGCCAAATTGTTCCCAGTTAAAATTTGGTAAAAGTCACAAAGTTCGGTCGCTTTGGCTTGCAGTATTACAAAAGTTATAAACGTTCGTCTGTTTAACGTAGATATTAATAACACACGTATGTAGATATTTTTAAGACTTCGTTGTAAACCTAAACGTTTGCTTTGAGTGCTGAATGAAGAGGTTTACAGTTGATTCAGTCCGTTATAATCGTAAAGTTGATTATTTACCTAACACTGTTGTTCCCCTTGCATTTTACAGCCATCTTTGGTGTAACATTACAGAGAATGAAAACGAACAAATAAAATAAACAAAACCTTCTGACCTCAAATGGCAGAAGAAGAGTTTGAGCTAGCACGGCTCTTAATTTATGATTTAAGCCATCTCGATCCGCTCTCCTCCGTGACTTCTGCGCTTTGTCATGCATTAGGGTAGCCGACGTTCAACTACCACAATTGCCATGATAAATTAAAATTGAATGTAAAATAAATAATTGTAAGACTCCAAGGTTTAATTTGCGTACTTTTATACCGTTCACCATGTAACTTTCATCATCATATTCGTAAAACAAAAAAGAGAAAAGAAAGGAAAAAAATACGTAAAAATCGCAATTAAAGAACAGGTCGCTTTTGGCTACTAAATGGGAATACTGGATATCACATGTATTAATTTAGTCAATTTACCCCTTTTCATTTAACATGGTGGCGCTTTCATTACAATTTCATAACTTAAACAAAGAGAGAGACGTTTATTGCTCGTCACAGGTTATTTATTTATCTTTCTGTTTCTCCTGATCGCCACGCTTTTGAGAGTACGGATCCTAGTATGTCTGAGTACATTTCATACTAACAGATGAACCTAGTAAATGTGACCTAGATCGCCATGAGTCTCACTGTAGCTTAGTGGTTAAAGAGTGCATCCAGTTTGTGGAAAATCATGATTTCGACTTCCACTGGTCAGAAACTTTAGGTACAGACGGCGTAAGACGCTCATGTCATATCCCTGGTGTATCTATACTTCCAAAATTGACTAATACTAATTCGTTAAAAGTGTACATAAACTTTTTCACAGAACAACCAACAAATAAAACTTACCTAAAATATTTTTCAAATAAAAAGTTCTTCATTCAGTGTACTAACCAGTATGATCTTCCAGCTAGTCGTTAAAGGGATCAGTGTAAAATGTAAATCCAGCAGGTGTTATTTGGAAAAGTCGTCCCAATAGCCCTAATTTCAAAGCAGTCAATGGAAAACGCGCTCAATGATTGGCTGAAAGCCGTATTCTGTAGAGCAAGGAAGCATTAAATTTCTTTTGATTATTTTCAGACGGATGCTCATCAACATCTTCTTCATACGCTTTTGTTTGCTTTTTGTTCGTTCCTTGAAAAAAATAGAGGAAATCAATTAAACCCCATGCACAGGAATAAATATTCTATGACATATATCATTTGTTTGCGTAGATGAGAAAATTTGTCAAATTTTTATTTGTCATAGACAATTTGTCATAAGGAAATTTGCTCGTGTAAGTGAGTCTTCAAAGAAAGTTTGTCAAAGATTCGTGGAAAATTAGATCCCAGACCATTCGTTCATGCAATTTTTGTGAGCGTTTATTTATTCTACTAATTGTCTTGGATCCACCATCTTGGATTTCTTAATTTTTTTTCAGAGCCTCCGAAAACAACCAAAACTGGCCAAAAGGTAATTAAAATTTTAAAAGCAACAATAACAACAACAACAACAGCAACAAAAAAAAACTGAAATTTTTCAGAAATGTAAAAGGTTGCGCAATGAAGTTACCTTTTTTCAGAAAAACTGCCTTTATAAATTTGGTTGCCATGATCACATCAAATTTAATGATCAACGACATGTTCCCAGTTAAAATTTGCCGGTGAAAGTCGCAAAGTTCGCTGGCTTTTGTTGGCAGTATTACAAAAGTTACGAACGTTCGTCGGTTTTAAATAATACGCGTATGCAGATATTGCAAATATTGTAGATATGTATGTTGCAATCGGAGAACAAAAACAGAATGAAAAACATCTGCTGAAATCAGCGGGTGCCAACAAAAAATGTCCTTGAAGAAATATGTTTAAAATGTATTAGCGAGAAAAAACAAAAAGAATCCTATAATCTAACCTATGGGCGTACGGCAGTTGCTAGTGGCTCCTTTATGCCTCTTTTGTCGCCCCAACTATAACAACTCTCGGTGATACGAAAAGGAATAAATCACATCTTTTCATTGTTGATAATCATCGACTGTTTTACTTACTGACACAAAATCTCTTAAAGCCTTATACGCATTGAAATACGGAAAATATGGACCAAAATTATATGGCTGGTTTTCATTTTAAATCAGTAACTGTTTTTAAAGTGATCTTTAACAAGAGCACATTTGGTACCAGTAGCTCAGTGGGTGGAATGGTCAAGGGATCCGTTTTGAACCTCGCTGGCGACTTTAAAAAACTTTTTTCTCTTAATTTTCATTAAAGACAATTCACCTCTGTATTGCTTTAGGGCTTTTTTTAAAGACAATTCAACTCTGTATTGCCTTAGACCTTTTTTTTTACTGCTTTAGCCAAATTGGATTTATCAGAATCCTTTACATTCATGACTTGTTTGATAAGAGCTTTTGATTGTTTTTGCTTTGACGTTTGTTTTATTGCTCGTTAGATGTTGTTCCTTAGGTAAACACACAGGAAGTTTCTTGTCTGTCTTTAAATAAGTAAAATACACGATTTCTTTCGTGGAAGAGAAGAAGTCCTGTTTTGGCCTAGGTCCTCTTAAGGTGGCTTACTACAATTTTCAGAAGAGAAAAATGACCTTAAGTATTTAGTTTATAACCAACAGGAGTTTTCTTCTTGGTCATTTGTCACTACAACTGTTGAAAAAAAAAAAAGATTTTACTCTGGGAAAGAAATACGAGAAGCTTAGAAAATATTAAAAATAGCGGACCGAGCCCTACGAGGGGACTGGAAACTAGACTTTTTCAGGGCTTTTTTCTAAAAAATGTAGCCGTACGACCCTACCTCAAAATTTCGAGATTTTCAAAGAAGCTACAAATAAACACCTATCCAAAAGAAAATGAAAATCTGTAAGGCAGAATTTTTGCTCATGAAGAAAATGATAAATTTTTTCCTTTTTGAGAATTACTAAAACTCGCTCTCACATATTTTAGTAATATTCTGTCTACAAGTGTACGTTACTACAATTTTTTGCGACCTCCTTCGTGAGCAAACTGAGCATGTTTACAATTTATATTAAGCGCGGGCTGAAATGACGCAATATGACGCGTGCTTTAAAAATAACAATTTTTACAACAACTTCTCGAGGTCTTACATATATTTTACACCAGTAGCGCTCACTAACTGTGTCAAGACTTCACCCATTCATGATAAAGAAAGTTTTACATTATACCACAAGCGATTTCTACAAGCCAGAATTCAGAGATGTTTTCAGCTTTTTCTCGATGGTGTCGCAAAGCATTGCGAGCGTGAAAAAAATGGCGTAAGAGAGAATTGCTTAGGGCGCGCAATTGTGTATCAGAAGAACTGTAGTGTGCCACCTTAAACTTCAGAGTTAATGAGCATGCCACGAGGTTACTATCTTTGTTCAGGAGCCCATTACCCGGAGCGTCCAACTGCCATAAATTCGTGCAACAGCATTTTTACAAGTAGGTTTATTTAAGATAAGCCTTTCCCGCGAAAATAACTGTTTTCCATGACGTCTGCGTTAAATTTAAGCTACTACTTCCCTTGTAAATACTGAAATTATCGCTTGAAATACTGTCAGAACACTCCAATGAAGATTCCTCACTGGTCACTGGTATCCGTTATGTTTATTTCCAGCGTAGACGAGTTGTCGTAGTTTCGTACTCAGTCTATTATTAATTACACGATCGTTTTTTGATTGGTTATTTAAACCAATTCGCGGGAAAAGCTTATCTAAAAATAAATTTATTTGTGAAAATGCCGTTTCACAGACACAGTATGGAAGTTGGACGCTCCGGGTTATGGACTCCTGCTTTGTTGCAATTTTACTCGCACCGCACTCGTCGTCCTGTAAGACAGTGGAATAAATCACATCTTTTCATTGTTGATAATCATCGACTGTTTTACTTACTGACACGAAATCTCTTAAAGCCTTATACGCATTGAAATACGGAAAATATGGACCAAGACAGTGGAATAGCAATGTAACTTGAACCCAGTTTAGGAGAAAGAAAGAACTTGTGAGTTTTGGGACCAATTACAACCGTTTTAAGTCTGCTGTTAACGCTGTGTGTGTACAACATTTCTGTACTTTGTCTTTCAACATTTTTGTACTTCCAAGAACAGATTGCGTTTCAACAAAGAAAGAAAAATGAAATAAGTGAGATCTGTAATTAAATTCCACTTTGGTAACTAGTTGCTAGACCTGATGTTGCATCGATGAAGAGCCCTTTTTACGATACGTTGGTTTGCAAAAAATATATATCTAGCTGGATTTTTGAAACAGTGGCTGCTGGAAATTTGGCCACTTTCACCGGGACAACGCTGAAGCCAAGGTTTTATGACTCCAAACAGCCTCAAAACCACACAAAAGGGAAAAGAAAAGGAAGGGAACAGAGCGGAGCGGAAAAGAAAAAGGGCTCCTCACACTCCTTATTTTTATATCACCCTTATACTTTGGAGAAGGTTTCTGAACGCAAAATAAAAATAATCGCTGCACACCGGCTCAGACGCCTCAACCGCGGGGCATCGTTTTCAAAAATCCAGGTAGATATTATTACTGCCTTTTCTGATCGACAGGCTCGAGATATTGGGATTAAAAGTACTTTGTATCACGAATACAACGAAGTGTCATCAGAACCTTATCCCTGGTGTCATGCACAAGGGGAGGAAGTCCAATTGCCACTGCCATGATAAATTAAAATTGAACGTAAAAATAAATAAGTGTAAATTCCTGAGGCTCAATTTGCTTACTTTAAAACTGTTTACCAAGTAACTTTTTCATCATCGTCGTCATCATTATCATCATTATCATCATCATCATATTCATCATAGAAAAACCCGTTAAAACCCACAATGAAAGAACACGTCGCTTTTGGCAACCAAATGCGATTCTGAGTGGATATCACATGTAGTGATTAACAGAGTAATTTATCAATTGAGCACTTTTCATTTAACATGATGGCAGTTTAGTTACAATTTTATAACTTTAACAAAGAGAGAGACGTTTATTGTGCGTCACAGGTTAAAGTCTATTTCTCCTGATTACCGCACTTTCAAGAGTACGGATCGTAGTATGCCTGAGTACATTTCATTCTAACCGATGAACCTAGTAAATGTGACCTAGCTCCCCATGAGTCTGTGCTGGTTAGAGAGTGCAACCAGCTGTAGTTTGTGGAAAATCATGATTTCGATTTCCATTGGTAAGACACAGGCTGCGTAAGACTCTTATGTCATATCGCTTTGTGTCTAGGTTCAAAATTGACTAATACTAATTATAAAATACTGTCATTAAAATTTTAAAACGAAGACGTTCAAACTTTTTAAAAAAACAACAAAGAAATAAAACTTACCTAAAATACGTAAAATAAAGTGTTTAATCCGGCGGACTAGCCAGTGTGATCTTCCAGCTAGTTGTTAAAGGAATCAGTGTAAAATGTAAATCCAGCAGGTGTTATTCTGTAAAGCAAGGAAGCGTTAAATTTCTTTGGATTATTTTTAGATGGATGTTCATCCATATCCACTCTATACGCTTTTGTTTGTTTGTTTTTTTGTTGTTGTTCATTCTTTGAGAAAAAATAGAGAAAAATCAATTATGCCCAATGCACAGGAATAAATTTTCTATGACAAATATCATTTGCTCGCGTAGTTGAGAAAATTTGTGAAATTTTCATTTGGATTATTTTTTTGAAATTTTCATTTGGATTCATTTGGATTATTTTTAGATGGATGTTCATCCATATCCACTCTATACGCTTTTGTTTGTTTGTTTTTTTGTTGTTGTTCATTCTTTGAGAAAAAATAGAGAAAAATCAATTATGCCCAATGCACAGGAATAAATTTTCTATGACAAATATCATTTGCTCGCGTAGTTGAGAAAATTTGTGAAATTTTCATTTGTCATGGACAATTTGTCATAAGGAAGTTTGGCCGTGTAGATGACTATTCAAAGAAAGTTCGATAAAGTTTTCAGTGTGGAAAATTAGATTCCAGCTCATTCGTTCCTGGGTTTTTTGGAGCGCGCTTTTTATTCTTATTATCTTTAATCCGCCATATTGGATTTCTTAACTTTTCTCATAGCGTTCGAAAACATACAAAACTTGCCAAAAAGAAATTAAAACTAATAAAAGAACACACATTTTCCAGATATGTAAAGGCTAGCTCTCTTTCCTTCCTTCATTTTTCTCTCGCCGTGAGAGACCTCTGCCAGCAGGAAACGTTAAACTTTGGCAGAACTCACAAATTTAGGTGGACTTTGCCTGCAATATTACAAAAATTATACACGTTCGTCTGTTTTGAATATTATCAAAACTTGTATGCTGATTTTTTTCAGACTTTGTGGTAAAACCAAAGGTTTTTTTTAGTACTCGATGGAGAGGTTTATTACTACTCCGCATAGTTGATTAAGCGCGTTATAATCGAAGAATTGGTTATTTATCTAACACTGTTGTTGCTGTTTCCCTTTCATTTTATGGTCATCTTCAGTGAATGGCGACTATTTTTCGTCATGCTATGTAAAGAGCTCTGAAATTGTTGAAATCGTCAAACTGGCAATTTTGCTGGTTTTGGCAGAAAAACGGGAAATAAACAAATACCACTGATCTCAAAAGGCAGAAGAAGAGTTTGAGCTAGCACCACTCTTAATTTATGATTTAAGCCAACTCGATCCGCTCTCCTCCGGGACTTCTCGTAGATTTGGTTGGGTCCTTAGTTCGTGAGTCGTGAACATGCATGCAAAACAATCGCTTTATCACTCATAGAATGACAGCATAACATCACCTTTATTTCACCTCGGACTTACAAGGGTAGCTGTATAGAAGAAAAAAAAAGAAAAGACGAAGAAAAAAAAAGTATTAATAATGAAAATAAAACCATATATTATACACAGTACATTAAACTACTATTTACATAGGTAACAATTGCATTGATGTTCGAAAGAAATTTGGCACATTCAATTATTATTACTTACGTAAGTGTCGTGATAAATAAATCCATTGTCGTCAAGAAAATTCGAGTTCGACAGTTGAGAAATCACTTGTGCTGTGTTGAAAGATAGCATGTCGAAGGATAGTCGCCGTGCACTTAACCATGAATCAAATATTAAACGGATGAATGTCTAATAATGATTAAAAGAGAACCAAGACAAAATGAAAAACATCAGGAGGTGTCAACAAAAAACAAAAAGCCTAGAATCCTATAAATCCAACCCTTGGGGGTACGGCGGTTATTAATGGTTCTTTTATGGCCCGAACTATAACAACTCTCTGGAGTAAATCATAGTTCAGTTCTTTGGTGACAAATATCAACTGTTTCAATTACTGACGCGAAATTATTTTTGGCTTATTGATTTATACAGAAAGTTTCTGAGCCTCTTAATTTCTGGATTCTGATGAAATGTATCCATGCTGAGGTTGTCTTCGTGACACTGGGATGATTCTGTCCGATCGGTTTTTCTTCTCTTCCGGATACGATGATGTTTTGAAACAGGAACGTTTTAGTAACTTTTGTGAGAACAAGCCTTACAAATTGCAACTGTTATTTTAAGCTCGTGAGTTCATTATGTAAGAAACGAAGAATCGAGTAACTAAATAAAGTAGATCTTAACTCCCTCGCTCTCTCTGACGAATGTTAACAGGGCATAACGTACGATGGCCCAGAAGGGTCACAGTCCAGTTTTAATTTTGACACAGTCCAGTTTTCCTTTTTACACAGTCCAGTTATACTTTTTGAGTAGTTCCCAGGTCTCTCTCGTCTTTGTCAGACCATGTGCATGTTGTATCGCTGCAGCTATTTTGTATTTTGGATCGAAGATGGATGCAATTATCAGACAGACCGTTCGAAAAGAACTCAGGAGACGTGCAAGTTCTAACCTTCCAGTAATGGCGTCTTCTACTAATCAAGATGAACGTGGCCGACGTGAAAGCGAATCAAGTATGGCTGGATCATCTCGCAGTTCGTTTTCATCACGAAGAGTGGGCCGGCTCACCGGGTTACTAAACCGAATGAGGAATGGTGGCGGTAAAGAAAGTTCCAGTAAAAAGGGGGAAATAGCTAAAGAACACAGAATACAGGTGAGATGGTTACACTATGACCAATCTAAGAAAAACTTTGTTACTGTTCGACGGACGGAGGTGGAAATCGCTTCATTTCATATACTGATGCAGAACCCCTTAACCTCAAGGATCTTATGGAGAAGGCTTCTGCATTATTTTTCCCGGATGGGAAAATTGTCTTTGCAGGCTACTTGGAAGGAATGAACAAGTCGATCTGTCATGCAACTGGAGTGGCAATTTTCGAGTTTCCTGAAGAAGGAAGTGCGGAAGACTACCTGAAAAGTAATGGATTGTATCCTTCATCCACTTATTTTTACCTTCACACCCAGCCAAGACACCTTACGTGTGATGAATTTGAGGATACCAAATGCTCTGAGGCCACTAACCCAAACAACACATTAACAGCTGAGGTAAGCTCGCCACTGGATCAGTTCAAACACCTACCACTAAATCTGATGACAGAGATGTGAGCGAAGTATGCAGTTGTTCTTTTGAGAAAGGAGAAAACTGTCTCCGTTGTGAGCAGAACCAGGAGTATCAGGAAAGTCTATTGGTAGATTCAATGTGTACAGCATGGCCCATAGAGTTTCAGGGGGATGTAAATGATGAGTTAACTGCTCCATTAACTGTATAGGAAATGAGGCAGCTTCGGGTAGAACATTTTCAAGCAGACAACACCCATAATCCATCTCAGCAAGCGCAACAAACTGATGCTTTGCATGAGGAGAGGGATTATATCCCTGCACCTCCAGCACTTGTGCCAACTGAACAAGAAGAATGTATTGTCTCCGAAAATGGTAAAAGCTGTGAACAGGCTCTTTTACTAACTGTTCACCGCTCGTACATTTGCAAAGATATCATTGACCATTTTAAAGATGAAAAAAAATGAAATCTAAATATTAATTAGTCTTTACAATTATCAATGAGAGGGGACAAAAAGAAGAGGGTGTGGGTATTGGTGTTACTAGAGAAGTGTTTTCTTTATTTTGGTAGGAGTTTGCAAATAACATGACTATAGGTGAAAGGGAAAGAGTACCCTTTGTTAGGCATGATCATTTTATCAAGGTGTAGGGAGCAATTGGTAGAATTTTAGTGAAAGGTTACAGATCAGTTTCGTACTTTCCACTGCACTTATCAAAGGCTTTCCTGTGCTACTGCTTGTTTGATGCAGAAGCTCCTCTGCTTGTTTGATGCAGAAGCTCCTAAGGCATTCTTCTCGAGTCTTTCATGAGGTATTTGTCACCTGTGGAAGAAGGGCTGGTGGCAAATTACATGAATCTTGGGAAAGCTGACTTTCCCGATGAGAATGACGAGTTGCTTGATTTCCTGGAGAGGTTCAATTGTAGATCACAGGTCAGTTCAGAGAATCTGAGGAAAGAAATTGTGGAAATTGCTAATTAAGAATTCATACAGAAACCTCATGTCATGATTGCTACCTGGCAGCATGTTGTTCAAAAGCTGAAAAAGTATCCAGAGTTTCAGACCATTCCAGGTATTGAAGGGCTCTATGATTCAATTAATCCAACAAACAAGAACGTTCTCGATACACTGGAAGCACAGCCACACACTGAAGCAGAACGGGATGCACTGAGATTTCTGCAGCGATACATGCAAGGATTAGAAAAGAGCAAGCTAATCCATGCAGTTCTTAAGGTTCACAACAGCCGCTGATGTCTTGATTACCAACAAGATTGAAATCTCGTTTACTCGGCTGGAAGGTGCTGGTTCCAGACCTTAGCTCACACATGCAGGCCTCTCCTGGAACTACCTTCCACTTATTCCAATATTGTTGAATTGAGGGAACAAGTCAATAATATTTTGGAAAAAAATTCCTGGGAGATGGACATTATGTAAGTTAATTCTTAGTCCCAGTATCTACAAATTCTCGTGATTAGTGTTCAGGCAATTTTTGTAGTATTAGCTGTAAGAAGATGAACATCAAACGATTTATCCTTGATTCGCTGGTATTTGGGTGACCTGCACTGAGACACCGATGACTACTGGGGCTTAAACTATTGAGAAGAAAAGGCATTGTTTTTGGAACTTACACCATAGGGAGGTGAATACTTGGAAAGTATTCGTATCTTTTATGTAAGTAATACCATGTACATTGTGCTTACATCAGCTTGCACTCCACTTTAACACAGTGGATGCTGGATGAGTTTAATCAGGGATCCTGGTCAGGATTGTGTAAAATTTGTTAGAAAAGACCCTGAATCAGTTTTCAAATGTCAGTTACCTTTCAACTGACAGCAATAAGCAGTAGTCTCCTTCACAGTTTTTATGCATATGAGTGTCAGGCGACTACCATAGCTTAGGCATTCCAAATGGTTTTGGATTTAGCTGCTATTGTTGCCTTGAACGTAACATTTAAAAAATAATTAACAGACTGTTATAGAATCCTCAAATGAAACAATAGAATGAAATAATTAGCGAACAAAATACACTACAAACTTTTCAACAATTCTGGGACCAAACACAGTGTGTGTATTTCATGTCTGTCTTGATTAAGCTTCATTTACAGTATAACAACGGAACTAAGGCGCAGAGCATATAACCATCCTATAGCGAGTTTTTTGTTTTGATCGCTATGTAGCCTGAACATTTGTGACTAAACGCCCTTGGTTAACCATTGCCCTTTTTGCTACCAGTGCAGTCTGGTAACCAGGGACATTTTCTCATAAACAGTCACCAAACCAGACAGATGAACACTGTGATTGTTAAATTTACATGTTTTAGGTTGTGTTGTTTATACTTTAACAAAATAATGGACATGGATTACTATGTTTGACGCAAACATAAGAGAAAGTGAAGGCAATAATTCAATGCTTCATTTAATGTTGGGTTACGCTGCAGTTAATGTTGTTGATCAGATTTCGACTATGAAGTAGGATATATGTTGGGCTCAATTCGCATTTCATACAGCTATTAACTCATTAATTGACCTAATTCATTTTCCTTTGTGGGCTTTGTGGATTATTTTTCTGTATTTATGATTATATATATTTTTGGTTTCACACATGAGCAAACATTCGGTGTCCTGGAAACACTTCAGGAAAAGAGTTAAATTCGTTTAAGTCTTAGAATGGGAGAACATAGAGGAAGAGGAACTGAGTCTATTACTTTCTGGATTTAGTTGAGATTTGTCACCTGTTTCTCGCACAAGATGTTGTAAAAATTCTGTTACTATTAAATACCATTGCAAAATTACCGTGTGTACCTGTTTACTGTCTTGTATTATCATTTTAGTTGGACAAAAACTTAAACGGAGCTCAGTCTCAATGCAAACGAAAAGTGCAGAAAGTGCCCCAAAAGAGTGCAAAGTGTTTATGGATCACTTTTTTTCTTCACACCTTATCCAATCTGGATTTTACACATCGTAACTGAAATAGTAAAAAAACCCTGAAAACCCCTGAACATCCTATCCTATCCTATTCTATTCTATGGACATCTTGTGGTGGACGCAGTCCAAGCACATTCATAACTGTCATAGCAAACTCCTCAAACTCTTCACTAACATCAGCGGACACATGGTTGACTCATGAGTGAACTCCTCCATTTCTTGAGGATCAACGTTTACTTTACAGTCTTTTGTGCTGTGGAGGTGCGGTAGGAAATCCATACAATCGGGTTTTCCTCTTGGGCCACTGCTGTTACCAAATTTGCTTGAGGCTATTTGATGTTGATTACACATTTCTGCTACTTTGTAAATCTCTTCTCTCAATATTTGCATAAACCAAATCGAATACAGTCCTGGTAAACTGGATATGAGCCATTAAATAGGCCAAAGTCTGATAAATCTTTAAGACATTGATCCACCAACCGAATCCACCCTTTACAAATTGTGACCAGAAAGCTTCGATTCTTTGATTTGCTGTGGATCTCCCAAAGACAAATACCCTGCAAGCAGAGGTTTCTTTGTCGCCCTATGTTCCGGCGGGCGAATAAGTAACCTCAGCACAAAACCATCTGATTCTTTGATCTACCGCCGTCCAGGATTTTGGACGAAGTAATTAAAAATACTTGATTCTAACCGGCTCTCAACCGGTTTTGAAGCTGACGCATGCTGTAAATGCTGTCAAAAAGTGCGCGCGCTGTGATACGCTTGCAAGGTTGTTGTAAGCGACAGATTTGCTTTTTTATGTTACAAAATTCTTTTGTCATTTCTCCTAGCTCAGAAAATACGTAGAAAGATAAGGCAGCAATTGTTAAACCTTTGCTTCACTGATATTTATCCGGAGTTGAAAGTAAAGCTCAAGTAAAGCGGGTGCAAGTAACGTTTTTATGGAGTTCACAAGTTTTGTTTATCTCACGAATGAACGCGCGTGCAAAAGGTAAGTGACGACGCGTATAACGAATTTTGAGCATGCACGACAGTAAATCAGACGGTTTTGCGCAGAGGTTACTTATTCGCCCGCAGGAACATAGGGCGGCCAAGAAACCTCTGCTTGCAGGGTAAAAGACAAAACATCCCACATCAGCATTTTCATCGTGAACAGATCGAAAGAAACTATGAATTGCTTCGATTTCAGTTGTTTTCAGTTCCGTCATCTGACCTGATTTTCCTAGGTACACCACCTAACTGCTTTACAGCGTCAAGGTAGTGTTTAGTAGCGGAGCCCGCGTGCTAGCGCGTCAGCGGAGCACCATTGCTAAGCAAATTTGGTAACGTACAGGAGGGAGTGATGAACTTGGGCCTGGGCACAAGCGCCGGTATTGGCGAATGAAAAACCGAGGTGTCTGGCCATCGTGACGTCACATATAACTCTGCCCCAGAAATTCAAAGGAAAGTTAACAAATGGCTTCCTCGCAAATGTTTACAGTCCAGTTTCTCAAAAAGAACAGATCAAAACAATAAAAGAACGAAAGGTATGCTGTATGCTATAACATAAAAAGTATTCTTAATGCAAATTGGTCCTCAAAACAAAATAACCAATTGGCGATAAGACTCAAAAGATTTCATGGACGCTTTGGTCGATCGATTGAAATCGTGATCAAGATCACCTTTCAGAAGCTGTATCTCACAAACCCTAAGATGTGTCGCTTGGAGACAAAAACATAACTTTTATATGTATAAACTCTTTCCAATTTTAGGAAAATAAAATTGCGTAACAATTTCATTAAAATGATCAGTGGCTTTAAACATCATTAAAATGTGGAGAAGAATACGCCAATACAAAGAAACGTTTACTGTGAATTCATGTACTTGGTTCGAAGTTAATAATGGACCACAGTAATTCCTTACTTTGCTAAACCATCTTGTAAAAAACGACAAAGATGACAACATTTGCTGGAGGCAAGGCAAAACAGCTGACACGCCGGCTTTCCGGCCAAATTTGTGCTGATCTCTTATCGAATAATTATAAAAAACCACAGTTTATCTAAAACGCCAACTTTCTCAGGTTACTGATGTTAAGGGTTAACAAGGCTCTCTCTTTACTAGAATGGTCCTCAGTTTGACTGTTTTAAAATTAATTAATCTTTGAAAATCAAATGACAGGACCAATTCAATTTATTTGCGAAACGGTCATCGTCAGTTGTGGATCAAGTAGACGGTCAAACTCTTTCTATAACACTATGCAACCCGGACAGCAACTGAATCTAGAGGAAACTGGAGGTATTGAGAATAAATCACTGAATCACTGATCCAAATGGTACTCAAATATATCTATTAGTTTTCATAAAAAAGTACAGAACCAGATCAGCGAAGACTTGTTTCCTCAGGCGCCCGCATAATTTGCGAGCTGATTCAGATTTTTATGTTGTTCTGCAAAAGTGTAGTTTACACTGGTTAAATGAGGTGGCAAAAACTTACTAAGCTCGATTACTCTTTCCCTAGCAATTGAATATCACTATTCTTTCCTTATACAGAAGATGGAAGCAAATACTGTAAGAAAAGTTAACTTTTAAGTGCTGAACAGACCCTTCTAGGTTCCCCTTCTATTATACTCAGCCAAACAAACGGACTGATCATTTTTTTGGCAAATGCTATACCACTTGTTTCAACTTGGGTACTTTTGTTAAACTATAGGCTAGTCCGTAGCCAAGTTTCAAGTTTCCCTGTGGTATATAACTGAAATAAACACACTTTTTGGGACGCGGACAATAACAATTTTCCCGCATAATTCTTCGATCGCAGAGAGTAAACATGCCTCTTAAAACATTATTTAAGTGGGATTTTAACGTAAAGACAAAGAGGCACTTACCTATATCGAAAAAAGGGATGACTAAAATTCCATTACCCAAGAAAACAAGCTTAGCTGAAAGCTTAATAGCACAAAAAGTACGTTTGTAGCCCGAACTCTAACATAGTTGCCAGCGCCATTTTTGAAGACTCGGCAAACTCGCGGGCTTTTCACGTCGTGACGTCACGATGGCCAGACACCTCGAACCAGCCGAGCGGCGAGTTCATCACTCCCTCCTGGTAACGTATCAAGCCAAGAAATTTTGGTAGTGACGTAACAGTCACGTGACCGTCCGTCCGTCCGTCCGCATCACATGGTCACCAATCTGAAGTGGCATATAACCTTGTGCTGAATTCCGGTCGGGTGAAAACGCAGACTGCAGACTGCAGACTGCAGACTGCAGACAACAGACTGCAGACCGCAGACTGCAGACTGCAGAATGCAGACTGCAGACAACAGACTGCAGACCGCAGACTGCAGACTGCAGAATGCAGACTGCAGAACACTTTCTGCGATAAATTAAGTTTTTTTCATTTGAGCCCACTGCTAATGTAGTCAGCACTTAACCAATCTAAATGTGAAACAAATATGGCGGACGTTCGTTTGTTTGTGCACAGGTAGCCAAAGCTTTAATTATGACTGAAAATTAATAAAATTTTATGAAATAAACAGTGTTTCTTTGTTTGTATCTTACGTACTTGCTACCTAGGGCAAAAATTCGCTCTCCGAGTGAGAATAACCGTCTTCCTAATTTTTGCTCCAAATTGTCTGCGTTGACCCGACCGGCTGAATCCCGTGTTTTGGCGCGAAATCGCATGGTGACCCACGTTGTAGCAAAACAAGCAAAGACAACAAAAGTCAAAAACAAATTTGTTAATGGAAAAAAAAAGTTCAAAAGAATACTCAGTTGTCTTTTTGGTGGAAGGCGAAAAAAATTAGGCGATAAAGTTCAGGTGAAAAGTTCAAATTTGTCTTGTCGGTTCTGTTACGAACTCGGTCAGCACACCGCTTGAGTTCGCAGCATTTCGCAGTGGTTTTGACGCCAATCCATGTGGATAGGCAGCTTGTCAATCCATGTGGATAGGCAGCTTGTCACGAAAAAAGAATTAAGTAATAAAATTAACACCGGGCGATCACAATAAGCGCACATGGCCTAGTGGACTAATGGCCGACTTACGACGCCGTCGAGCCGAGTTCGGCTCCCAGCGAGGATATGAATTTTTTTTACATTTAACGACTTGAATGAGAGTAATTTTACAAATTAATAAGTGCCAACCCCCCCCCCCCCCAAAAAAAAACAAAACCACAAAAAAAAAACAATAACAACGACAAAAGGGGGGGGGGGGTTGGAGTGGGGGGCTCCGCTTTTAGGCTTGGCTAAATCTATATATTAATCACTTCAATCTGGGTCTTCATTTGTGGAACCCACCTCCAGCCAAACAAGCCTTCTTGAGAAGCCGTCGATAGAGATCTAGTAACTACTCGTGAACAAAAAAATAACTGCATGGAGGATGGGAAAAAACTGCGTAAATAAATTAATACTGGACTGTATAAAATTAAAACTGGAGTGTGTAAAAACTAAACCTGGACTGTGAAAAATTAAAACTGGACTGTTTAAAAATAAAACTGGACTGTGAAATTAAAACTGGACAGTGTAAAAATAAAATTGGACTGTGACCCATCTGGGCCATTGTAATAACGATTCGAAATTTTCTCTTTGCATACTGCAAATTCTAAACCGTTTCAAAAGCGATTTCTCTCCAAAATGTGTGGGGAAAACATTTATCCAGGAGAGTCGATCAATTGGCTGCTATCTCAGATGGATGACGTCACTCTCGTTTCCATGTCTCTATGATGAACGAAAAAATGCTTAGGTCTTTTACGCCACAAAATACGGAAACATGGACAACAATTCGATAAAGGTTTTTATTTTAAAACAGCTTTTTAAGTAATCTTTAATAACAGCACATTTGGTACCAGAAGCTCAGCGTCTTGGGTCCCTGTCTAGCTTGAAGGACTCTATATAGTGACTGAATATCTCTTTTGCGTCAAGAGTCGTATTTTCCCGACGTCAAAGTCGGAAACCATTGAACCCCTTATGACGTCATCCTTTTTGACGTCACCAGTTTGTTTCTATAAGCAGCTAACACAGCAAGGACAGATCCATCCATGCGTTTGTCCATTTTGAATATCGACCAAATTCTGGCAAAGCTACACCAGAAAAAAGAAACGTGTCCAATTTTGGGTGCAAAATTGCTGGTAAAATAGGCCAAGTCACCTAGTTGATCAATGTTCCATTTCCAGGGTTTTTGAAGGGCTAAGGCCAAGCCTTTTCCAGTGGATAGAAAGGGGATGAAGGGTAGAAGATAAAAAGAAAAGAAAGGGAGAGAAAAAAAAAGCGAGAAAAAGAAGCGCGAAAAAAATTGGTAATGATTCAGCAAAAAAAAAACAACGTTAACAAAAAAATCCAATTTTTGGCTTATGCGCATGCATGATAGCAAACTATTTAACAATTCACAACAGAAGCTGGTTCAAAATCTAAATTAATTGTAAAAAAACGCTTTTGTAGTAAAGTTTAGTGGTAATTGGCAACATAACACTAAAAAACCGCTTTAACGGTATAAAATTCGTTTTTTAAGAAAAAAAGTGGACGGGAAAGGGATATATAGCTGAAAAGAGAAAATTTCGTTAGGGACATCGTTAGGGAAGTTCCAGTGTGGAAAAAAAAAGATTCAAGTCTTTCGTTCAAAAAGGAAAAAAAGGAACAAAAGTAGTCGTTGTTCCCTGTTGCCAGTCACAGTCTGTGCGAGGCAGCAGGGGGTGTATTCAAGATAATCTTGTTCGAAATTGGAGATAGCAAATTGTTGAAAAATGGAAGGTTACATGGAACGTGATTGTAAAATGAGATAGCAGATTATAATACTCGGTTCCTTTTCTCTTTTTCTAAAATTTCACTTGATGTCTGCAGAACTTTTAATGGTTTTTATGCTAATTTTAAATACTGTTACAAGAAGGCACTTAAATCGTTCATGTTACCATTTTTGTTTATCATGCACCTTGTTTTTGTAGAGTTCACAACATTTTTATATACAACGCAAGCCTATTTATGAATGAAAAAATTTTCCCCTTACTTTATTAATTAGCTTTTCCTCCAAATCAATCCTTCAAAAAGAGATTTGAATAGGCACAATCTTCCGGTTGTCTCCACAAGCCCAACCCATTTTGAAGACCAAAACTCCAATAACAAGCCTTCCCCGTCTTCACTCCTCTCCACTTCTTAACAAGCTTTCTCGAAAACAAATCTTTTCAACCAAGAAAGTCCAGAATTTTTATGGAACTTTTCTGTAGATATGGTAATTATGTAACTTTGCAAAAGAAACTTTCGCATTGACAGAGAGAGATGCTTTCTCAAAAAAAAAAATAAAAAAATAAATAAATAAAATAACAAATAAAACAAATATAAGGATTGGTATATGGTAATTTCTATTCGATTTTTCCCTGCAGTCACATAAAAATAACTCATCTTTTCACTAACTGAGCCCTTTGTTGCTGGCGGGTGAAGAGGAGGTGTACATGTGGCTGAAAGACACTAAATGTTTTTTCTGTAAAGCGAGCCATGTCTGATCTCACTTCAGATACCTCGTCAAAGCTCCGCTTTAATAATATTAATAATAATAATATTTAATATTTATATTGCGCATTTTCTATAAGAATAATCAAATGCACATTACAGACATTACAGTAAATAAGGACGGTGCCTCCTTTTGTTACTGCGCATACGTTCTGTGCAGCTCAAGAGGACTTTGCCCACTAATGCAACAACATTTTTGCGCGGTTTAAGACTATGTGGAAAAAGCAGATCTTAGCCAGGGCTATCAGAATCCAAAAAGAAAATTTGGGGTAACCACGCATTTTTCAGAGATAATTGAGCTTGAATTTGGAAAGAAATTGCCATACATTCCTTGTTTTTTAACTCTTTTCTAAAATTGTAGTTGATTCATTGTCTCTGAAAATGCGTGGTTACCCCAAATTTTCTTTTTGGATTCTGATTCAAGATTCAAGTCAACATTTTTGCGCGGTTTAAGACTACGTGGAAAAAGCAGATCTTAGCCAGGGCTATCAGAATCCAAAAAGAAAATTTGGGGTAACCACGCATTTTTCAGAGATAATTGAGCTTGAATTTGGAAAGAAATTGCCATACATTCCTTGTTTTTTAACTCTTTCCTAGAATTGTAGTTGATTAATTATCTCTGAAAATGCGTAGTTACCCACACTTGTCTTTTTGGATTCCAATAACTCTTGCTAAGATCTACTATTACCCATAGTCAAAACCTTTGCAAAATTATGTCTGTATTAGGAGCCACTGTCCTTAAGTCAAGAATGCCCAGAACATTCTCCTCCTTTACACTCAAGAACTGAACATCGTGCTTGTGTATTCGTGATTGACCGTGCTGGTATCAAAACTTTTTGAAGTCCTTGTTTACACTGTTTCATGCTAGCAAGCCGCTTAGAAAAAGGAAATGCATCCGAGCTCCAATTATATTAGTTATCAAATGTTTTATGGTCGTAAAAGTGTTAAATAGTCTACAGTTCAACATCCTGCACGTTTTTCGCTTCTTTGCGTTCCATCCTAATGTCTTGTATTCTTGCAATGTCCTGCCTCGGCTTTAAAGCAAGACCAATTGCATTTCTTTCCCCAGCTAAGATCTCAGGCTGATGGATATCATTCTTCCGTCTGCAGAAAAATTTCTTCAGAAAAACTCGGAAGTCCTTCATCTGGGCAAAGTAAATTATGAAGTTCACGAAAGCGTTTGAATACACAATAGCAGCAGTACCATAACGTGTCACGTAATCAGTTGAAAACTCGCGCTGTGGTTTAGCTATCTGAGTGTACGCTGTATTTGCTATGAAGAAGAAGTATGGAATGATAAACGCAAACGTGAGAGCAATGAGAAGAATTGTTCCTTTTATCCGCACGGCTCTCAGATGGGCCTGGAAAGCATTTTTCATTCCGTTTTTAACTCGTCCCCTTCCTCGGTCCCACACAGTTTTCAACAAACATATGTTAATGTAGGTTACAAAAACACTTGGAAGAACGTACTGTAGTGGGAAAATGATAAGTGTTATTTTAAATGGATAGAAGGTTTCATCATTTCTACAGATGATAGTGAAATGAGTGTTGTTGACATGTACGCTTACTCCATCGTATGCCGCGGCAGGAAACATCATGACGACAAGTCCTAACACCCACGCACAAATTATCATTTTACGCACCGTCGAGACGCTACACGTGCGTGGAACCGTGCGAGTTGATAAATACTTCTCGACACTTAATACGACTAGATTGTTCATCGTAATGGTAGGAAATATGAAGTTGAAATATCGCACTATCTTGCATGCCCAGCTTCTTTGGAAGATGTCAAACGATATTTGAATGCATAATAGAGGCACTGATATCGCACAGGAAAGGAGGTCTGACAAAGACAAACTTTTCCCATACACGTACAGGTTCTTCATAAAACGGTTTGAATGGACTGGATTTGTCGCTGGCTTTTGCCAAAGAAAGTACTGGATGAAACAGTTGCCCAGAAACCCCATTGCACCAACAGTCCACAAGAAGAAGCAAAGAACACGTTTCACGAGAACACCAGCCGGAGTAAAGACGTAGATGGGGTTTAATGTTTGCGTTTGATTGTGTAAGTGCAGGGAATTGTTTGCAGTGATATTGGTAAGGAGCCATGATGTTTCGTTGCCTTCCATGCCTAGAACGCGATCTATAATGTAGGAAAACGTCAACAGAGTTGAATGACTACCTTATATTCTTGCTTTAAATTGTCCCTAACAGTTAACTAGTGGAGAAAATGTGCTTTTAACTTTTTATGCGTTAACCCTATTTAGCCTGGGGGGGGGGGGGGGGAGGGAGGGGGCGCATTGTGCCCTCGCTGTCTTAAACGAATTATAACTTTTAAACGGCTTGACGAATAATCACCAAATCTTGTGACTTTTCCTAAAATTTATCAGAGAAAATTTTCCTGTGTCAATGACATGTCTATGATGATTGACGTTTTCATAGCAACCTTCTACTCAGTAGTGTATTTGGCCAATTTTCTGTCTTTTTTCAGTCTTTTGACAGTTTTGTCCCCGTCGTTTGTAAGAAGAAGATAACCCTTTACTGTTTTGTGCTTTTTTTTTTGATTAAGTATATGTTACTTAGAACAAAATTTATACATTTTTCGCTGTCGGCATTGTCAACTGTGTGACTGCAGGCTCGGGATTCAAGATAGCGGCCTCAAAATTCGAAATGGCTGGTTTGTGACGTCACTGTGACGTCATGATACACCATAATTGGCACGTCATAAGCCCACTCTGTTAAGGTAATGACATGCTAACAAGGTGCCAAGTTTCATCACAAGAACATTAGTACTTTTCGAGATATATAGGAGGGGGGGGGAGGCACCTTGTCCCCCCCCCCACGCTCAGGAAATTTAAAAAAAGCCCAGGCAAAATAGGGTTAAGTCTTCAGGCCACCCCAATATTATGTTTAGTTATCCATCTTCTGACTTACCTAGTTTTTTTTTTGCTCCCCTTTCTCGTATGTTTTCCTTGTATGTAAACACCTTCAAGTCCCTCTCGTATAGTCCTGTTGGGAACCGTTTCTGATCTTCTCGCATAGTAATGAAATGAACAAACAAACAAAAGGGGGTTAGTTTCTAAAGAAACTATGGTGCTGCGTCGGTGGGGAAGTGAAACACAAAACTTTGGATTTATCAGCTGAGTTGATAAGGTAGATTGGCCACCATAAAGAAATTGAAAGCTGACGTTTTGAGCGTGAGCCCTTCGTCAGAGCGAATCAAGGAATTGTGGGTTGCACTTGGTTTATATGGAGAACAGTGAAGCTACGCTATTGGAGCTACGCCAAATAACACGGCAACGTGAAAAACAAGAATAAATGAAAAGCGTCCGTTGATACCGTGGGGATTAAATGTGGCAAATTGAAATACGAAATTTTGTTCTAGATTTTTACGGCGTTCCGAGTTACCTTGGTGTAGGGAAAGGCCGCGGATCGTCATGCGTTGGATAGAATGCTAATCAGGGAGATTAAAGTGTCGAGCGACTAGTTTGGATGCGTCCTTGTCGCTTCTTTCAACGTATCGTAGGTGTTCGCGGAAACGGTCACCTAGTATCCTCCTTGTTTCGCCAATGTATCTTATGTAAAAGATAACATTTGCGTAGGTGCATGTAAAGCAATCAGCAATTTTAATCAACCGCTTAGGTCTTGTTACTTTGTCTGCATTGCGAATGAAAGTACAAGTGTTGCATCGTTTACGCGCGCATTTAAAAGTACCGGGTTGATCATCAGATTTAAGTACACTTTTATCTAGAAAGTTGCCAAAGCTTTTGTCGATTTAGATGAAATCAGTGGGGGCTTTGAAAAGATTCTAGCTGTTTCATTGTCATTTTGGAGTAATTTAAAGTTCATTATTTTGAGCTTTTATGAGCCATTTCAAAATACCATACGGAAAACTTTTAGCATTTTTGTTAAATTTTCTTCGTTTCAATGGCATTTTGTTAACTGTTTGTACCTCGTTTAAGGACAGACGGATGTTTCCTTGGTAAAAAGCAAAAACACTTTACTCTTCGGAATAAAATTCAGATTTATGAGAGAAATACAATGCCGCTAAAAAGAGCCTTCAAACGAGAAAAAGTTTCCGTTTCTTTCCGTTGCCGTATTTTTAAAATGCAAATTATAGACATTTCATTTCGACAGCTGCATAGAAAAGGATACACTTGACAGCATTTTTAAAACAGCAAACTTTAGTTTACAAATTTCTTCTCCAGAAAAAAAAAAGCTCAACCTAAATAGACATCGTCCTAAATCATTTGTCCCAAATATAAAACTGCAGCGAGCGAGTTGAATTTTTCTATTTACTCGAGATAATTGAACAATTTGGTTCTATCTTCTTGATAACGTGTCTTGGCATAACGTGTCTTGATAACGTGTCTTGATAACGTGTCTTGGCACTTAAACTTCAGTTAGCAAAGAACATGCCTTAAAAAGTCGCCGAAAATATTGCGAAGTTCAAAATAAGCCCTCCCCCCCCCAAAAAAAAAAAATAATTCTCAAGATCACAAAGCTGCTAGCAATAAAACACACTAAAAGAAAAAATACCCTTTATTTCTGTTTGTTTTTCATCATTTTTTTTTCAAATGTCAATAGAAGTTGAACCGTTTGTGGATACGGGTTGATTTACTAGGTTTGCTTTCAACTCTTTTGTCACTGATGCAAACATCGTGAAATGTTTGTCGAAAAAGTCATGCCGAGCACAAATGCCATTAAAATAATTATTTTGTTGTATTTTCATCTTTCTCTTTCACAGGTATAGACGAATTGGAACGTTATATTTTTCAAGAAAATGGTTTGTTTAATCACTCGTTAATCACTCATTAGATTTCGAGGCAAGCAATGATAAATATTTGAGATCATTTTTAGCGGCAAACATGCATACTCTTACGTTTTGCATCCTTCTTTTCTCGTAGCTATTTGAAAATTAGAGCGTTGTATTTTTTCCAGAAAATGTTTTTTAAATTACTTCGATATATATACAAATTGCTTCTTTGAGACGGCAGTGTTGTATTATATGGACATTGGACGAAGTTGCAAGGCATGGCCCCGTTCACAACCAGGTGTTTCTGAAGACATTGAGCTATATATTAATTGATAGTAAAGACTGTAAATACTTTTTTCCTGGACATTGAAACACTGAATATAGCCATACACAGTCATTGGCTTTAAAAACAAAAAACAAAAGAGGGGTGGGGGGGGGGGGAGGGACCCCTGCGAACTGACCAGCCTTTTAAGTAGAAAGCAAAGACAAAAATAAAGGAACACAAATAACTTAGATTCATGGAAAGTACGAAGACAGACCATCCTGAAAACACAAAACTTTGGATTTATCAACGAAGTTCATACGGTAAATCGGCCACCGCAAAGAGACTGAAAGCTGATGTTTCGAGCGTTAGCCCTTCGTCAGAGCGAAACCGGAAATTGTGGGTTGAGCTTGGTATTATTTGGAGAGCATTGGAGCTACGCTATTTGTAGGACAAGGAAACGCGAAAACAAGAATAAATTAGTTTAATGACTTTGGACTTCTACGTTCGTGTAGCGATGACTTCGATTTTTCCAACATATCAGAGGAAATGTGCCAATTCTTCAAAAAGCGTGGCTTTAATTTCCTGATTTTGTTGTCAGTACGACTTCAGATTGATCGACAGACAGCACTGCAAACGTCACAGAAGGAAAAACGACGAGAGAATTCCATTTACGCTCGCTTATCATAGTCTATCATTCTAAAGAACTTTAAATTACTACAAAATGGCAATGACGCAGGAAGAATCTTTTTCTTTTCTAGTAACAATAGAAGGCAAATTGGCATATTTAGCGGATACAGGACTAATTTCCAATTTTCCTTCACATCGGTAAAGAGAATTGTCAGTGTCTGTATTTTTATTGGAAATAAAATAAATGATTCACGTCGCGTTTAATCTCAGTAAAAAATGTTTTTGGCTTCGGTCTTATAATAATAGCGAATCGGTGAATATTTGTACCGTTTTGCTTTGTTTTTTCTTCTTCTCAGTAAGATCAAAAAAAAAAAAAGAAGAAGGCAAACTGACTTGGCCATCTCATGGTTAGAAGTCTTGTTTTCAGCAACAACAACAACAACAACAACAGCAAAAACAACAACAAAACATACGAGATAGAATATTTTCCGTGGAACGGTTAACCAGATATGCGTAGGTCTCAAAGTCAGTTAATCTCTCACAAATGCAAAGACTTTTTCTTGGTATCAGTTTATTTCAATACGGTTCGACTGTTGCTTAAAACACAGGTGCTCTTTCGGAACAGTTCGTACTAAGCTCACGTTATACACATCCACACAGCGCTTCGAACTGAAGGTGCAAAAATAGGAAAAAAGTGCAAAACTTGAAAGTAGTTCGTACAACTTTTTTTGAAATTAGAAAAAAAAAGAAGAAAAGAAACCTTATAGCTAATAGTCACTCTCAAAGTATCAACTTTTCTAAGTATACGTTATTTACCTGAGATTGTAGAGATTTTAAAGGTAAAGGATTTCTGCGAAGCAAAATATGAAATCAAACATCCCCCATAGGAAAGCACTGATCCGTAGATGATATTATTTACCGATAAGTCTACAGACTGCTAGTAGTAAAAAAACGCCGGTAGATTAAGGTTAAAGGGAGTTTTCTAGAGCGCCTTTGATATATCATTTGAATGGTCATGTGTTACCTACACTTCTTTTACAGACTCAAGAGTACAGCTAGAATATATGGTACATGGTTTCTCTACAGAGGAAAAAACAGTTCATCAACAACAGCAGCGACAACAATTAAAAAGGTACTTACATGATAAAACTAAGCAGTGGCGTCCAGTAGATGTGTCTTTCTTAACTGCAGACTGGGATGCAACACCGGGTTGAACACTGTACAAAAATACCACTTACTGTACGAAATCTTCCGATACTAAGAAACTCTCACAAAGAACACCACGTGGGCTTCTTGTATCTAGGCAACGCCCTTAATTTCTGTGTTAAAACATCTCGTGTCAGAGCGCATCGAATGGAGCTTTACTTACATAGAGAACCTACTTGAAAAGTATTTTTCTTTTGTTAAAATTTACAGCGTGGAAGGTCGACAAAAGAAAGTACATTTTCGTTTTCAGATATAGCTGAGAATATTCATGTCTCTTACGTCGTAGCAATTTCCTTTTTGAGTACCAGAGCTTTGTGCCCTTAAAATGAACTATTTTGAAACTTCTGATTAATGGTGTTTTCGCTGTCGAAAAATAACACATTTTTTTGTTTCGTGCTATCGCTGAAAGCATCGATCTCTCTTTTTTTCATGACCATTTTCAATTTACGTATCACTGTTTTGCACGCTTTTAATGAGCAATTTTCAACGCAAGGCAATTTAAATTACAGATTTTGTTTTCTTAATTTTTGTTAGTCTGCACATACACTCACCACCACCAGTGCTCCCGCGAAAAAGACGTGTGGGGAATGAATGCGCGCAAATTTCCGGCACTAATTCTGCCAAAGTGCTTCTGATTGGTTGAAATAAATTTCACTCGTCGCGCGGCAATTAGCTAAAGTTTTATTTATTTATTTATTTATTTTTGCTCTGCACACTACGGACTGCCCTCTCCAATATTTGCAAGTAACCAGTGTAGAAGTAGATGTTCTGTTAGCATTTTCAGTAAATTTATTACGTTTAAAAAATGAGCCGTGTATACTTCGTTTAAGGATAGGCAGATGTTTCTTTAACAAAAGAGTACGTTTTATTATTCGAAATAAAATTCAAATTTAATGTATTTTTTCTAAGAAATATAATACTGTTAAAGAGAACCATTAGATAAAAACTCCTTTGTTTTTGTTTCCGTTGCAGAACTTTTAAAATGCAAATTTTGTGTCTACAACTTGAATAAGAAGAAATGCATTAAAACCATTTTTTGGCGTTGCAAGTCTCATTTTACAGATACCTTCTTCACAAAGAAATCAAGCGTTCGATCAAAAATTCAGATATCATGCCTAATCGTTTTGTCGCACAAACAACTGATCACTCGAAACAGTTCAACATTTCGTTTCTACTGATCTTCTTCAGTAAGCACTTCACTTTCGGCCATCCAGCTAGAGAAAAGACGACTTTTTAAACTTCATTTACGACTGAATGTAGCGTAGCTACATCACAGAAATTCAAACGTAATAAAAGGCTCAACTTTGAAAATAATAGCCATTGGTGACAGATTTGGTGCCTTTTCTATGGTGTTCTTATAACGTTGACAGTGGAAAAAAAGGAAAGAAAAATGTTACCGTATTGTGGATTAGAGAGTTTATTTTTTTGTGGTGCAAAGTAAGAAACTGAACAATGTAATTTTTAGAAAGCTTTTTATGTTTAAAAAGCTATCGGGGGGGGGGGGGTCGGGTATGTTTTTGCTGCTTTTGTTTCATACAAACAGTTCAAAAATCAAAGCTCTTCATAGCCAACTTGTGAATTGCCCTTTGAACCCTCGGACGTGCAAGCAAAGTCACACCCCCACAGTGGTACAAGGGGGAGGGGGTAGATGGAACCGCCCCTTGGGTATTTGATATGTTAAAATGTTTCGGAAAATTTCTACCTTTAGTAGGAATTAGCCTGTGATTTACTCTACAAGATGAGGCATATATTACTTGTTACGGAGTTGCTGGGGGCCCGTGACGTCACTAAAGATGGCAGCCAAGATGGTTGCCATCTTTAGAATTAGAAATTAGAAAAAATACAACGGACATGTTTTGATGCTAGACATGTAGATAATGACACACTTAAGCACTTTGCTTCTTTTTCACCAAAAAATAGCGAAAAACACGCATTTTTACTTAAAATGGCTTGACCACCTGCTTCTTATGACGTCATCTCTTGTAACCATAATAACTGATTGTTACCAAACTTGTACCAAATTGTGTCTAAGTGATATGCGTAGAGCGACTGAAAACGGCAGGTGCTGATGAGAAATCGTCTTGGAAAAGTTAAATAAAAACCTTACCGGGAGTACCCCCCTCCCCCCTTGTAAGCCCGAAAGTTGGTATCGATAGTTTTCGAACAAAATGCACCAGATGCAGATCCTATAATGTAACAAGAAAAGCCCCAGGGGCATTAGATCCCGCCGTTGTTGTCCCTCCCCTAGGGGGCAAAATATATTACGCCCACTCAAGATACGAGCCCTAACCTGTGGCTGAGCGAAAACCGGAGGTCTAGACCCCGTCCTGACGGCGGGATAATTAAAAATAACATAGACGCTATGATTTCAATATGTAGCATGTAATTTTCTTGAATGGCTACCTGTTTTTGTTAGCGTCACAGTAGTGTAGTGTAACAAGTTTGCTGTCACTTTTGAGAAGGTGATGAGGGAGTGGCTTAGGTGAAAAGAAGGAAGGGGTAAGGACTATTCTTCATGACACATACATGAGGTGTTTGAAGGGGATGAGTATCCCAGTAACAATAAACGCTAGTAAAAGGTGGGTTAATTTGATTGCTTCAGCTCTTTTTGATCGAAAAAAAAAACATACAAACGAGTCGGAAAACATGGTAATTTCTGTGATCTTATCTGTCAGTTCCAGAACCAAAACTTCCAGGACAAGCAACAAGTTTTCTCCTTCAATGCGAATGTTTTTTTCTTGCCTGTTTCGAAAACGTTTTCTACCGAAAAAAACGACCGTATCTACGTTAGAACTTGATCGATCAAGGCAACCATCTGGGTTTTCTGTCCCGCCTTGTGTACGTTGATAAAAGTTGAGTTTCCCCACTCCCTCAGTGGGTAGAGCGTTATGGTAGTGCTAAGACGCGCAGGCTGTAAGCCTAAGAGTTTTACCACTGCATGCAGTCCTGTAAGTTTCGGACTCGGTGTCTGTACTTCCAGGTCGATTCCCGGTGGAAGTAAGTTTTTTTTCCCAGAGATACTAACAAATGCCTTATTTATATATCATTTTTGACTGTATGTATGTCTCACCGTATTCTCTTTCATTCTCTCTCTCTCTCTCTCTCTCTCTCTCTCTCTCTCAAACTTATGAAATTACCGTTTTGAAATAAAAGTGAACCAATCAATCTTTCTTTCTTACACGAGTTAGCTACAGCAAATTTTGAGTTCGCACTGTCTGAGCTCATTTAGAAATGAATGGTTCTAGGTTTTCAGTTGGCCGCCTGAAGCAAAGTTTTTCCAAGGGCATCAGGAAGCCCAGTGAGGTAAAAAGTCGTACCTACAGTTCTTATTTTCTTTTTGGAACTTAACCGGTCCTTGACTCGGGTCCATTTGCAGGATAGATATTGCCGACTTTGCTGGAGGCGGTAACAAGTATTTGGCTTCGGAAGTAGGTCATAGGAACTTTTCTAAGCGCCCAGAGCAAAACTGGACTTGAAATGTTACCTGGACAAAGACTTCTTATGAAAATTGGACCTATGACAAAGTCCGTTTCATAGTTATAGTTTTTCTCAACATCCGAGACTTAAACTGCGCACAGAGGAAGAGTTTGTGAAGATATTTGCCTCGAAAAAGCATGAGTTTGAAAAGTTTTTCGATTTGTTTTAGTTCCTGCCGCTAGAGGGAATCACTATGATGGCCTTGATCCTTTCAAAGTATCGTATTGTGTCATTTCCGCGGGAGAGTTGACGTAACATTGACCAGATGCTGACTAATTAACTTTTAGTAGGCTCAAATTGCCTGGTTATTTTGAACAGTGAATGCTGTAGGTGATAGATGAAGTTCCGATTGAAAACGCTGTTTCACTTTGCGAAAGACAAATTTTAGCTCAAAAGGGTCGGATTTTTAGCGAGATTTTGCATTTTGCAACCCACGTTCTCAAGAGATCAAAGGTCATGATTAAGAACCATACCTAATCAAAACAAGCACAAGCAAGTAAAGGATCATTTTCTTCTTACAAACGAAGGGGAAAAACTGAAAAAAGAAGACTGAAAAAAGACAGAAAATAGTCAAAATACACTCCTTAGTAGACAGTTGCTATGGAAACGTCAATCATCATAGACATGTCATTGACACAGGAAAACTTTCTCTGATAAATTTTAGGAAAAGTCACGAGATTTGGTGATCTATTTCGTTTAAGTCAGCGCGGGCACAATGTCCTCCCCCCCCCCCCCCCTTAGGCTATATAGGGTAAGCTTATTCAGCAAAACGTTATTCGACAGTACTGAAGTTTTTAACTTGAGAAAAATAAAATCTAATATCTATAAATGAAAAGAGAAGGTTCAAAAGAGTTCAAGTTACTAAATTTACCTTCGAGGATTTCATCTTTTGTTGTATTCTGCTGCGAGGCAGAACTCCACTTTGTAAAGCGAAAAGTTGTGAGCCATAACTGTAACGACAAAAAAATCAAAACTAATCAATGCGAAGAGCTTACATCAGAGTTTATCTCGATCTAGTCGCGATCAATAAACAGGTGGTATTTTGTCAGGTAAAAAGAGTAGTGTAGCAACTGATATCAACAACTGATATGGGAAGTATTTGCGAAGCGGGTAGTCCGGAGTTCGATACTAGGTGACACATATAAATCTTGCGTTTCTTTACGCCTTTCACTACCATATACGCCATATGCCTCCAATGAGAGTAACATGGAGCTTCACTTATAGGCTTGGCTGAATCTATATATTTGTGGGGTACCTTTTAGCATCTTGACTTGGTTATTCCAACCAAATGAATAATAACATCAAGCAGACTGATCTTTTTAACTTTTCACATTACGTTGGATTAAATGTTCTAAATTTTCTTAGTTCGATTGCATTGTCTTCTATTCCATTACCATTCCGTCTGTTCACAGCAGGCCTGTATGCTCTAATTTCTCCAATTACTATCTCAGAATGGCAGACTTCATTGTTCCTTCTCCACAAAAGTTTCTTCAGAAGCACTCGGAAGTCCTTCATCTGAGCAAAGTAAATTAAGAAGTTTATTAAAGCGCTTAAATGTGAGACACCGCCAGTGACATAACGCATTATGTAGTCAGTTGAATACTCTCGTCGTGGATTAGCTATTTGATTATACCCTATATTAGCTATAAAAAGAAAGAAGGGTATGACGAAAGTGAACGTAAGAGCTACAAGAAGCGTTGTTCCTTTGATCTTTTTAGCTCTCAGATGCCCTTTGAATGCATTAGTTACGCCATCTCTAACTCGTCTTCTTGCTCGAGCCCACAAAGTTTTCAACAAACACATGTTGACATAAATTACAAATACACTTGGCAGAACAAACTGCAGTGGGAAAATGATGAGTGATATTCTAAACGGATAGATATTCTGATGATACCTGCAAAGAGCTGTGTAATGGGTGTGGTTGAGGTCCAATCTTACTCCATCGTGTGTGGCTGCGGGAAACAACATGACGACAAGTCCTAACACCCACGCACAAATGATCATTCTACGCACGGTGGATACTTGGAACGTGCGAGGAACCGTGCGAGTTGATAAATACTTCTCGACACTTATCACTACATGATTGTTTACCGTGATAACTGGAAACATGAAGTTTGCGTATTGCACTATCATGCACGCCCAGCCACCTTGAAAAACATCTAACGACATTTGAATGCATAAAACAGGCAGCGATATCGTACAGGAATATCTGACAATGACAAACTCTTCTCAGATACAAATTCAAATCTCTGACAAAAGGGTTTGACTGAATGGGATTCGCCGTTGGCTTTTGCCGAAGGAAGTAAAACATCAGACAGCTACCAAGAAGTCCCGTTGCACCGATCGCCAACATAGCTAAGCAGAGGATTAGTTTTGTGGTGTCACCGGCCCGGGTGAAGACGTAGGTTGGCTGCAATGTTTCTGTTAGGTTACTGGAACAAGATGATTCGTTTGCGGATGTATTGAAAGATAGCCATGCTGTTTTGTTGTTATCCATGTCCAATAAAAGACATCTATAAAAATTACAAAAAAAATTTTGGTGCTCTATGTTGTCGTTGCCATCGCTGCAATTATTACTGTAGACAATACAGTTGACTCCCGAGAACTCGAGGGCCAGTAAAACGGTGTTTTGTTTACACACTTATTTTTCAAAACGTGTTCTTTTTGATCAGGTTTATTACAGAAAAAGAGCAAAAGCCTAACGATATTTTGCCAACAAAACAAAACATAACAGATCTTACAGGTTTTGGGTAACTTTGTGTAACATCTGATAAGGAAGACATGTCCAAACTTAATCTGGAGTTCCGAAAACTGTGCGATATCACATGAGGAATATCATTTTATGTTGGGGCATATTGTGTAACCTGACACATTTTGACCAATCACAAGGAAGTATTTGATATTTGAAATATTTGATGGATTATAAGAGTGTATGGCCCATTAGTAGGAAGCCAAACGGAGCTTGCACATGCAAATATCAAGGCCCTGCCTATAGTTATATTGATACACGACGGATATCCATATACATATGTCAACAGTTTACCTTAATACCTGCTGAAGCCTGATTTCAAATGCCATAAAGAAAGCCGTGCAAAATTCTCGTGAAATGAAAGGTGCATTTATGTAAACGTAGGTAATTTTAATGTCGTTTCGAGTACAAGTGAACCACAGTATACAACTCTGCCAAAACGACCATCAGTCAAACTTAAGTGATAAACGTTGACGAACGAATCAAACGATGCCTTCTTTACATTCCTCTTGTGAGTAAGTGTGTAAAATTGATCGTTTAAGCTCTTGTTTATAAGCAGTCTTTCTGGCTGCAGTTAGATCGATGAGGTGTGTTCTTAGTTATTTTGAACCGGGGGAAAATTATTATCTTTTACGTGTGAGAAACACTGAAGTTAGATGCGGTATCTTTTTCCCCTTCAGAATCAAAACAGTCTTTCATTTTGGCTGGCAGTTGGGTTTTTTTTTTAATATTGCTATCTGTTTATTGAGTTCAGTCGATTGGATTCATACTATCCTTTGCAAAATATTCCTTCGAAATTGCAATACTCTAGGCCATTTATTGAGAAGACAAATAAAGAGACTCTCTTACGAAAGTCTTGCAACGTTTGGAGACATCATGCAGGAAAGGATAAACAATTGAGTGAGTAAATAAATAAATAATAAATAAATAAATAAATAACAAAGTAAGATAGTAACTTAAGATTGTGCCTAAAACAACAGTTACAGTAGTGACGACTTACAAAAACTGATCTCCCTTTGAATTGTTTATAAATTCCGTCAATGCAGCCTTCAAGAAAAATATCCTTGTATTTAACCAAAATTGCATTTCTTGTTCATGTGAGTAAGACGTTGATATGCTTGTTTCTCCTCCTTTTTTTTATCCTTTTTCCGCAATGAGCTAGTTAATGTTATTTCCCTGTCACTGAATTTTTTTTTCTTGCTTCGCACAATCTTTCTCGTTTAGGCATTCGCATTCTAACACAACTTTTGGCTATCTGTATGTTCTGGTTTCAAAAAAGAAACAAATGATATTTACATGACAGTGAGCCACAACATACAATTTTACACCAAAACGACAAAGTTTTGTTCCTCTATGGATAAACTTTAAATCGATCCACACCTGGGCTTGATTTTTACTACAGTCAAGGAACGTTGTACAATATTAAGACTTGGTTTTCAGTTTGCTATTTTCTTATAAAAAATAGTTTATAAAAAACGTCTCGGAGATGTAGCACGCAATTATAAGAAGGTGTTGCTTCTAAGACTTCACCATCACTTGTTTTGTGTTTCTTTGGGATAAGCGAATGCAAATTTGTAATAGCATGTGATGTCAGTTGATTTAACTTTGATTATATCCGAGCTTTTATTGGCAAATGTTGGTGTAAAAAATTTTCAGTAATTTTGGCTTTATATCACATTTCTCGTTTGAAAAAAAACTAGAAAAAATATCAGTCGCGGGGTTTTCAATTTTTTTGAGCCATAACATACAATTTCAGTTCATCAATGGCTAAGTTGATGAACTGGATATTAGGGAAATATGAATGCACGCTTAACCGATAAATCGTTGCTTAAGTCTTCACGATTAACTTATCGTAGCTGAACGCAAGTTGTCCTAGCGGTTGGCGAGCATTTTTTACAGTGGTAGTTTCAGCTGAAGGACATGCAGACTTTGTCCAAACAACACCAGTTCTTAATGTGCACGCTTTTTTTGTCGCATCTAAGCAGCGTCTTAACAGATCAGACCACGTGCTAAAAACAAGTTCTCCATTGGTTGTTTTTGAGCCACGTGAAAAGAACGACTGAGTCATAATCATAATCTTCATTAGAAGGCAGTTCCCTTCATCCTGGTATTAATTATTTCCTGGTTTTCCAGAGCAAATGTTAGTTATTTTAATGTCTCGTCTTAAAAAAAACATGAAGTTCGAACATTGTGAAAATCTTGCAAATTTCGAAATTAGCTGGAACGCCGGTTTTTGCGGATATAATCCTTCGTGATATTTGACAATTGTAGGGCATATCTATTTCAAAAGTTGTATTCGGATGATCTTTGGAAATTCTCGGAAACTGTTTTGGTTCTTCGATTCTCTTCGGAAAGATGTCATTTTCTCAAGCACTCGTGGTCATATTTATGTTCTCTTTACAGGTGTGTCAGTGTGTCGGGTGATCTTCAACAATCGACAAAATTGTACAATTTCCCTTCGGAAACTGTTTTGGGTCTCCGGGTCTGCTCGAACTTACAAGGTAGTCTTCATTGTATAAGAAATTATTGATACCACATACTAAATACTTTTCGCTAAACTTGATACTGCAATTCAGTGATATTCGACAAAGTCAGGACCCTCTGAAATTCTCGCTGTAATTTGCACAAGTTGTTTATTCATTGTTATCCAGATATTTTCAAGGCGACCAAAAAAAAGAACAACAACGTAAATAAAAATACTTTGCAACTTTTTTAGGTGCCTTGCAAAGCTTACCTTGTCAAAAGGATGGCTAATAAAGGCCAACAAATGCCTGTGTTAAAGAATAAGAAGAAGAAAATTGGTGTCAGCATTTTTGAACCGGACGGTCAACAAATCACGAGAGAGCTAAAACGTGTTTTAGTGTTACGGCGCTGTTACACGAGGAAATGTTTTCTGCAACTTACGTCGTGTCGTTGATGTTAAGAACTTGGCAGTTCCAATCAGCAAACATAGAAGAGTGGTTTAAAGATGCATGCTCTTCTAGAAGTTATTAATTCTCGTCATTTGTGATGTCAGAAGTTTGACCCCTCCTATGAAATTCGTGGATCTGCCCCTGTAAATTGCGACATCTCTGTTGTCGCCTTTGAAGTAAAACTTCAGTTATTGTAACCGTTCATTAACACTATCCTCAGCACTGGATAATTTGCCCTTCCTATTGTTTGTTTGTTTTTTCCTTTTTGCCACTAAAATTGAAGCTCTTATGTCGTACGAACTCCTAAGAGCGTCAATAAACGATGTCAAACATTAAATCACTAAGTCATGACTCAACGACATAACTAAAGCCTCTCGAGATAATATTCTTGACTCAGTTTTAGATAGCAAGATGCTGAGTTCGCCAGGTGAAAAATGTTCAGACGGCTATAAATACCCGCGTTGTCAAAACCCGCAATTTGTTTGATCGCATATCCTCCCGGTGCAACCTGGTTATGTGTCGTAAGTAGCAAAAAAAAGTTCGACATTAGGACTTAGTGTTTAAGGAGGGGGGGGGGGGATTAATATCACGCTTGTAAAAGCAACTGAAGGGCCAAAATTTGACAATTGAAGATTTTCAGCCCAAAGACTGAGTGACACAGAGCGTGCTTCTAAGGGCTAAATGTTTTAGATTTGAAGTAAGCTAACAAACCAAACATAAATCGCTTTGAGTGTTGTATGCATCTGATTTTCGATAAATGCTTCAGTATTGTTTGAACAACGGTAGGTTTTGAACTGTTTGGGCAACTAACATACAAACGTTTTTGTTACGCCAAAATGACAAATTTCGCTTACGTAATTTCCTTTCTATATAACCAAATGCCTGCAAATATAGGACTAAATTGGATAAAATTCTGGCAAAGTGTTAATTCTGCCAAAGTGCTTCTGATTGGTTGAATCAAATTTCACTCGTCGCGCAGCAATTAGCCAAAGTTTTATTTATTTATTTACTTGTTTAGTTAATTATTTATTCATGTATTTTGTCATTTAACCATTTATTTTAAGAAAATACATAAAACACTTGAGAGAGTGTTTCACGTGAAACCCACCCAAATCTTAAATCCTCAAATCTTGTGCAAAATACTCCGTTGCACGATGCTTTTGCAACTCTCTTCTTCGTGTTAGAGATCCTGGGGATACATGATCTCTCGTGTTTGATGCATGGCAAAAGGGTTGAAAAACGTTTGGAGATCGAGCTAGACCTATAACTTTACTGAAACAGCACACGGTGCAATTATAGCTTATGGCTTGTTCATTTTTCTTCTCTATCTTTACCTTTCTCGAGAAAGGAGCTTTCTAATTTTATAAGGTACAATCGTGCACGAAACCTTTGGGATACTGACCAGCTTTTTTCGTTAAAGCGTAACTAACACTGACTCGTTTTCCCCACCCACCTGGATAATGTTGAGGGTCTGGAATCAAAAAATGACTTGAATATTTTGTACACTTTATTGTCTTCAATTTTATAAGGGGTGTAGAAAGAAAGAAATTATCGGTGCTTTTCAATTTGGTCACAAAAAGAGGGAAGGAAGTGAATTGAAGTGAAGGAATTGAAGGAAGAAAATTGAAGGGAAGGAAGTGAAGGGAGGGAAGGAATTGTACTGAAGTGGTACTTAGTCCAACATCGTTAATAAGATTATCTCGGCTTTGTTGTATTGAATGTTTTAAGTTGGGTAAGTTCCATTGCACTGTCTTCTACAACGTTTTCTCTGTCCAAAGCAAGACAATATGCCCTTCTTCCCCCAGTTACGACTGCAAGCTGACGGATGTCATTGTTCTTTTTGCAAAGAAATCTCTTTAGAAACACGCTGAAGTCCTTCATCTGAGCAAAGTAAATTATAAAGTTTATTAAAGCACTTAAATATGCGAAACTACCAGTACCATAGCGCATTAGGTACTCAGTTGCAAACTCACGTTGTGGCTTAGCTATTTGAGTGTACACTAGATTAGCTATAAAGAAAAAGAAAGGGATAACAAAGCCGAACGTAAGAGCTACTAGAAGAGTTGTCCCTCTGATCCTTTTGGCTCTCAAATTAGCCTTGAATCTATTGGTCGCTCCATTACCAACTCGTCGTCTTTCTCGGGCCCACACAGTTCTCAGCAAACATATATTGATGCACGAGACAAAGAGAGTCGGGAGAAAGAACTGTAGTGGAAAAATGATGAGTGATATGGTAAATGGATAAAAATTTTGATCACCTTTGCAGACAATGGTGTAATGTGTCTCGTTCAGGTCCACTCTTATTCCGTCGTATGCGGCTGCAGGAAAAGTCATGACAAGAAGTCCTAATACCCACGCAGAAATGATCATTCTACGCATGGTCGAGACTTGGAATGTGCGTGGGGCCGTGCGGATTGATAAATACTTCTCAAGACTTATCACGACTAGATTGTTAATCGTGATAACAGGGAATATGAAGTTTGCGTATCGGACTATCTTGCATGCCCAGCCACTTTGGAACACGTCAAAAGATATTTGAATGCATGAAAGTGGCAATGATATGGCACAATTAAGAATGTCTGAAAGAGACAAACTTCTTACATACAAATTCAAGTTTCTCGCAAAACGGCTAAAAAGGAATGGAGTTGGCTCTGGTTTCTGCCAAAGAAAGTAAAATAGTAAACTGTTACTAAGGAATCCCATTGCACCAATAGTCGACAGAACTAAGCAGAGGACTAGTTTTACTATGTCACCGGCCGGCGTGAAGACGTAGATAAAATTCCTTGCTTCTGTGTGGTTGAATAAATGGGACGAATCGTTTCCACTGATAATGTAGGGCAGCCATGATGTTTTGTTTTCCATGTTAAAAAGTAGAAGCTTGACCATGAAAGAAAATAAAAACAGTCATAAAAGTAAGTCAAGCTTCTGTCAAAAAAATACTTAGAGAATTTTAATTATGCCTAATTCCTTGTACCTTGCGTAGCAGGCGTAAACGGGAAAGGGGAAGAGGGGTGGGAACGCAGGAGAAAATTGGGGGGACTGGGGGCTAGGAACAGGGGTTCCCTCGTCCCTAGCCCCCAGTCCCCCATTTTTCTCCTGCGTTCTCGCTCCCCTTCCTCTTCCCCACTTACGCCTGCTGTGCAGGCTAAAACACTTGCGAAAGCTCGCACGTGCTACTCACACTTTCTTAAGTAATAAAAGCTAGTAGTAACACGATTCTCAGTTTCCTTTGATTGCTTTTGAGACGTCAATATAACTACTTAGTATTCACCTCTAAAAGCAAGCCGGTGATTGGTTGAAAAATTCGTGCCCTTTTCGTTTAATGCATTCCTCCCTTTCAAAACAAAACTTTACACTTTTTCTTCATAGAGCATGCGCAGCCAGAAATACAAATTATTTTGTCCTTTGAAAGAGAAAGGAAAGCCACATTCAACTTTTAAAGTCCATGCTATCGAAATGCCAAGGAAAGAAGACGTTTAAAGTGTTTTTATTCGTTTTAACAGTTTGTTTTTTGTCGATGTGTTGTCGTGCGCGCGCTAATCACGCAATCATGTTTTTGAAAAGTTTTGAGTTAAAAGCTCGCGGAGATTGCGTTATTTTACAGGCTTCGTCGACGTATGGAACTTAAGAAAACTGCCCAATCATACAATTTTGTATTTGTTTGTGTCGAGTACCGATTAATGGCGAGGAAAGTTCGAAGTTTCATAAATTTTCTGCAAAAGAAAGATTTGTTTAAGCGTACAAACATTCGTGTTCAACACGTGCAATCAGGGCAGGAAATTGTCAGTCTTTGGTTTCTTTTCGCCTGAAAAACTCTCGAATCGTGATACAACTTCCAATCAGCCGTCAATAGAATACATTAGTATAATTTTACAGCGGTTTTCTCTAAGACGCGCCCGTCAAGGAATTTTTCCCAACGGTCAACTGTGATTTTGGTGGATGTCAATCATCTATTTCTGTGACAAGTTTTCGAATTCTCGCGCGCTGATTGGCTCTTGCTGATTGTCACATGTAACGCAATCCTTTCTGGAGTTGTGAATAAACTGACTTTGCAAATCTTTTGTGCTCTGCTATCCGGTTCTTAGAACTTTTGTGACAAAACTACAGCAATTCTGGAAAAATTCATTGAGGGCATAATCGGTAATCTGTAAATTTTTTTTTTAATGGACTGAATTTCTCAGAAACCAACTGCGTAGAAAAAAGAAGAGAGCATTTGTGATAGTCTGACAGCGTTTGAACGGTGCAGTCGTTTGCTGATCGACCGCGACCTCAGGAAAGAAAATTCAGTGGATTTAAGCACTTCTTCGAATAGAATAAAGGTCACTTTTATACAGTTTTGTTTCGGAAGGTTTTTTTTGGTTAAAACAAGTTTGCATAGCGTATTGAATGTATTTGTGAAGCCGTGCTCGATTGAATGAATAAAACCTTTGCCGAGCGATTTGTTTTGGTACTTTTCAAGTAATAATTCAGAGTCTGCCATATTTTACGGTCGGTTACAAATACACAAAAACGTCAAAGTGTGGTTAAAACTTCCTGCGAGATTTTCTCATTATTTCTCTCAGCGCTAAATTTACTGCCAAATTGTTTTTCATTCATCGCGCGTTCTTGAATTGTCATAGAAACAGATGATTGACATTCAACAAAAATACATTTGGCCGTTGGGAAAAATCCTTGAAGGTCGCGTGTTAGAGAAAACCGCTGTAATGCTATATTCACCTCCCTACTAACCTGCGATCAGGCTCTATTTCCGTTTCGCTCGGTGAAACATGCCGGCGGGAAGGGCGAAACGAAAAATAGAGCCTGATACAATTCTTCTACGGAACGTCTGCCGCCCACTTTTTTGATTGATTGACATTCAACAAAACGGCCAATCAAAATTTGTTTTGCTTGCACGCTCCTCGGTATGCAAATTTCCCATATGTGTATGTAATGGCATTCGCAAAAAGTCCTCAAATGTCGGCAAAAATAAGAAAATCACAGGCTACGATAAATCTTGGCACTAGCGTTCAAATTTACCACTTGAAGGTACGCGCTCCGGTATTGTACATAGTTGCTCTGTCTGAGCTGAAACTGAATGAAAATTCAGAACACGACGAGGTTGTCATGTACCAAAATATGCTGCATGTTTGAATCCTTTCTCATTTCAGGTGGTATCCGGAAATATTCTCTACGCATTTGTCACCGATTTTCTGCGTAAATTACCTTGGGAGATTAAGAGAAATACCTTCAGTTTCACTCTTTAGAAAAAGAGATATCAATAAAACCGTTTATAAACAAACGAGCGTTTTGTAATTTAATTTAGTGATGAATATTTGAGATTACCAGCGAATTTCATCTCTAAACAGCAGCGAATTTTAAAACGAAGAACATTTATTATAAACCTAGTCAGATCCTTTGATATCAATGTCAGAGATCATTAAAACGACATTATTAACACTGAATGAATAAACGGAAAGTCTTTATTGCTTAGGTAAAAATAAATACAGCATCTCGCTGAGTGCGGCTCTCACTAAACATCAGCTTATCGTTAAGTTTACGGAATTATCGGTTGACTTGTTGATCACTCTTAGCGAAAGATACTTGCTGTTCGTTTTGTTTCGTAAAACGCGGAAACAACCACTACTCTGCCTATATTTTCAATACTAGCTGAAAGCCTTCAAAATGAAAATTTGGAGACACGATGCGATAAAACGGGATACATACTTCACTGTTGCTGTACTTCTCTGCTCCGAGTGAGAGACAACTTGCGTCAAACTGGACGCCATTCTCAGGAGAGAAAGAAATGATGACAATTCTCTTAGAACGACGAGAATATCTTTGAGCGACACGTTTACCTCGGCAGACTTGTTCCTTGGCCATGGCGGTCGGATTGAAAATTGTGAGCAAGTCTCGTAGACAATTTACTTCCGTTGACAGTTCTATTGTTAAAGGGCCAATCAGATTGCGAGATCCCCGCGGCCAAAATTTGGCCGCCGACATGAACTCCTGTGAGAGATTGTATCAGGCCCTATTTTAGCGAGTTACCCACGTAAGAGAATATGAGAGCGATGCTAAAATTCGCCCTGATCGCAGGTTACCTCCCTACCTGTGAATGTAACATTTCAAGGGTCAGCTACCAAGCTAAGTTACTTTTACGTGTGTTGTTTGTCAAGTTTTAAATCGTCCCTACTATTTGATGTCCACATTTCAAAATTATACTAAAACAACTATTTGCTGAAGGCGAAGTAAGTATTGGCGGATATCTACCTCGCCTTCGTCTCGGTAAATATTTGCCAATATTTACCTCACCTTCGGCGAATAATTGTTAATTATTACTGTCTCAAAATCACAATGAGTTTATAATAGTGAAAAGGCTTCCAGTGGTGTGAAGTTCTTTTCCTTACTGAAAATTTGCCTTTTGGCAATTATATTATAGACTGAAAGCTGCGTGCGCGCATTCGTTTCCTCATTTATATTGATTCTATTGTCTCTACATAAAACACATGCAATTTAGCATGTAAGTACCGATCAGATCGTTATTTTAAGAGAATGGCATATAATTGCAAAGCTAACAAACATATGGCCCTCTAAAAAAATGCTTTAAACACAAGTACAATGATAGAATACCTAATCCAGCGTGTCATGGGTAGGAGGCCTGTTTTTAACCCTCGGGCGTACAAGTAAAGTCACACCCCCACCGTAGTACAATGAGTGGGAGTCGATGGACCCATCCCCCGATTTTTTGCCGTGTTACATTATTTTCAGAAGCTTTTACCTTTAGTAGAACACTGCTCGGGGTCTGTGCAAAAATACGTATTATCAAAAAACTGGCGGAAATTGATGTATTTTTGTTAGACGTATAGGATATGAGGTAATTAGACACTTTGCTACCTTTTATGTGAATTCTCTGTGCTTTTTCGTAACTATAGCAACCGATTCTCACCAAAATTGAGTCAAAATGTATGTAAGGGTCATGCGTACAGCAACAGCAGGTGCAGGTGAAAATCGTCTTGGAAATATTCAAATGATGAAGAAAAACCTACTCGGGATGGTGAAGGGGAGGGGGTTTGCCATTATTATTTTTTTGTATGTGGAAACATCAGCCGAAAACGGATATTCTGATCAAAGCTGATTGCATTTAGATTGGTATGGTTTGGTTATTCCTTGAAAAGCATTGGGCTTTAAACATGGTATTGTTGACTGGCGTACACGCAGAGATTGGAATTGTTAAACAAAAGACGTGCAGTGTCTATGCAAACCTTGGTAGAATTTCTCAGAAAAATAAAGAAGACTCATTGTCAAAAAGTAAACCTATAAAAATACACCCTGTTTAAGTTTTTAGTTCTAAATTTCCAATCAGAAAAAAAAAAGACGTCCCGTAGAATGGCCTTGGTCTTTCGAGAATACCCGGCTTACCAGAGATTGTAAAGCTTTACAAAATACTGGATTTCGGCTTAAAATAGAAGAAGAAGAAGAAGAAGAAGAAGAAGAAGAAGAAAAAAAAAAAAAGAAAGAAAACCAAACATGCCCGCGCAAAGGCAGTCATCCATTGCTGTCAATTGAACGGTCATGTGCCACACTTTACCCACAGACTCACCAATAGAACTAGAAGATATGGAATATGGTTTCTCTAAAGTGGAACATCAATTCGGCAAGTAAAAAATTCTTACTCACATAATAAATCTACGAGGTGGCGTCCAGTAGGCGAGTCTCACTCAACGGTAACGTCAGATGTAATAAGAATAGACATTTTCCGAAAATAAAGAACACTTTATACTGTACGACTTCGCTCGTTACTTAGCAACCATCACAAAGAGCACCACGTGGGTTCATTGTATTTAGGTAAGGTCCTCCACTTTCCATAGTAGTATACCTAATCTTTGACACCTTACGGTGTAAGATAGTTTATTTAAAAGAGAAAAGAGAAAAATGTACGGTCCCTAAAGAAAATGAATACAACAGTAGGTAATGTCGAGGAAGGGATTTAAGAACACCTAGCTACTTATTTACAAGGCATCAATGTTTTGAATATGAACAAAAGAGACCATTCTTATTCAATGACATGCAAATGGGGTCAGATACTCTAAATTTTAGCTTGTCGACCACAGGGTCAGCTGTACCCAATCTTTTGGCTGAGTTTGATTAGTATTAATGTTTGTGCTGCTGCACTGTATACAAAGTGAGCTATTGTAAAGATTGTTTAAGCTGGTTGCAGAACAAGAGTGCTCCTTGAGGATATAAACCTCTATAAACTCGAGCATACAAATAATTCTTTTATTCGACCTATTCAATGGCAAGAAAAGTCCATATCTCGGAATTACACTTACACTGTGAGTAGTCTCTAATTTTGGCGATGGCGATTTGTTGGGCAGGTGAAATACACGGGCGTGTGCGAAATTTCGAGGAGACCTGGCGCGAAGGGAGCGCCGAAAATTAGAGACTACAGACAAAGCCAGGGAGTTTGACCTTTCACGACCGAGTGATTTTGGGATGTAAATTTCGTATCGTCTCTCAAGCCAATTAAGTGCAACCGATGGAATTCCTTCTTTTGGCTCCTATCATTTGTTTCTGTCATCAATAAACTGCGGAAGATGTTATCGCAAATGAAACACTACGCATTGTTTATTTTGATTCGACCAGGGCTCGACCGGATCGGCCGCGACCGAGAGGAAAAATTACAGCCTTTCATCTCCAAGAAGAAATGAAACCTCATTCAACTTTCACCGATAGTTTTATTTCAACGCAGAGCAAAACGAAGCAGCCAGCGAGCCGAGACTGAGTTTTGTACTTCATCCGTACAGACAATACTTTGCTCCGGTCAAGCGGTCACTTATCGATGCTAAAATTTTTTAAATGAAATCTCAGCTCACAGTAAACGAGTAGACTGCGATTTTAACAGCTCTTGGAATGGCTTGGACAAACAATCGTCAGCCGAACCGAATATCATTTTGAACTTTCCTTCCGAGACATCTTTCAAACAACCCTCGCAATTTGTCCAGACAAGCGCCATCTCAGTAAACTGAAAGTAAGCTGTTATCACGAGTGTTGACAGCGACTTGTGTACTGTTGCCAGATTGTTGACAGGTATCGGAGAAAGGGCCAATCAGAGTTTTGCGCTTGGAATGTAAGTGCTTAATTCAAACTCCCTGGCTTTGTCTGTAGTCTCTAATTTTCGGCGCTCCCTTCGCGCCGGTCTCCTCTGAATTTCGCCTGCGCGCATGTGTGTATTTCGCCTGCCACACAATCGCCACTGCCAAAATTAGAGACTACTCGCAGTCTAAATTATACTCTATATTCCTCTAAAAGTCCATCTCATTGTTAAAATTTGAAGATGTTTCAAATGAAGCTCACTTTTTTTCACAAGATGTTTATGTGTGGCCGCCATAATCGGCTTTTCTGTCGACACAAAATGGGCCATTCCATGTAATGTCTGCAACTCCCTCCCCCTCCTTGAGGTACAGGGAAATCCTAGAGGGAGGGAGGGGATTTCAAAAGTCATTTCTGAAGGAGTAGCTACAAGTCGGTTCCTTTGATCTCTCAGAAACATTTCCGTGGGGGTGCAGACATTAAATGGAATGGCCCGATGGCGTCCAACTGAATAAGACATGGTTTAGGGGCCGATTACATGAGGCGGGCTGGCCCGCTTAGCCGGGCTGGCTCGGTTTGTCGGGATCTCGGCACGTCTGTGAAACACACTAAAAATCAACTTCGCGATTACCTGGAAAAATTTCGGCTCGGCTAGCTGGGATCCCGGCATCGCCACTAAATTTCGCTTCAGAGCAAAATGGCTCGCCAGGAGATCGATACTTCTCTTTCTATATAACACATAAAGGTTTATCAGACCATAAAGCTACGTAAAACTGAAAATTATACGCCAAAATAATGGATTAGCGAAAATAAAAACGCTTGATTCATGCTCTTCGATGCAGCCATCTTTTCACACGACAGCTTCTAAATTTAGCCGCAGGCGGGCTGGCCCGCCTCATGTAATACCAGGCTGAACAGTCATCTCGGCAGACAGAGTCGGCCCTTCTACCGAGCCAGCCCGGCTCATGTAATCGGCCCCTTAGAATCAGTTCGAGAAATTAAAGATTATTACTGTACCTTTATGTAAGAGGAGGTAGCTCTGCATCAAATACTACTAACAACACTTCAACCACTGGAATTAAAAAACTATCCACGTTTTCCTTTTTGGCGCACATAAACAACGCGGAGATTCCACGGAGATAAACACTCCAGGAAAGAATCGGTGGTCACCGGTAACGCGCGCCTGCAATTTTCAAGCGTGCGGTTGTAAATCACACGACCGCTTGAAAGCGGCCCGGTCGCATGGCTGTCTAACCGGCGAGGCGGCCATTTTCAAATTACGTTGAGGGATGTGCCAAGAGTTGCAGGTTATCATACGCGAAAATGGTTTATTACGCTATTCTTTTGGACTACTTTCGCTTACGATAAGCGAGGCTCAACCCCGATTGCTTTGGTGGAAGTTGATAGTGGATAATTGTTCGATTCAAGATGGTTGTAAACAGACTAACCGACTTCAAGGTGAGTAACTCACATTTTAGTATCTATCGAGGGCTTAAACTAAAGTTCCCTTCTTTGCGACATTCTGCCAAATGAATGTAACAAGCCTAATACAGTGTATAAATGATGCATTTCTTCAAGGAAGAGAAAACAAAAGGACCGCTGTTCAGTAAAATTGCCTCCAGGGAGGACAGTGTTCTCACTGGTAAAAAGTAATAGCGAATTCAAAACCACGTGGCGTTTGCTCTTAGCAGAGTGACTTACACTTTTCATAATAAGTTAAGTTGTAGGTAATTTCATGCTGCCTACACGCTAACCAACAATTCAGTTTCTCTCAGATATGTGAGCACATTAAATTGAATGCATTAAAAGCCTAAATTATCCTTCAATGATCAGTCAAAGGCGATTGAACTTGAAATGAAAACATACATTTGCCAATTTAGAAAGAGTGAGTTCTTAAACGCTTTGTGTGATTTAAATATGTTATTGATTTTTTAAATCAAAGGTACTGATATGTAACAACATGATTTGAAAAAATTAGAATAATAGCAACTTCAGGTCTTTTCCATTTGCATTTGACAATGCTCCAGTGGCTTAAGGTGGAATTTTGTGCATTTCTAAAAGTCTCCTTTTTAAGGGGTTTGCATATGGAAGATTTTCATTGCAATCAACACTTTTAAAGTGGTTACCAGATTCATCAGTTTGTTCCCCAGCATTTGTGAGTGTCCAATGTGTGGGTAGATACTGAGCAATGATTTATCATGTGGGCGTATAAAACCCCAAGACATGAAACTCACATTTTGAAGAGGCGTTTAAGACACATGTTTGACTGAAGCAGAGTTAGCCATCTACTACACGTTGCATAGCTTTAAAAATGCTAAAACTTCAATTTTTTGACGAAAGGGGTCTTTAGATCACACTCTGTTATGCGGAACACAACATCCTGCAACAGGATTAAACACACTGTGTTTAATTCTTTCGTACCATTTCTTGATACGAATAAATTATTAAGCTGGGCCTGGCATTACAAACATCAGGAAAGAAACTCATCACGTTGCAGATTACTAACTGAATGTCATCATTTAGTGATCTGAGAAAGATCAATGTGACCTCAAAATCAAAGTCTTGGAAATGTGACATTTAAGTTGTAAATAAATGCTCAATTCAGTCACCATTTGAAAATCCCCCAAACTAAACCCACTACAAAAACGCAAGAAACAGTATTGGTTGAAAGACTGAGATATATAAGATGCAGTGTACTAATTTGTGAAGTAGGAGTCATGCAGGCCTTCCAACCCTATTTTATAACTGAAAAATTCACATGGTCTTTGGGTAGGGTGTGGTGAAGAATTCTTGTCACCAATTTGGCGACTAATTTTCAGGATTTGGTTGCCAATGTGGAAATTTAGGCACATTGGCGACTGTATTAGGCGCAATTTAGTGCCCTGTGTACAGTGTGTGGAACTGACTCTGGTTAGCCTGCAAGCAGGCTCACTTAGTGTGCTATTCACGCGAGTATCTTGGTGGCGGAAGTCGGTGAATGAAGCGAGTCGGCGAGAAGAATGGGGCGAGGAAAAGTGAGCCTGCACGAAAGCCATTGAATTTTAAATTCCGCCCCTGTGAAGTGACAAGTCATTAACTGTCAAGGTGTCAAATATCCAACCAATCAGCAAGCCAAGCAAAATTTAAACAAACACAACAGTAGATTTTCACACTCAAAAGGATCGATTTCTTTATGAATGTGCCGGAATAGCGCAAAAGAAAACTGTAAACACAGTTGACAATTTTTGCCGCGTTTAAATTAGACTTGCCACGAGTCGACCTCACGAGTTTCAGAGCACAAAAGCCGTAAAGCGAGCAGAGCTAGCTTTTTAGGCCGCGAAGCAGCGGAGCGAGTGACAAAGTCCCGCACCATATAAAATAGGACGAAGGACTTTTTCGAAAGTCTTCGTTTTAAAAATGTGTTCTATTCGAAATCAGTATACAGTGTAGAAGTTAAAAATATCGAACTCCAGGGACATGAAACTTGAAATTACAAAGAGTATCGAGCCGCTACCGCAGAAGACTTCACCCTTACATTATGCGTTGCAAACATCTGTAACCAGGAACAAGCGATACCATCTTCCCACAATAACAAATAACCGAACTCAGTGTAACAATGACTGCAAGTTAATGCCCATTGCATGGTCAAATAAAATGTTACATTTCCTGTCATTGCGGAGATCCCAAGAAGAGAGGCTTGAAAACTACCACACACTAAAACCAGTGTGCAATAACCGGAGCAAACATGGCTGATATTCCCCCCAAAAATACAACACTGCAATAGCTAACCAGACGCAACCAGCCGAGTCACATTAAGAAATTGAATCGATTGAAAAACCAACACCCTGCGAGCAGTCGTCCTTTTTTTCTTCTTGCTAAAATAAGGGGAAGAGACTGTCGCAGTCTAAGTAACCGAGAAAAGTGACAAACAATAACACCTTGCTATTTGTCACAATAATGAAGTCTGTCATTATGTGCCATTTCAAACCAATCAGAATGCTGTGTTCATGGACTAACGCAGAGAATTCAAAATTCAATGGCTTTCGTGCAGGCTCACTTTTCCTCGCCCCATCCTTCTCACTGGCCCGCTTCGCTCGCCAACTTCCGCCGCCAAGACATTCATTCCAATAGCACACTAAGAGAGTTCTTTGTACCACTGGCATGAACCAAATATTAATTAAACTTACTGAACATCTTTTGTATCAAGCTAATTTTTTAAGTTCTTGTTTTGATTGCAAAATTATTGAAAAGTCTGTAACACAGTCAACTGGGCTAGATGGCTGACATTGTTTAGTTACATGCTAGAAGTTAAATTTCAGTGACAACTGAACCTCATGCATCTACATTGCTCCTTCAACAATCTCCTAGGATCTGTAAAGTACTGTACTACACGTAGTGTCACTTACTGTGGTGTAGATAAAATTAGAGTATGGTTTCATTCACCTTAGCTTAATATTAGTGGTAAATAAATTTATTGTTTATGAGCCAAAGTTTTACAGCAAAACAGTTTATTGATGCACATTGTACATGGCAAAGAAATGCATCACACTTGATCAGGTAAGTTACTCAAACATATACCAGGGTTTTCAATAGGAATCTGAGTAGGTGGCAAAATATTAGGAGTAGGCGGAGAATGAACTACTTGCGGCGAAGGCGCGAGATTCTAGGAGGGTCCGGGGGTATGCTCCCCCGGAAAATTTTGAAACTTTGGGCCTCTTAGGATCCATTTCAAGCATTCTGGAGCAAGAATTAGGGTATTTGGACAGAACACGAAACACAAATCGCCGCTGAAATTACTCAGAATTCAGGCAGGATCCTTTTTGATTTTCATGAATAAATCTTGGCCGATCCAAGGCTCTTGTTTGGTGGCGAATGTTTCTCATGTTAGTTGTAAAATGTGAGGTAATTTCTCAATCAAATAGGCGGTGAGTTCATGTGGAATAGCCGGTGAGTTTTGCTGGCTGCAGGCCCTTATTGAAAACCCTCTATACACGATAATCCTCATTGCAACACTTCAATTTGTATTGCTTAGATCTGTTTTATTTAAGGACGGTGCCTCCTAATAGAGATGTATTTTTGTAAAGGTTATGAATATGGGGGAAAATAGATCTTAGCCAGGGTTATTGGAATCCAAAAAGAAAAATGTGGGTAATCATGCATTTTTAAGAGATAATTAAGCGACCATAGTTCTAAAAAAAGCGTTAAAATACGAAGATTGTATGGCAATTTCTTTCCAAATTTAAGCTTGATTATCTCTGAAACATGTGTGGTTACACCCGATTTTCTTTTTAGATTCTGATAGCCCTTGCTAAGATCTGCTTTTTCCACATAGCCATAAACCGCGCAAACATACATGTATCCTTGTATTAGTGGGCGAATTCCTTAAGAAACCCGAATATCCGGAGATGCGAAGAACGTATGCGCAGTAACAAAAGGAGGCACTGTCCTTAAACATACCGGTAGTACCTGTAACATGTAATTAGGCTTTGGGTCGTAGGCTGTTCTTCAGGGATTATGACAGAATTACATACACAGAGTTTGGAGTTGTTGAACTTTGTCATGGATTCATGTCATATCAAGGCAATATCTCCTTGGTGATAACTGCTTGAATTATTAAGACATGAATACTTCATGTAGATTATAGTGGACTACATGTACATTGTGACTACAATATTGAACAGTCTCTGAAACAAGCACCATGCTAAATATTGTAAATAACTACAGAGATTGGTCATGTATTAACCAAAATAAATATATTTTTGAAGATGGCGGAGTAACCAGGATGAAACATATTAAAAGTTTTAGAAATGTGCTCAACATGTTGCGTATAGCAAGCAAAGCATTTACAGTAAATAATCCCTGACTTAAGTCAAACCCCTGACCTTCTTGCACTCCAGCTGAACTACAGGACACATTGAACTACAGTACTGCTCAGAAATAAGCCAACCAATAAACGCATTGCCAAAGCGTTGTCAACGCATTCACAACGCGTTGGTACATTTTTTCAACGCACTGGCCAGACGCGTTTCGCTTTTGTTATTCATTTTCGCACCTTGGGTTTATTTTCTATTGTGCCCTTTCTTACCGACACAGAAGCCGAGTCTAATTGAGAAAAGCAATTTTCTTCCTACTTTGTATCGCTGTAATTGAGATAAGCAATTTTCTTTCTATACTTCTGTATCGCTCGAAATTTGACTCGAATTCTAGCCCTGTCGCACATTAAAATGCCGATTTCTAACCTCATGTACGAAAAACACTAATTTCCTAAAATTTGCTGATTGCGTTTCAACGTCTTGAAATTTTTTTTGTAAATTGCGCTACTAAGCTGTACTGAAAAGTGATGTGGATGCAAGGTGATTTCATGCCGCCATAAATCTGGTCAGCCCGTGTGTAAAAAAATTTTTTGTCGACAATCCACAGAATCTAATCTTCATTTTGCAGTTCAATGACAATCAGTAGCAACATGAAGCATAAAGTATTCCTTTCAAAAATCTAATAAACTCGTCGTTGAATGTCAACTGCTACAAGCTTCATAGAGTCCGTGATAACTTCATGAAATGAAACTTGATCCTTGTGTAGGTTTTTGGAGGGCATCCTGACTGTATGGTGACCTTGTAAGCAATGACCTACAATATAGCTCACTTCTAGACTCATGTGTAAGCTACATTCTGCACAATGAAAGTGGTTAGAGCTCCTGATTGATAAAAGAGAACACCTCAGGTTCAGCTTTTCTGGGGGTCTCATTCCATTTCAATACCTACATCTACACTCATAGGTCCAGGTGGATGGTAAAATACCATGTATTTGGCTCTCAGGCATGGCACACAGACCTCCTGCATTTGGTCAATATGCCATGACCTTAAGCCAAACATTTTCCTGTCTGACCCTCTCACTCATTCAATAAGAACATAATTAATTATTAGTTTGAGAATTTTGAGAACCCGATTAATGAACATGTGAAAACCATCACATGTACATGTACATGTATTTACGAACTACAATGTACATGTTCTTCTTTTGGTGTATCAGAAAATTCTTTTCTGGTTAGTGTATTTAAGGTTTTGAAATGGTCTATCACTGTAATGCTAGAGCAATGTGGATGTTGCTCAAGTGAGAGCTTATCTTCAGATTTCTTTCGTATTGTGCCACTCAGGCCTCCACATCTTTGGAACCCACTACTTTTGTTTACCACTTGAACTGTAATTGTAAATGTATGTTGGGGTTCAAATTTTTCCTTAGTTTGAAAATTTTCAAACCGATTAATTTTTGTTTTCCTTTGCCCTAGTTTTTGGTAATGAATCTGAGACAATTAGGGAAATAAAAATACTGGTTTAAAAGTTTTGAAACCAAAGAAAAATTTGAACCACAACCTGTAAATGGACATATTTACCTTATATTTTATTGTTAAGTGTTTCACCGAAATTGAATTTCTTGTTCATGTGGTAAGATTTGAATATGTTTCTTTTCTCTTCTTTTTTTTTCTGAGATGATTTGGTCAGTTTTTCGGGCATTGTTGTTTCCTGGTCAGTCAAGTTTATTTCATTCGATTCAAATTTTCTTGTTCAAGCATTCGCCTTCAAAAATTTCATCACTTTTGGCTATATGTATGTTCTGGTTTGAAAAAGAAAAATGGCGTTTGCAGGACTTTGAGCCACAACATACAATTTAAGGCCAAAATGACAAAATTTACTCGTCAATGAATAGAAATGTTTGATTTTACTACGATCAAAGATATTGTACAACATTAACACTTGAAAAATGTTGAAAATGAGAATGGTATTCGTGAAAACGTCTCAGAGAGGTAGCACGAAATGATAACAAGATGTTGCTACTAAGGACACCATCACCTGCTTAGTGTCTGTTTAATTAGTGTCCATTTTATAATAGCATGTGATGTATGTTCATTTGCATTTTATTCAATCCGAGCTTTTAATGCCAGTTGTGGCTCTTCGAAGTTTCAGTGATTTTCGCCATATGACATATTTCTATTTTACGTAGAAAACAAAAAAACAAAGTTAAAGGTTTTTCACGATTTCGAGCCACAACATACAACTCCCCGACAAATTAACCCTGAAATGATCAATGGTTAAATTGATGATCATGAACTGGAGATTAAGCAACTGTGAATACACACTTACGCGACAAATCTTTGCTCAAGTCTTCACATTAACTTATCGTAGCTAAGCACAACCATTAACTTATCGTAGCTAATCACAAGTTGACCTGGCGGTTGACAACATTTGTTTACATTAGTAGCTTCAACTTCAGGGAATCCTAACCTTCATCCAGACAAGCCCAGTTTTTATTGTGTATGTATTCTTTATTGGTTGTATCTAAGCAACATCTTAACAGATAAGATCAAGTGTTTAGGTTAGTTTTTGTTTTTGAGCAGTGCACACGAAAGACACTGAGTCGTAATCATGGGCATAATCTTCATATCTTCATATCCTGGTTTTTTTGAAAGTCTGACGATCTCGTCTTAAATAAAATAATCTTTAAATAAATAAAAACAACAACACTAGTGCAAAAGCAATTTTTGCCATTTTTTTTTAAAAGCATCGTCGAAGACCTGAATATTTGGAAAGTAGCCAGTAAAACAGTTATTGCGGGCAAAATCTTTCGTGTTAGCAAAGCGTTCAGTCGAAAAGAATACGTGGCACTACAAAAAGAAAGTCCTCAGCAGCCAAGGAGATAATGGTCCGTTATCACCCTCCATTGTGTTAATCATAATAATTATACAATAAAAATTCCATTCCCTTCTTGTCTATTTATTTTCGCAACTTTAGGCACGCGCATAGCCAAACTAACATGAACAGGCAACCACAAGATTTTGTTTGGTTGGTTTTTTCATAGCGGAGCCTGCGGGCAAAGCCCGCCAGCGGAGCTCCATTGCCAAGCAAATTTGGTAATCTATCGATCCGAAAAATGTTGGTTTTGACGTCAGCGTACGTCCGTACAGACTCTGGGGGAGGGGGAGGGAAGTCCCAAGGCAACCCGACCGGGGGTAGAGATTGCCACCTTTTCTTGGGGGGAAATCGCTCGGTGCTTTTGGGCAACCGCGTTTTTCTTGGCGGGAAATCACATGACCATCGTCGCTTTTGAAAAAGAGGTTTCTTTAAAAAGCTTCAGTTTATATAGCAAAACTATTGTTCGACAGCACTGTAGTTTTAAACTTGAGAAAAAAACATTTATTATTTATAAATGGAAAGAAAAAGTTCAAAAGAATACTGGTAGAAGGCGAAAACTTCAAGTTACGAAAGCTGCCTTCAAAGGGATTCATCGCTTTGTTTTCTTCACGACGGAGAGCTTGCCTTGTTCTGAAACCGAGTGAGTGAAGTTTTTAAAGGGTTTAAGGTGCATGATTTTGAGTATTTATTACGGTAAAAGAAATTACGTTTTGAAATGGAAATTTAATTTATGTCATTAGTAATGTGTCATTTACTTTAATTTGACTTCAAAAGATTATTAGAAAACGAGTTCAGATTTGTGACAGATGTAGTCTTAGAATATTTTGCCATGCTGGAAGTGTAACGCGAATAGCATTTAAGTACAAACTTACGGGTTTCGAATAAACTTTTTCAAAAATGATTTCTCTGTTTGTTATTTTGTGTTTGTTTATTCATAACAGTAGGTCAAACCACAGTCGCAAGGCAACTGCACAAGCATCACTTACGGCGAATAATTGCTTTCAATTTTAACTGTTTGTGCAATTGTTGATTTTCTCGTCCTAGAAGTTTTCAATAGTAATAATCTTTTAAGCGAAGCAGTTGTCGGTTTAAGACTATTTTATCCAAAAAGCTTCCAAAAAAAAAGTCTTTTTACGTTCCTCAAAGCGCCTAACTTTATATAGGCTTACTTCGCATCCGCAAAACTTATGCCATAATTTAAAGTGTGTTTGGTGTTTGCTTGTTTTCAATCTTGATGTTATAAATTTTTGACCAGACTAATAGCGGCAGTTCATTTTGTTTGTTAACTGAACATCAGAACGCGATGGAGATAACCCATTTACTTCAGAATAAGTTTTATTTTGTTGTTGTACATGAGTGCCGTTTCAAGTTCATTCAAGCCAACAGTCACGCCGGGCCAGCATGAGGCCTAAAGCGGCACTCTAGGAATAACTTTTGTGTTTTTAATCCAGTGGAGCTCAAACTTTGCAACGTAACAGACTTTGCAATTGCAAACAATCGTATGATTTTTGTTTTTCGATTTTAACGGGTTTTTGGCGGGAAAATGACGCCATACAAATGACGTCAAAATTTTGTTTTCACCTGATGACTGACTTATTGATCGATTTCAAAAGGATATGATGAGACGAATTCAAATATGAAAAAATAATTGAAAAAGCTTTATCGGTTCAAAAGATACGACAATCTAAATTTTGAATTACGCGCCATTTTGTTACTATATTTAGAACTCTGGCAAATTTCAAAATGCAATATCTTTTGAACCGATAAAGCTTTTTCAATTATTTTTCACATTTGAATTTGTCTCAACATATTCTTTCCAAATCGTGTACTAGTTTAGTCATGCGGTGAAAATAAAATTTTGACGTCATCTGTATGACGTCATTTTCCCGCCATTGAAAAGTCTGTTATGTTGCAAAGTTTGAGCTTCACTGGATTAAAAACACAAAAGTTATTCCTAGAGTGCCGCTTCAGGCCTCATGCTGGCCCGGCGTGAGTCAATAATCCAAGGAGATTTGACAAGCCTTGACAGTTAATGACAGGATATGGAAAAACTGCAAAAGCCAAGCAAGACGGCTCCTAAGTAAAATAATTAAGCTATGCTCAGCCTCTAGAATGACCTTTCGAGCTTGGTTTTACAGAACAGATCCTCAAAGTATTGGAGGACAATTCGGAACACTTTCGGGCTTTTTGAGAAACACTTTTCGAAAGCGAACAAGCCAAAAAAAGCCCCGAAATATATTTCAGAGCGAAAAGTTTCAGAACTATTTTTGAGAAACGAGCACCAGTTTATTCCTTGGCGGCTCCGCTTTTAGGCATGGCTAAATCTATATATTAAGCTGTTTTTGCCTTTTTTTTGTTGACATAGCTTAAATCCTGGAAATTTGGAAATTAGCCGGTAAGACGGTTGTCGCAGACAAAATCTTTCGTAATAGCTAAGCGTTCAGTCAAAACCAATACGTGCAACTACAAAAAAAAATCCTCAGCAGCTAAGGATATAATGATCAGTTATCACCCTCCATTTTACTGTGCTAATCCTAGGAATTAGATAACAATTTCATAAGTCGGTAAATTACGATCGTCCGGGTGAGTGTAGTCGTGAGAAGGACTGTTTGAGGTGACGTTGACTGCCGTTTCGACAACCTGAGTGGAAGTCATCATCAGAGTCAAGTGAATTGCGAATCGTCAGTAGAAGTTATAAGTCAACCTCGTCCCCAGGGCCTTCTCCTCGTTCAAAATGGCGGTCGGAGAAACCCCTGGCCAAGGCTGCCAAAGTGACTCCAAAAGTTCGTTAGAATTTTGCCACGCAAACACGATGAAATGTCTTAGTTTTGTTTGAATAACGGTTTCCGATTGCACAAAACAAATAGGGCCGCCAGACGCTGGAAACAACGTCCGAAAAAGCCATTTCATCATGTGTCGCGTGACAAAATACTCCACGATTCGTGGAGTATTTCAGCAGCCTTGGCCAGGGGTTTCTCCGACCGCCATTTTGAACGAAGAGAAGGCCCCGGGGACGAGGTTGGTTATAAGTCTCTGGTCGTTGTCCTGATTGGTCGACGAACTCGTGATGTTATTGGTCGTCTGACAGTTAAGCCAGTGTCCAGTACAATACTCACACAGGCTGTTAGTCCAATGAAAAATATAGATAACCACATATTTTTCAAGAGTAGAATGACAGAGGATTTCATCTAGTTCTCACAAGTTGATTTGTCAACCTTTTCTGTGTCGTTATAGCCCTCAGTTCTAATGTCGCACTGGCACACGACTTCCAAAAGATGAAAATTTCTGGTTTCACAAGAAATGTCAGCAAAATCCGTAGGCTGCTAGCAATCCCTTTCTAGAAAGTCAAGAGGGCGTGCGAAATAGCCGAGAGAAAAAGGTGAAACCTTGAGCGAACGTGCGGAGGGGGGCCGTTTCCTGCCGGCCCCCCTCCGCACGTTCGCTCAGCAGGTTTCAGCTATTTCGCGCGCCTTCTAGACTATCTAGAAAGGGACTGCTAGCAGTCTACAAAATCCTAATCCTGGGCGTACTTTGGCTTCGGATGGGTGAAACATGTACATGTCTTCTTCGATCGTGTCATCTCCAGTTCCGAAGTAATCAGTCGATATATCCACGATTTTCGAAGCAAATACGGTAACTTTCTTTAATGTCTGTACAAAAGTTCCCCATCTCTAAAGCCCGACGTAAACAAATTTGAAACTCGGCGTGGAGAACTAAAAAAAAATAAAAAATCCCTAAGAAATATCGCAAATCCGCTTCAAATCGCCGGCATTTTGAATCATGTTGTTTATAGCTTTATTTGAGGTGGGCTGGGAACTAAAATGGGCTTTTGTGCTCCTTTTCAGGGGCAAAATGTACACCCTACCTGAAAGCACGCCAATAAGCGTCTTCAGGGGTCATAGGGTTAAATCGCTTCTGGTGCAAAGCTACTTCTTCAGGATTCTGTTCTTATCAACGGCTATTTATGAGCAAAAAGTAAAACAACACTCACATAAAAATGTCTCTGATTTCTTACAAGTTCATAACGCAAAGAGTCGTGCCAGAAATGTATATTGAGGCCCACAGTTCTCACAGACACCTTCTGAACTTCACCTTTGTTCTTTTCAAACCAGAACTACGTACATTTAGCCAGAAGTAATGACATGTCTTTTTGTGGCATGCTTATTAAAGAAAGGTCGATTCGAATCGACCTTTCGAACCAACTAAAACCACCAAACAAACAAAAGTAATCAGGAAGCATCCTTGTCGGTGAAAATATTGGGTTTGGCTCTGTTTGCTCAAAACGACTAGCTTGTCGAAAACGAATTGAAAGCATGCTGTGTTTTCTAAAACGAAAGAAATTTTTATCAAGGCTTAATGCTGGCTACTGACACTGTCACTTTAGACGTTTAGTGTCTAACTAATGTACGCGTGAATATTTTACGAATCACATGCTTGCTGAAGCCCGTATTGGCCCGGGAAAGAACAATCCGGAAGGAGCGAGCATTGCATTCAAGACCCATTTAAGATCTACTAGGATAAAAAGGACATCCCTTCTCGTTTGACTTACCTGAAAAGTGGGACAACACTATCATCGGTATTTTTTATTCTTGCAGTGAAAGTTCAAATATTTGTTATAATATCCTTATAAGCTGTTCGGGTCGCGCTGTGCTCCAAGGCACAAGTTGGGGCTCGCTTTCATGCTAAGCTTGTATAGAAAGAGTCGGAAAGCGAGATTGGCACACTCCCGAGACCATATAATTTTGAAGCTCCAGATGTAACCAAGTTTCATAATCATCGAGATTGATGCAGCACCACAGGAAATTACTGCTAAGAAGGTTTCATTTTAATGGTCAATTTTTATGATTTCATTGATGGACTTAACAATTTACAACTGTCCTGTACAGTATGTGGTCCTTGGTCCGCGACTTTTCCGAACCGATGTAACATTTGCTCGTAAAATAAAATACGACAAAAAAACGAATGTATCCGTTGATTTATTGGTTAGTCTTCTTCCATATGACAAAGTTTCGGCTTTCCTGCTGTTGGTGAAGGCGCGGAATTCACGTTTGTTGACAGGTAGGCCAATTTGTCTTTCTTGAAGTGTCTTCTTTTGCGGCTCCGTAAATTACGTGGTCATGTTTACATAGCTTGTGCATAGATAAAACGCAACAAGAGGTCGTGTTTTTTTTTTTTTTTTGAAAAACAAGTTTAGCAAACGGCCTTTGTTTTTGCTGAAAATTTTCAAAATCTTCTTTATACATGTCAATGAACGGGGTTAACTTCTCTTGTATACCTAGAATACATATAAGCTTGTAGTCTTGTAATTATTTTCCACTGTGCCTGGGGCTTGTGTGGGAGACCGTTGCCAGAAAAATAAAACATGTAATTTTATACTCACAACGACTTTCCAACAAGACTGCAGCTTAGATATATCAAGAATAAGAAAGAATAAATAAAATTTGGTTAAAATTTTCATTCTCCTACGGAAATTATTGGGATTCACAGGGACTTTTCTTGCTGTTTGCATGATTTGCAGACCAAGGACCACATTTGCAGACCAAGGGCCCGCGAATATGGCGCGTTATCAGGGTCAAAATTCAATGTACAAACTTTTTCCAGTTTGAATTTCGAAACAAGTCTTTTCGCTTACAATTACTTTTTAATTGCAACTCTTGCTGCATGCTTAATTGTGGATGAAGTTTATCTTGGCATTACCTGCTAAAAAGTACTTGTACTTGTTTGTTGAGGTGAATAGAGTATCACTACAGTAAAAATTACTTGTGAAATGTTTGTCTGTGTGATGTTTGTGAGCCACCCTACGATAGTCGCCTTGCACGCAAATTCATTTTTTAAATATATAAACTCTTAGTACACATTCTCTTGATAAGGCTCTGTTTGCAGTGCATCACTGGCGCCGGAGTGTACGTCTTGCTCCGGTGCGATCGAGATCACGCTGACTTTGCCGATTTCCGGTTTATCAACATGCAATTACTTTTGACAAATTTTCTGCGATAAGTCTTCCTCGACAAATTTTCTGCGAAAAATCAACTAGGGGTTCCGATGGACAGACCACATGGTTTGAGGAAGTCACGTGATTCACTCTCCCATGATGCGCTTCAATCCTAAATTGTCACACAATTTTGTCACACCATTTAGAGATTTCTCCGTGTTGTGCTGTTTTTCTCTTCGTTGTTTTGATTTCGCTAATGGCTCCAAACGTGTTGCGCGAGTGCGCTCTACGTCTGGTAGAGACGACAGATTTTATCAGAACACAAACTAAATTGCCAAATAAATTGTTAACTTAATACGTCCTGTTGACGCGCTGATCGAGTCCCTCCCCACAAGGGCGCAACAGATCGCCCCCGACGAGATCTCGCCGGCTCAAAAGGAAAATAGAAAAATCGGAACAATCAGTCTTGAGACTGAAAGAACACATGGACAGGGGCACATGCCCAAAAGACTTACGCTACGACGCAAAAGCGAAAATTTACCCCGACGAAGAGTTAAAATCTGACATAAAAGCGATCAGAAAAGAAGCCGAACAGACGTTCTTACACTATCGCCGTATCGAACGCAACCAGGACAAGTTGCGCAGAGCCAAATCGTGTAAACCTAAAAGAGACAAACACTCACATCGGGCAAGTTTAACAGCACGCCCCCAGTCTAGCACATGTACGACAACTTTCCAGAAAGTGTACAAACCATTGCCGCTAATCTAGAGAAACGACTACAAGAAGTCAATGTATTGATGAGAAAACTTGAAGAAATGAACAATAAAACTGTTGAAGCTTATCCCTGTCTGCTCTCTGAGTGCGTTAACTAGCAAGCAAAGGAGGGATATAATAGAAAAGCGCAAAGCTAGAACAAAAGACACAAAGAAATAAAGAAAAAAAACCATAAAGATACAACAGCTAAAAAACAGAATCTAAGAGAAAATACAAAAGAACCTCTCAAATTTTGAATTGACAACTGATCAAGTTAATCTCCTCTCCCGGGGGTTGCAGTTTGTACCCACGTCAACTGAACAAACGAAACCGCATTGTTAACAGACTTGCTAGGAGAATGCGGCTCCAGTACATATATCACGGCGAAGATAATAACATCCACCCCTTCTATGTCAATTCTTACTGAGAACCACCAGTTCAAAAGTCAGTTGCTTTAGAGAGCTACATGTACCTGGAAGAAATTAAAATGCAACTTGCGCAAACACCGATAACCAAACCCAAACACAACTTACCGCTTAACGAAAGAAAAGCTAGTACAAAGCTAAAAAATTACTCTGAAATAAACGTCAAGAAAGCGGATAAAGGCACTACCATAGTCATTATGAACAAACGAGATAAAACACAGAAGGGTCAGATCCTACTAGACGACACTGACAAACAACTACCCACCCATTGAAGTACCGATGGTAGAAGCAGCTTCCCAAAAAGTTAAACAAATAACCGAAGAACTCTATCAGGGAAATTACATTGACGAAATGACTGTCGAGTGGTTATCACAAACTCCCAACCCACCAAGAGTAGCCGTTTTCTACACTCTCACAAAGATTCACAAATCAGCACCTGTCGGTCGGCCTATTGTGGCAGGAAATGACGGACCCACCGAACGACTATCAGCATTTGTTGACAACATACTTCAGTCTATAGCTAAGTCACAAAAGTCACATCTTAAGGATACGACTGACTTTGCAAATTCCATAGAAAGGAAATCCCTTCCAGAGGGCACATTTCTAGTCTCTCTAGACGTTAATTACCAGCCTATACACATATATCCCACAGGAGGAGGGAATAAACACAGTATGCAGAGCATACAAGAATTTCTACGGGGACAACACCCCCATCCCCACCCAATCCCTCAGAGAAATTCTAAGGCTTATCCTTCAAGAAAATTCATTTGAATTCAACGATAAGAACTATCTCCAAATACACGGAACCGCAATGGGCACAAAAATGGCAGTCGCCTTCGCAAACATCTTTATGTTTTCGGTTGAGACGGAAATAGTTAGCCAATGCAATACTAAACCACTTGAGTGGAAAAGATACACTGACGACACGGAGAAATCTCTAATTGGTGTGACAAAATTGTGTGACAATTTAGGATTGAAGCGCATCATGGGAGAGTGAATCACGTGACTTCCTCAAACCACGTGGTCTGTCCATCGGAACCCCTAGTTGATTTTTCGCAGAAAATTTGTCGAGGAAGACTTATCGAGGAAAATTGGTCAAAAGTAATTGCATGTTGATAAACCGGAAATCGGCAAAGTCAGCGTGATTTCGATCGCACTGGAGCAAGACGTGCAGCGCCAGAGATGCACTGCAAACAGAGCCTTATTAAGAGAATGTGTACTAAGAGTTTATTTACAAAATGAATTTGCGTGCAAGGCGACTATCGTAGGGTGGCTCGCAAACATCACACAGACAAACATTTCACAAGTAATTTTTAATGTAGTGATACTCTATTTACCTCAACAAACGCGCAAAAAGAAGTACTTTTTAGCAGGTAATGCCAAGATAAACTTCATCCACAATTAAAGTTGCAATTAAAAAGTAGTTGTAAGCGAAAAGACTTGTTTCGAAATTCAAACTGGAAAAAAAGCTGCAATTAGAAAGTAATTGTACGGAAAAAGACTTGTTTCGAAATTCAAACTGGAAAAAGTTTGTACATTGAATTTTGACTGTGATAGCGCGCCATACGCGAACACGGTCACCTATTTGCCACGTTAAATCTTCCGCGAGAAACATAAAAGCTATCTACAGGGAAAACTTCAGCTCTAGACGTTTTGATTCAGATAAGATATTCAAGATTATAATTTTTACTCGCGGACCAAGGACCACATACTGTAAGACGATTTTCGGTTTTTTTCTTCATATCCAGAAATCGCAGACATTTGAGCCCACGGTCAAGAAATCCTGCGGTAAATTGACCATCGAAGGGAACGCAACAACAGCAAAGAAATGTATGGAGATTGAAAAATTTCGCGAAATATCTCTTGACCAATTTGTTAAAGTAAAAATGTGCAATCAGTTCATGGTAAACTGGTGTATCAAGAAAGATATAGTACAAAATATAAGGTGGATACTTCGAATTTTATGTTTACGTTTTACGGTTTTCTGTCAGCAGTTTAGAGGCCAAAAAATATAAGGCGTGGAGGGGGATTTCATCGAAAAACCGAAAACTCATAGTTTATAAACAGCGATTACGGGTAAACATAATAGGATCGAAAAAAAGTGCAAGTGGATTCACTAAAACTATACATGGAACAAACTAACCTTACGATTTTCAGCTCCATCCGATTGATTTTGATGTTTACTTTTTGCACTTGAAAATCACGAAAAAATAGCATTCGGCCATACATTTAAAAGTCCAAGTTAAAGTCCAAAAATACGCTGTCCTTGAACTGCGATATTTCGGCCGAGCATGCTTCAAATACGCTACAAAAGCCATCCTTCGAAAGCTAAATTTCAGTACATTCGAATGTTAAGCGACTTAGTTTGGTCAGTGGTTTTTATATGGGGCAAAACATCGTTTTGTAAGGCGACCTACTGCATCGTGCGCCATCATGAAGTATGGGCCCAAACTATACCGCTTCGATCAGCGGTATGCATCATTTAAAAGAGCTGTCTATGTAGGACGCACGAAAAGGCGCTGGCTCTAATGTCCGCGATTTCTGGATATGCACCCCGAAGCATTTCCACCCTTTCAAATCGGAGTCCCCACATAACGGCTGCCAGTGACTGGATTGAGTAATTTGACCTGCATGGGAGTTCACACTTAGTTTAAGGCAATGTTTTCTAAACTAGCTTTCACCTATCATATTTAAATAACACAAAATAAAATTCTAATATGCTTCTAGCAGAATTCTCCAAGGTTCGATTCCTTTTTAAAGGCAACGTTTTGAACAGCTTTAATTGTTCTTCTTCAGGCTGTAAGTTGTTCTACTCCGTGTAACATGGATTGAACTGTGCCAAAGATCATTGTTAAATCCGGGCACACAGCGGCTACTTGGAAAAAAGACTGCCATTATCAACAAAAGCAATTTAGAGCCTGAAGAAGAACAGCTTAACTGTTTGAAACGTCCTTTTCAAAAACCAATTCAGCTAAAGACACATCAGAGTTTTACATTATTTATTAGTAAATATAGAGAGATTTTTCTCCATGTCCACGGCAGACGCGAACGGCGGAAAACAAAAAGCAACCAAAAAAAAAAAGTACATGAACATGATTTCCTCACCAGTTTTCATGTTTGCCATGTTGTGTTTGCCGTTTTCAAAGCGATAAAGCCTGTTTTCGCATTCTTCAAGATGAGCTATTTATGGGTAACTTTAGGGGACAAATAAGTTAGTGTATTTTTGTCTCCCCCCCCCCCCCCAACCCCTTTTATCAACAAAGGTGCCATGAATAAATAGTAGTATATTCACACTAGGGCCATCCGAAAACAATGCCGTAGACTAGATAAGCTATCGGAGACGCAGCCCGAGCCGTTTAGGAGCGGGGCTGTTTAAGCGCTGGTTCATCGCTGCGGGGAGGCCAGTAGGGCTCGTAAAGAAGCAACCGTAACACCAAAAAAAAAAAATATGAATGGACTATAACTTGTGAAAAGGGAGTTGCCTTATATAAGGGACTCATACTATAGAGACACGCGATGGATTGCAACGGACTGCAGGCGATGCACTGAGGAAAAGCAAACCGAGTTCTAAGGCTATTTTAATGAAGAGCCGCTAGAGAGGTTACAAGAGTTATTTTTACCTCTCCGCAACGAAACACTCGTGCATAACTTATCACCTACCCAATCCGGATCCCCTGTTTCGTGTTTTCTTGATAAACGCATCTCTGTCGGGCTATGCGTTAAGATTATTTCAGTAAAATAAAGTTACATAATAAGAAATAAATACAGTAAAGTTCCATGAAAGTCTGGACTTTTCTTGGTTGAAAAGATAGATACGTTTTCGGGGATAGTCTTTTTTTAGAAGTAGAGTAAAATGGGAAGGAAAGGAATGGGCCTTAATATTGCAGGGGGTTTGTGCTTCAAAATGGGTTGGGCTTGTAGGAAAAAGCTTAGACTTTGCTCTTATGTGAACCTACTTTTGAAGGATTGTTTTGGAAGGCTAATCTTAGGGGGCGGGAAAGCCTAATTACTAGAGTAAAGAACGGATTTCTTTTAATAGGCTTGCCTTGTATCCAAAAAATGTTGTTAGGTTAAAACTCTGTGATCATAGCGAAAAGAAACCAAGGTTTCCTGCAACCAAACTGTTACACGAATGCAATATACACGTTCTTAAAACAATGAATATTTAGAGTACAACAAAAACAATAAAAACAGGTTCTGCAGACATCAAATCAAATCTTAAAGAGGGAACAGGACGTGTATTAATCTGCAATCCACAGAATATGGCTTTACATCAGATTTAGTGTAACGCACCATTTTTCAATAATTTACTATATCGTATTTCGAACTCAGTTATCTTTAATACATCCCCCGCTATTCCTACAGTTTGTGGTCTCACGTGGCCTTGGTTAGCACCCATGTATGGCAACAGGAAACAACGATGTATCAAACCAACAAATCAATCGTTTATTTACCCACTTAATGTCTATGGACTAAAAAGCTCGTTAAAAATATGTACGTGCCTCTAAAACGTATAAAAATTCAAAACAATAAAAACTATTAAAAACTATAAGAACCTAGTTACCTAAGGTGTTATACTTTACATGCACAGTTATGACTTGAATCCTGTTTGAGAACAGTCGACTCTCCCAATCGGCGAGTATTTGCTTCAGTTTACGAGGATATTCAGTGATTGATTTGGAATTTTTAAATTGAGGACTCAACCAAGAAAACACTATTACTTGTGAAGCAGAAACTTCAAACTCACTTGCTCACGGATAGCTGTAAAGTTAAAAAGATTCTAATTGTCATGGAGAGGAGTTATTCTCGGTAAGGTAGCAATATTTTTTCTACTTTTAACTTTTTATTGCCGAGCATGAGTTTGGAAATAAGTCTACTTGAAGTGAACGTTAGTAAACTTTGATTTCTCGAAATTCTGCTTTTGTGTTTATCATTTGTTGCAAGCTTTAGGCGTTTTATCATACAAATGAAGTTTTTCTTATTGTCAAAATGGTAGACGATGAGAATTTGTTGAATGCTAAAACAATTATCCTGCTCAATCTTGCGGATATATCTCCTGGTTTAGCCAGCTCGGTCTACGGCCTCGTCGGCTAAGAATTTAACAATTATCCTGCGAAATCGCGCGGAATATCACCTGATACTTATTCAACAAATTCCCATCGACTACCATTTTCAGAACGAAAAAAACTACGGCTCTATGATGAAAACGCTAAAAGCTAGCAACACATAAGCTTAATAAAAATCAAAACAGAACTTCAAGAAATCGAAGTTTACTACCGTTTACTTAAAAAGACTTATTTACAAACTCATGTTTGGAAATGACAAGACAAAGTAAAAAAAATATTGCTTCCTTACCGAGAATAAGTCCTCTTCCTGTGAATTAAAATCTCTTCAACTTTAGTCTTTACAACTTTCCGTGAGCAAGTGTGCTGCTTCGTTTGCAATAGCATTTTCTTGGTTGAGTTCTCACTATTCCAAGTCAACCTCTGGATATCTTTGTGAGCTGAAGCAAAGACTTGTTGACTTTTTGAGAGCATTTAATCTCGGAAAGTTTCTTCCAGGGAATTAAAATTTCCGGAGAACACTGCTCAAACTGCCTCGCTTTTCAAAATGGCCTCCAGACAAACAATGAAAGAAAATCTGCAGTGCACTTCCAAATATGGTCATTTACGTATATCGCAGGATATCTGTCATGTACGGATGACAGATATTGAGGGTTCCCTTACCATATATGGGCTACTGACAATTTGTTGAATAATAAAAGGTGATATCCCGCGCGATGTCGCAGGATAATTGTTAAATACCAGATATTTCTCTTTTCATCCATATTTTCATTCGCTCTTTTCAGTCTTGTTAGTCATATATCCAGTCTTCTCGTAATAAACTACCACTTTTCCTATCAAACATGTTATGAAACTATCGCTTTTGTTTGTTTGTTTGTTGTTTTTTTTATGGAGGAGGCGAGGGGTCGCTTGCAAGAGGTTCGATTGTATTGATTTTTGCCTACAACACCCCTGCTCAGTGAATTACTTCGTTGGAATAATAATCAGGGTTGACAGACAAATATTCCCTATCGAGACCCATGGACCTTTTTTATGCACATACGGACAGATGATTTTTATCATGGTTCATGAAATTGTCCACTTTCAATCTCAAGACTTCCTTTGTTAATGTAACATGAGCTGTAACAAGTTTGAAAATGTTAAGAACACCTCAGGTCGTCTGTTTGTTCCTGAGAACTTCATGCGGAAGTCCATTTCATTTTACTTCATTCGGGTAAATAGATGCATTTAAAGTACACTTACTTAGTATGTTTTATTTCCTTCTGATTCATGCAAGAACCATATACTGACTTCCAAAGAGTTATTTTCAATCTAAATAGGTCCAAAAGAAACAATTTTAGTGTTTTTCTAGTGCCTTTAGTATGTTTTCTTGAATTAACTCAACTACACAGTGTATTATTTACTAATATCTGGTCTAACGATTAAGCCCTAAATGTAGTCTTTACCTCTGGGATTAACTCTCTGATTTTAACTGGAGTTATTTTAACACTTTTTAAATTTCTGTGCCCATGGAACGTCACTAGATGGAGTTTTATACCTTACGTACGATATGCTTAATGACAATTTACTTGAAGGCTTGAAGGACATTATGATTATAAATATTTTTTTTAATTATGACTTATGTGCCTCTATCTTACTCAAAATGCTTATAATTTTCATGTACGAATACAAAATGGGAGATTTCAAGTAATGTCTCAAAGAAAGATCAAACCGTGATTAGTTTTAAGCTATTTTATGACGCAATGGCAGACTGAACTGACCAAAACGATGGGCCAACCTTTTCAAATTGCCATCCATCTCCATCCATTTCCATCCATCTTATGAATGGGAAGCTACTGTGATAGATTCAGAACACTAGTACTGTGACCTTTAATACAAGGCACTGGCTAATTATTTCTGTTAATTTTCATAAATGCACATTTTCATTTTTTTGGGTAAATTCTCAAAGGTACTATGATAGTTGACATACAGAGTACGTGTAGTCAAGTCTGGTTCCCACTTGCTCTATATTAGCAACCGCCGTCCGCTTAGCTCTGTTCGTAGGGGGCCATACTGCAAGGCGGGAGATCGGGCGTTCGAATCCCAACTGGACCACTGACCAGGGTCTTTAAAATTTCGTCTCATTTCAAGTGATCGTATTATTGGACAGAGATGTCAAACTGTTCGCTTTGTCTCCTACTCCTGGTCATACTAAATTGCTAATGATGTTATAAAGCCCACATCATTGTTGAATAGAGTGGGGGATGTAGTTCCCGTTCTGGCCTGTCAATTCATGTGCCGGAAAGGTGAGATGGGTTCACTGATATTGATGGTTTTGCTGAAGTCCTCTCTCACCATTCAACCGTTGTAAAGCGCAATGATAGGGTAAGAACATACATCTTTGTTCGATAGAGTTGGGAACGTAGTTTCCGGTCTTGTTAATCCATGGGTTGCACAGGTGGGGCGAGTTCACGAATAGACTGACGTATTTATTAGCTGCAATTTAGTCACGTCTGGTATCACCGCTCAACTGTTACAAAGTGCATTTGTACACGCAGCTGTATAGATATGGAAAAATTCGCTATATAATTCTCATTGCTATTATCATTACAGTGACAGGTAAAAAATAAGGGGCAATAAAAAAATGTGTGGAAATAGACGTGACAAAAGCACATGCATTGGGCGTCCCGTTGTGTTTCTTTCTGCTTGTGCTTAATGGAAACGTCCAGCTGATTATTCTTCTGCTTAAGCTTATTTCACTAGTGGGAACCATGCTTGAATATTAGCTTATTTGCCTCTTTACTAACTTGAAAGTCAGTAAATTTTTATCGCTATCTATGCTCTTTTTACCAGCAAAGCCGGCAAATTCACTACAAAGAGCCTTTACGTACAACTTTCTAGTAATTTTATGCTCCCCTGAATATACTCTTTTTATTTTATAAGAACCATTTTTATAAGAACGTTGAGGCTGAGATTTGCACCCAAGTTTAAGAAAATATATGGGCTAAAATTAGAAAATCCTCAAACTCAGCCAAATTGTATGGATTCTTATATAAAAAGAATGTATTAGCCAAGACCGTTGTAGTAGATTCAGTGCCTGACGTTTTCATTGGTAGCGAGCACGGTTTGGCTCAGGTGCATTTCTAATGGCTCTAAGTTATCATTGCTGTTCTTGTCGCGTTTTTGTGCTCTTTTCGTATTTCCCTCTTCGTTCTTTTTCTTCATCTCTTTCACCAGGTATCTCACCACTAGCTTCTTAATTGTTTCGATCCGTGCCTAGTCAAAAAGACGAACAACACGATATACACTTATTCTTACTACTTCAACTGATGTGACATTTTGCATTTTTGCGTGCAACAAGCTACCGTGAGCTTGTTACAAGTTGCTACAGAAATGATTTCATTGAGATTAATGAATTATTGAGTTTTAACGACTTAGGCCACGATTGGTAAGAGGATGGTGCCCGGAGTCGGGCGGCGAAAAAAAGGGAGGGATATGAAGTAAAAGTGGGTAAAGTAAAATGGAAACCGAGGGCGTGAAAAACGTGATGGCTCCTGGGAGTTTCCCCTGGATTCACCACTCGAGTTGAGTGCGCTGGACCGATGGTAACGATGGTAAAGAATTCTTCTTTTTTTTTCTTTTTTTGGGGGGAGGGGGCTCACATTTTACGCCTTATTCACCAAAAAGAGGTGAAAAACGTTGACTTTGTTTTCATTCAAAAACGGTTTGACCACACAGTAGTTCTGACGCCGTATCCCGTATCCATAGCAACCTATTTCCACCTAACTTCGTGAAAATGTGTCCAAGGGATATGAGCGCAGCAATTGAAACCGGCAGGTGCTGATCCTCTTAACACTTGGAAACGGCAGGTGCTGATCCTCTTAACACTTGGAAGAAAACTTCCCTAGGGTGTGGTATCAACAACTCCCCCCACGTCCGAGGGTAAAATATGTACTTCGGACACTGGAAAAGGCGCCTTTTATTTAGCAAATCCTGTGAATTTGACTGGTTTATGTTGTGTTTAGAAGCGACAAAAAAGGTAAGCGAAATTCGAAATGTCCACAGACGATTGCAGGGCTGTAGTGCTTTATTGGAACTACGTGGACATGAATCTTTACTCCGATTACAAACACTTACGTTTAGGGGCCTATATCTTTGCATGCAGACAAGAAACAAAGCTCAAATTCACAAGTTTTGCAAATGCTGGTTTTTCTGTCTGGACCAAAGACTAAACCACGATGGTCTATTTCACAAGGGATATAATTATAAAGTGAAATCTAGCTCATAAGGGCTACTGCTGGATCCTTTACACCGGTATCGCAAAGGTCACAAGTTCAAAACCCAGCAGCTTAACCCAGCAGCTTGTGTTATCATTTTTAGCATTTATTGAAAACCAGACGCAGATTATTAACCTGCGTTTTTAAACTCAATCTGTTGTTGCACGGCTGACATTGGCAAATAAGCTAAAAAACTGTAAGTTGGGGGATTAAGCAGCTAACTTTAAACTGAAGAGAAAAGAAATTCAAAAGGATAAGATTATAATTAAGCATTAAAATAAAAATTGTTCCCGCTTCCTACCTTTTTATGATCCTTGTTTTCTGTGTTATCATCTTGGCCCTTATTTCAATAAATATAACAACAAGACGTAAACTTAAATTTAGGAGAGTATTTATATTAATATTGCAATTGACCAACTTAAAAAAAAAAAGTATTCGACACGATCCTCTCTTGCTGTAAGAGCACACTTTCAAAACCACGATTTAGAGTCCATAATTGTCGCAGGTTGTATTCAATAATTCCTCTTTGCGCGATCTTCTGCTCCTGTCAGGAACAAAATAATTTCCAC